>OV656835.1:38547925-39147925 GCA_927399475.2 Acleris emargana
ATCATGTGTCATACCATTTTAGAATTGGCATAAAACACGCATGTTTTTAAAGTTATTTGCTTATTTCATTTTTAGTAAAAAAAAGTAATGGCAGGTGTTCAAAGTTTAAATTACTATGTTGATGATAATTTAAGTCAAGTTCATTACAGTATTTTTCCAACTTGTACATTAGTTATTGACATAATAATGCTTCTATCATCTTAATCAACTATTCATAAACGCGCACAAATAAAAAAAAACTAAATTCTAAAGCTATCCCAGTAAATGCGAGCACTTACAATGTCAAAAGAGGTGAAAAATTGGAAAAATCTTTAAATTGGTATAACTCGAAAACGGTGCAACTTTTACTGAGGTAATTTTAGGCTGGTTTGGTTCGTCTGAGGCTGGGAAATCTCCAGTGTCACTGTGACGTGCTATTTCTGGGACACCCTGTAGAAGGAGATTAAAGTTATCGATAGCTGGAAAAGTCGATAAATTGTAACATTCCAACTCTATTGACATTTGATTTTGCCATGAAAATTCCGCCCTCTGATAATTGACATTAAAACACTCGTGTGATGTTATTATGAAACTCGCCTATTGGCTCGTTTCATAAACACACACTCTGGTTTTAATGCCTATTATTATTAACAGTCACAAAAAAAACTACTAATTTTTGTCATAATTAAAAGAATGGTTATATTTTATTTTTCAGCCATATGATAAGAGATCATTAAGCTAATAGGATTCAATATTTTTACAATTTTGTTGAAGTCTTTTAGATGCGCTCAGTGTGTGAAAATAGATGGAGCAAAACATGTACAGGGAGACGATTTTAAATCTCATTCAGTAGGTTCCTAGGTACCTGCATCAAAAATACGAACGTGCCCGAGATATCCTTCTAATGACCCCACACTGCAAATGAGATCACCGCGTAGCTAAATGTTTAGGGTACCGTACCCAAAGGTTGCCAACGGAACCCCTAGGACCTACTAAGCTCCCGCAGTCCTTCATTTTGTCTGTCAGCAGGCTGTATCTCATGAACCGGAATAGGAAGACAGTTGAAATTTACACAGAGTGCATATTTCTTATGCGTTTTAACAACAAATGATAAAAAATAAATTTAATTGTACTGAGATAGCTAGATAAAGGGGAAGTATATAATCCTGTTTCAGTAGGGTTGACGCCCACATGCGTGATATGATATTATATGGAATGTGATTGCCTCGAGGGGGGTGTTATTCTCTTAATGAACTTGTCCGACGACGTTCAGTTCGACAAAACCCACAACTTGATCCCTGTGCCTACAACCTGTGCTTGTGAAGACATTATACATGGGTTGGGCCTACACCATAGGTTATTTAACGCTTAATTGACGCGGTTCTGCCAAGATCACTGGTACCTCACGCTGCAAATAGAATTTTCAATTCACAAAACTGCTCCATATAATTTTATATTAGAAAATTGTGTAAATAAACTTTAAATGAAAAAAAAGCAGGTTTGCTTTATAAGGTTACAAGCAAACGATTGGTTCCTGGAATAATAAGATCGCGGTTCAAGCGTTGAACTAGCGAATAGTGGGAATAACACCCGGAAACTTTGTGGTTGCCCTAGGATATAGGTAACTATGCTGCAGTTGCCGGCCGCAGCCACGGTGCAAAACTATGTTTCCGAATACAATTAGGGTACCTATAACGGAGGTCCATTCAGTTCAGAATTTCCGAATACAATTACACACAACCAGCTGAGATGATGGAATTCATTAGAACTAATTTATAGCGCGTCTTGAAGTCGTGAAATACGAAATAACTCGACAAAGTAGTTACCTCAGACTTTAAATTTTGAATTCTTATTATTTGTCCTAAATGGCTTTTTAGCCAAATCAGACAACATGTAAGTTTTCTATTTGAGGCGAAATGCAGTAGCATAAACGAAAACTGGGTCTAACGATGAATTGGGACTACCTACTAAAAAACAAGTGAAATATACCGGAGCATCCACAACGCCATATACTTGGTAACATTCAACCCGCCGTTAGTACAGCAACGTCCAGAACGCCGAAGGTTTCTAAGCATCCAAAGTAGCCAAAAATACGGGACACATAAGAAAATTGAACCTTATTTACCAGTAAGTACGGTTGAATAAACAGTCAAATCATTTTATTAGGTTAGCCAGTAAGCAATTTGACAAACCACGAAAACAGTACCATACTGTCATGGCATATATCTGTCTCACGTTTTAATTTGACACATTATTGCGTGGACTGCGTGGTTTTAATAGTACATTGTGTATTAAGGTCGGTATGTAAGGAATTACGATCGAGGCTCTAGTAGAAGCCCGAAGTCGAAGACTGAGGGCTTTCTGAGTCGAGGTTCGTAATTCCCGTACCGCCCGTGAAACATACAATGTTTTTCATCACATTTGCGAGTAAATAAATACAAAAGTCAGCACAACTATTATTACGAATTACTTGAACTTTTTTTAAGCGGATGGCGGGCGGACTCCACAGATTATACAAATGTCCACGCAGTCCACGCAATAATGTGTCAAATTAAAACGTGAGACAGATATATGCCATGACAGTATGGTACTGTTTTCGTGGTTTGTCAAATTGCTTACTGGCTAACCTAATAAAATGATTTGACTGTTTATTCAACCGTACTTACTGGTAAATAACGTTCAATTTTCTTATGTGTCCCGTATTTTTGGCTACTTTGGATGCTTAGAAACCTTCAGCGTTCTGGACGTTGCTGTACTAACGGCGGGTTGAATGTTACCAAGTATATGGCGTTGTGGATGCTCCGGTATATTTGTATACAGTGGATGGCCTGAACAATTTGATCACTTGGAATGAGTACGTATTTATGGATATTTTGGATGGTGCGGTATATTTGGAACTATTGACTGCCACTATATTTATGATGCTGACTGTACATACGTAATTTCTTTATTACTTTTTTGATAGAATTCCTTTAGGTTTTCGCTTTTTTCTAAATTTTAGGCTAATAAAAATATAGTAACACAGTAATGTTTGCAAAATTACTTTTTAATTTCCTAATTTGTCCCCCGAAAATGACGCTTACTTTAAAAATATATTTATTTACTTTGCGCATCTGTGATTGGATCATATTTTATTCAATTTATTAAGGAACAAAAAAATGACATTAAAAAAATAACATCATGTTGACGACATTTCTAAAAATGCAGTCGGATTTTTTTTTAAACTTGCGTTCCATTACTTGTTTTTTTTTATTTTTTGTTGTTATGATATGAGGCTACATAGCATAACAGTACACCCATCTTCTGAATGGCGTTTGGTTGGGAATCGCTATCACGCTTGCACTCGCAACTGACAGTATATTTGTTACTCGTACGGTCAGCGTCAAAAGAAAGTGATCACTTAAATACCTTGTCGCTTTACTGTCACATAAGCAATGTCAAACAAGGTTGTCTAAAGTGTTAATGCGATAAAGTACAAAAGTAGCTTGAAGTGACCAGTTACTTTTGACGCTGACTGTACACTATTAAGAAACTGGTAGTGCGGTACTAAATTTACAAAATTGTATATTTCTATTACGGTTCAAGAGATAGACTTCAGGAAATATGAATTGGCCGGTTGTAATCTTGACTAAGATCTTTTTATAAATATTGAAAAAAAAAACCTTATCGTAAATCTGCCCTTGATCTTCAAACAGCGCAGTGGATTGAAAGGTTAATGTTAAGGTTAAGGTTAGGTCCGGTAAGTCTTAACGCAGAAAAAACATCGCTATGAAGATAATAGACTGCCAAATCATGAACTTTACAGTGATCGTTAAGATCGATCAAAAACCGAGGAAAAAAATGTTTTGTGTCCCTAAGGACCCGATTAAATTTTTATTGCTAACTTCTGCGCACGACTTCGTGCTTCGTTTTCCGGGATGAAAAGTAGCCCATCTTAATCTATCTCCATTTCAAATTTCATCCAAATGCGTCAAGTCGTCGTAGCGACTTTTTTTTTAAAAACGTCTACAGTGGTACAGTGTTTAAGCGCTTAGTTAGTACGGGTCATGAGATACTGCTTGCTTACAGACGGACGGATACACAGACGTACGGACTGGAGGACGGACAGCGGGGGCTTGGAAATAGCGTTCCTTTAAAAAAAAGATAAAAGATGTTTATTCAGTACGTAGGCCGCACGGGCACTTTTACACGTCAAAAATCTACCAGCGCTTCACAAGAGACCACTCCTGAGAAGAAGCGCCGCAAGAAACTCAACAGTCAGTCGTTTTTTTAATATTGCTTATATAATAATAACTTTAACCTAGCATTATATAAAACAATGAATCTCACATAAAACAAAAAATAAATACATTCATGCGCGGTTGAGCAGGAAAAACTCAGAATTGTCACAAAACTAAGCAACAGTAATAAAAAAATAAAAAATAGAAAGTATACAAGTTATACTTACCTGTGACGGTGCAAGACAACCTGCATAAAAGTTTCGATACATTCTCCTACAGAAACCGTGTCCCCTAGACAATATACAATATTTACATATTTTTTATGACTAAGTTATTATTAAATTATTTAGGTGTTGGCCAAGCATTTTTATCTGTTAAATAGTCTTCGACCCTATAGTAAGCTTAAGACATCAACGACTTTTTCAAGTAAGTTTTAAGTACTGGAAATGGTAACTTTAAAACAACGTCAGGTAATTTATTAAAGAAAAGGACGCATTGACCTACAAATGATTTATAAACCTTACGGACACGAAATTTTTTAATAGCAATTTTATTTTTATTTCTTGTATTCAAATTATGTACATCACAATTCTTAACAAAAGAGTCTTGATTTTTAATGACATAAATAATATTCTCATAAATAAATTGTGACGCTACTGTCAAAATATTAATTTCTTTAAATAGTACTCTTAAGGAATCACGGGAGTTTAGATTATATATAGAACGAATGGCTCTTTTTTTCAACACGAATATAGTCTGTATGTCAGCAGCTTTTCCCCAAACCAGAATACCGTACGGCATAACACTATGAAAATAACTATAATAAACTAAGCGAGCTGTCTCAACATTAGTAAGTTGCCTGATTTTCCTAACAGCATAAGCTGCCGAACTTAATTTACCTGCTAGTACTGCTATATGGGGACTCCATTGCAAGTTTTTATCTATAGTTATCCCTAAGAAAAGCGCCTTATCTACGATTTCCAATCTCTCATCATTAAGAAATATACTAGATTCTACCGGTCTAACATTAGGCAAAGCGAACCTAACACATTTAGTTTTCTTAGCATTGAGTAGCAAATTGTTAAAAGTAAACCAATTAAGTACTTTACCTAGTGTGGCGTTTATCCTACTGTAATCGACTGATTTTCGGTCTACTTTGAAAATTAAAGATGTATCATCAGCAAATAGCACAATATCACAAAGGTTATCTACCGAGGGTGGTAAGTCATTAATATAAACCAAAAATAAGAAAGGACCTAATATAGAGCCCTGAGGCACACCTAATTTAACAGCTGTTCCAATAGACTTTGTTTGGTTTACAACAACCATTTGCGTTCTATCACTAAGATATGAAGACATAAGATTTAGAGAATTATTTGACAGACCATAATGTTCTGTCATGTTTGGGTACGGGACCCTAAAAGGAGAGGAATCTTGCAAAATGAAGGCATGAGAGATCATGACAGCAATACAGTGCAACATCGCTCGAGAGATTGCCATTCTTAAGTGTGGATTTAAAAATAAATCACTCACCCTATAGTCCAGATTTGAAACTAAGTGACTAGGTATTGTTATTGTTACGTACGTGAGGGTAGGTAACTGATAGAAATGCACGAATACACCGATAATCAAAACTAGTATGCCATTATGCATAACCAAACTTTCCCATTGAGCCCAGTAGCTTTTTGTTTCAGTACTCATCGGAGCTACTTCACACCTTTTCGGTTTGGGAACGCCTGCTTTGATCCAATCGAAAATGGGCTTGATGTTCTGGTCTTCTTGCTGCGGTTGTTGCATGACTTCATTACTCCATTCTTCACTTTCAGTATCAGTATATTCTCACACAATCTTTGCCCTCTTGCTCTAAACATTGTTTACAGTCATCTTGACAAGGTCTTCGGGATAAGGCGTCCGCGTGGCCGTGTTATTTTCCACTGCGATGTTCAATGATGAAGTCATATTCCTGTAGTTCAATCCAGCGCGCTACTTGACCCTCAGGCTTTTTAAACTCCAATAACTTTTTTGGAGGTGGGAGGACCTTGTGCAGGGTCCGTCCGGGTTGGTACCACCATCTTATCCATTAACCTACCGCCAAGCAGCAGTGTTCGCATTGTTGTGTTCCGGTTTGGGGATAAGACAGCCGGTGAAATGTCTAGCATAGAGGCATTCCATCTTCGGCCTCAGGGTTGGCAACGCATTTGCAGTCTTAGGATTGCGGTCTTGTGAATGCGAATGTCTTGGGTCACAGTTTCCACTTACCATCAGGTGGCCTGTGTGCTCGTTTGCCTTTCTATGATATAAAAAAAAAAAAAAAAAAAAACTATATTAAAGCAGCATAGTGACTTCTGATACGAAAGGCCCGGGCAGGATAGGGCCCATCTTGTGCCTTAATAGCTTTTCGGCCTGTTTTTTTCTGATGTGTCGCGTCATTTGTAAATGTTACACTAAATTTCAGCATTCGCTTCATCTTATTTTTGAAGAAAGTAAATAAATAAGAAAAATGATTTTTCATGTATAGTTCCGTTTTAATGGAAGGAATTACTTCGTGCTTTGCACATATAGTACACTTAGTTAAGACCCGCAATTTGTCCCTATAAACCGGATAACACGTCATATAAAAAAATAAAAATACATGTATGTGTCAACATTTTTCAATATATATTTTTTTACTTAAAACAGAGACACCTCCCATTTTTCTAATTATAATAGGCTTTTTAATGATCTTATAACATATATTTAATTCAAACTTCTAACAATAGTGTATCATACATAACATAACAAAAGTAAGACAAGACTCGATCGTCCTCGTCGCTATTTTTGTTGTGATTACTTGTTGACATTATTGCTAGTATCTTAATCCAGCTTCTTATTATAAACAATTCTTGCAGCACTTATCTTTTATAATGATAATAGCGAAAGAGATAAGAATTATTTATTGAGACATTTGACACATGTATAAGACTGATCCAGTTATTGTAAGTAATGTCTAATGAAGTAGGTTATTAGTATTAATTATCTATTTGCGTCATAATATTACGAATAATACGTTGTTGTGTGATTTCAACACAATTACAGTAAGACAAGAACTGTGACCTTTTTGTTTTCTATACTAAGACTGGAGAGGGTTAATAGATAGTTGAGGAGGGTCTTAGGGTGCGTTCCTATATTCAAAACCGTTGGTAGACTTGTGACGCCTCGTTAAAATTTGACACATTTTGTAAGAAGCAAATGTCATAACGTTACTGCCCGTAAGGGAAACGATTCGTTTCTTGAATATAGAAACCGGGCATTAATGGACCTGAGAATAGCTAGTGCTTCTTGTGGCGAAATATTACCAAGCTCAAAGGTAGAGGAGTCGGGGTGTGTGGCAGAGGAAAGAAAAGATAGAGTGCGTTGCTTGGCAGAAGGGTTTAAAATTACGGGGGGGGCAAATGGCTATTGATAGCATTTAAATCTAAAAAGTAAGATGGAGATTGTTGTGATTTGCCCACCCCAAGCGACTTTAGAAACTTCCACAATTTGGTGCAGGGACAATCTTCAGATTTTAGATTTTATTACTCAATATAACACAGTATAAATTATCCCCAGAAGATTACATGGCTTGTGGCTAACCTTTACAATAATAATTAAACTCAAGAAATTTTATAATCTGGGATCTGGAATTACTTTTTACGTTCCGTTCCAGACCATTATTTGAATTTTCATTAAGTTGAAAAAGCTTCATTATAAAATACTATTCTTATCTATTAATTCGTTTTAAATCGCGAGACGCACGTTGAAACAAATACAACGCTATTGTGACATGCCTTCCTGACCCGGCCAATAGAAGGAACACGTCGTAAATGTACTAAATGTTAAACCAAACTTAAAATAACAATGTCCGGCGTGACCTTTGGACAAAGAGTGGGTTAATCTCATGGAGCTAAAGGAAACGAGTTAGTAAGTTGAACACAATCTTTATTTCTACTCTTTCTGTAAACATGTTCAGATATGCTTAATTTAATTGCAAACCTTGGTTTTGAAGCGACCAGACATTATAATCATTAAAAACCCAGCAAAAGCATGGCAAAAGCATCGTGCTTAAAACATTATGGTTCTCATGATAGGTTCACAATTATCTATACTAAAGTTTGTTAGTCCCTAAGGAACCTAATGCAATCAAATCCAATATCCAATTTTACTTTTACTTCCTAATTCCCTAAAGTTTAATTAAATAATTCATTCACAGACCTCAATCTGAAGTAACCTTACTGCAAAGGGCTGTCTGGCTGCAGACAGGATCAGGGCAGTGTGAGTTGAAACGCGATGCTCTGGGCGTCGACTCTATGCAGACTCCTTAGTGCAACCCGCACAGTAAGCGCGCAAAGATATAAGGTTCAGGCGGCGCAAGCAGTAAGATCCCCTGACATTGAAGAGCTCTAAGCAGTTTGTTGCAGAAGGATAAAGAAGAAAATTGTCAAGGACTTGCTACACAAAAAAAAGGCGGCTGGTAAAATGTCCTAGCCCGCACTACTCAATTACACGAAATTAGCAACCCTTATCATCTTTATTCACAGACTACGAGGGCTGTTTGATAAGTTGTTTAAAAAGTTTAAAAATATTTTATTTTTTTAAACAATTTACATTTATTTTCCAGCGAGTTTCCAATATTTTTATGCCCTCCAAAAAATACGTTTTGTTGAGGTCTTCAAAATAGCCGTTTACAAGTCCTCAATGCAGTCCTCATTTGTCGAAAATGTTTGCCCTCCAAGCCATCTTTTCAGATTTGGGAATAGGTAATAATCGCACGGAGCTAGTTCCGGCGAATACGGAGCATGCGAAACCAGCTCGAAGCCCAACTCGTGAATTTTGGCCATTGCAATAGTTGACGTGTGCACTGGGGACATTGTCTTGATGAAAGAGGACTTTCTTGGGGGGCAATTTTAGTCGTTTTTTCAACAATTCGGCATTGAAACGGTCCAATAACTCTGCGTAATAACGGCCAGTGATAGTCTTTCCCTTTTCCAAGTAATCAATCATAATGATTCCTTCGCCATCCCAGAAGACTGTCGCCATCCCAGAAGACTGTCGCCATCACCTTCCCAGCCGACAAAACAGTCTTCGCCTTCTTTGGGGCACGTTCACCAGTCGCCATCCATTATTTGATTGCTGTTTTGATTCAGGTGTATAATGATGGACCCAAGTTTCGTCCACAGTGACAAATCGACTCAAAACATTCCGAGGATTACGCTTCATCATATCCAAACACAGTTTTGAAATTCGCTTTCATCCCCAAATTTGTCATACCCAAATCTTCATGCAGGATTTTATGTACTCGCTCAGTGGAGATGCCTATGTTCTCAGCTATTTCACGCACCTTCACCCGGCGGTCGTGGAGTACAATATTATGGACTTCATCAACAACATCCTCAGTAGTGACTTCGATTGGGCGACCAGAGCGTGGAGCATCAGATGTGCTTGACCGACCACGTTTAAAATCATTTATCCAGTTATAAACAGTCTGCAACGTTGGTGCGTTAGTGCCATAAAAAGAATCAAGTACAGTTTTTAATGTGGCAGCACTGTAACCCTTCATAAAAAAATGTTTTATATCGGCACGAAATTTAGATTTTCCCTTAGTTGTTGAAAATTTACGAGTGATCACAGTTAAGCAATGGTTTAACTGACAAAAACTTCTTTTTTTTTTGCTGAATTTTTGACAGTCTTCATTTGAAAGATTGTGCCTGCCAGTGTTAATGCCATTTACCAGAAAAAAGGTTTTACAAATACTTTTTAAAAGGACTTATCAAACAGCCCTCCTAAATCTCTTGTGCAAAGTGAAATTTACTAAACATGTGCTTTCAAAGTTCTGAAGAAAAGGAAAGCAAGCACAAACTTAACAGATGTGAAGTAACAAAATTACTATCAGCACACAAATAAATATTTAAGGTGCCAGACCTGATATCCCTACGCAAACTGTATGAAATCTAAATCTAAATTATCTGCATTCTAAATTGTCTTTGTATCCTTTCTAAATTTGAATTTTCTAAATTTCCCATCCAGCTGGAAAGAACCAAATTGTTTCGATTAGGTTATGCACATGGCAGAAAATAAGCGGAGAGCAGAGTAAAGCAGATCAAAAGATGCTTACCGAAGACCATCCAATAGAGATTATCACAAACGCTGACTTTCCCTCCGTCCCGGCATAAATAACCCTCTCTTAGGGTTTGAAGAACTGAAAGTTAACCACGAGGTTAAGAACCTTGGTTACATGGTGCACATGTATTATTCCAACAAAATAAATACTCACGATTTTGTTACTGCCACAAAATAACTCTTGAATCTGCTGCTCCTTTGCCACATAAGCCACAAGAGACTTCTATCAAAATTAGGACCTCCGCCCGCACAAGATGAATCAAGCTTCTTTTCTCACACATGTTGGGATGCCTGTTATATGCACAATCTAGCCAATATGGCTCAAGGACACAACCACGGGAGCACCCTGGAGCACCCTCAAATGAAGAAATTCTCCCACAATATTTACCCCAGAATTTACCCTGAAACGACTTACCTTCCAATTTTGGTATTACTGATTTGTAAAACAATAAAATCGTTGATTGAGATAGCAACCATTTACTGTTCTTCCTGAATCCAAAATTCTTACAAAACTTTGGTTCAGCAAATACTTTCATACATTTATGTAAAAATAAATAAAGTAATAAACTTTGATGCTTATTTTATTTCCCAACAATCGAGCAGAAAATCTAAGGCTGACAACCCTAATTCAAAATTAGACACCAACGTCAATCCAGTTACCAGCCTCTATAAATACTCGAGAATGTTGCTAGTTCTCAGAGTTTGGGTTTGTTTAAGTCATTATAAAAATGCAACGTTACACTATACTATCAAACCGTGTCATTTTTTATTTTTTTAAGATAATACTTGGTCATAATGTCGAGCCAACAACTTCACTTAACTTATTTTTGCTCGAACATGTACAGAATCCAATGCTCAGTTACAGGCATGTAGCAAAAATACTTAAATATCCTCATTCCACTGGTAGTTCCGTATTGAAGAGATTCCGAGAACGCTAAACTATATATAGGTAGCCAGGAAGAGGAGGGTTGCAAGGTGTTAAGAAAAAAAAGGAACAGAGCGTCTTAAAGATTTTTGCCTCAAATCATAAGATTTCATCTCGCTATGTAGCTATGAAAGTGAATATGTCTCAATCTTACGCGCAAAAAGTGAAACGTAGAGCAGGGCTACGAAGTAACAAAGCCCAGGCTGCACCTGATCGGGACTCAAAACAGAATTTATCAGCAAAAAGGCGGTGGAGGTTACTTTATGAAGGAATCTTAACATAATTTGAAATGCGTGGTGAAGTGGTAATGGTGACAACTGATAACGTACATCAAATAGCACTTTAAAAAAAATCCCGGACAAGAGTTTTATTCCAGTAAAAATCGCGAAGACCAGAAGATTGTACAATAAACAAACAATAAATATTTCCAAAAAAATACCTACTTTAGCAAGAAATTTTGTAGCTGGGGAAAAAGAAGTCGCTCGTTTATGACCACCGGAACAATCAACGGCAATATTTATCAAAAAGAGTGTTTGCAAAAGCGATTACTGTCATTTTTAAGAAAGCACAATTCTCAACCGTTGTTTTGGCCTCATTTGGCTAGTTGTCATGTCACTACGCTGAATCAGTTGAGTATGGAATCGTACAAATAAAACAGGATCGTGGTGGTACCTTAAGACAGCAGTCCGTCAAACTGTCCAGAACTCCGGCCCATTAAAGACTACTGGAGTATTATGAAAGGAATTCTACAAATGAAAGGTGGGGATGTAAAATCTGTGGCTGAACTGCGAAAAATATGGACAACAATAGGACGGTGAAACGGTTCCCTGCCGTGAAAGTGCAGCCTCATGAGTCGTATTGGACGAAAAGTGCAAATGAAAGACTGATTCGAAAGTCTGTTCAATGTGTAATTTTTTTTTATCAATATTCTGCGATTTTTATTGTTGTTTTTCTTAATATAAATTATAGTGTGCCCAAGTTTTTGGCGTGTTCAACCTTCCCTAGGTTTATTAGTCACATCTGTGTGTGTGCAGATTTAACCAAACTATTTGTTTCGCATAAAAAAATTACATTCATTTAGGTACACGTTATTTATCATACCTCGCATGCTGCTTGTTTTACGATAATTGCTCGACGATAACAGCGTGCAACTGAGAACAACCTACAGCTCAATAACAGGTTTTTTAAATGCTAATAACAATCACAAGAGTAATAAAAACCGTCAAATACTGTTGTTAGGTAATGTATGTATGTACATACATACATACATTAAATCACGCCTGTCTCCCAGAGGCGTAGGCAGAGACCACTTCTTTCCACTTGCTACGATCTTGACAAATTTCTTTCGCTTCTTCAACATTCATACATCGAGTCATGGACGCACGTCGGTTTCGGGTACTTAAATTTAATTGACGTCTCTGTGTACGGCAGTTAGTATAGTAGAGGAGATTTTTTCCGTTTTAACAGATATTTTTTTGATAGATTTCACCGGCCCAGGCAGGGCCGGTATTCTAGGCGGTAAAAACAATATCGTAGTTTTCCTGTTATGGTATTGTCACCGTTTTGATTGCTCTTATTTACTTGACAGTAATGGCGGCTAGAATTGTCCTCCAATGGATGTGCTGAAAATTGACTAAACCCTTTAACTAGTACTTATAAAAGATATTAAAAAAAATGCCAGTTACCTACTGGTTTGATTATGTTTAAGAACTTGAAAAAATAATTATCACGTGTTTTGTTATTTCGGCTCAAACTCATGTTTTAAAAAAATACCAAAGAAAGTGTATCTTCGATGAAAAATATATGCCTGACTTTGAAGGGTTGAGAACAGGTTGAGATTGGGCAGGTTGGGCAGCTAAAAAAATACGTGTCTGTTATTTTATATAAAAATAAACCAAATCGGAGCCGGACAGTCGGGTATCTTTCCTTGTTAGGTTTTATGACGTCAACTCGTAGCTGTGTTGCAGTATTTTTTTTAAAGTTAATTAGATAAAATGTTGATTAGTTAGTTACCATTGGAATAACAACTGCTTAGCAACCGATGGCACCCTGGCTGTGGACTTACGTGATTGGCAGTGTGTGTAGGTATTAATGATAGCAGCTTGAATTTGAGTGCTTAGTTACCACTGACTTTCTAGCAGTTATTGTCATTGTGATTAAATAAAGGTGTATGTATAAAATAAAACCTGAGTAGTTGAGATATATGTAACGAACTGAAAGCCTACGTGAAAATGGCTACTTAGCTGTCAATAATTTTGTGACGATTGAAGTGTATATTTTCTTGGACACCTTGGCCGCTCAGGTATATCTGCTGCTGACTGTACCTGATAGCATATGCTAGGCAAATAGGGAATTGTTCTCTGTCAATATACAACGTGTTACAAAATACCCCGTTAAAAATATAATAAATTATCAAAGCCAAAAATATTGTCAATCCTAGTATAGTAGGATTTATTTAACCCATTCGTTGCCGACGCCTCATATTTTTAATCATCACGCAGTGCCGCCGCCTTCCACGCGACGACGCGAATTCGCGTCCGCGGCATTACGTTAACATTTCATGGACGCGAGTTCGCGTCTGCGGCATTAGGTTAACATTTCATGGACGCGAGTTCGCGTCCGCGGCATTACGTTAACATTTCATGGACGCGAGTTCGCGTCCGCGGCATTAGGTTAACATTTCATGGACGCGAGTTCGCGTCCTCGGCATTACGTTAACATTTCATGGACGCGAGTTCGCGTCCGCGGCATTAGGTTATTCGGGATAAGTTATTTTAAATAAGTTTTTTCTAGCAAAAACAATTTTTTCTAAATTACAAATGCACTGAATCCGAAAACCAGCAACAGTATAATATTATATTATCCTTCATAAATAAAGTAACATTTTGGTATCAGCATTTAAGTACAGTTGTTTTCTAGTAGTCGGGTAATTAGTGACATCAACCTTGCAAATCTTCAACGAAGGAAGCCGCTTGGCACAGGTATACCTAGTGGTCATCTGAGCTGATTTAGCCTGGTAGCCACGTGGTTCCACCCTGCAGGTGGGAGGGGGAGGGGGGGGGTAAATCCCATCTACCGCGCCGCACTCTTACGTCCATATCTCCATAAGTTTAGCAAATAGGTCGTGTTTGATATCGTTTTCGTATAATTCGAGGACGAGGAATTCAGTTCAGGAAACGCATTTTCATTCGTTCATAGATCTTGAGAACTTTCCTCATACATTTAACTTATAAATGTGCCGAAAAAAAACATTTGCTCCGCGCGGCGGAGCTGAGAACGAGAGAAGTTCGTATTTTGGATAAGATTTGTCACTTATTGTGTAATAATTACTATGATTAGTATAGGTGTTTTTATATCTAGAGATAGTTTTCTTAAAGCAATATCGAGAGATAAGTCATAATATTTAAATAAATGACAAAATTACTGAGTTAACCACAATATTCTAGTATAAAATGTTCACTCCAATTTATATTCCTAGAATTTTCCTTTAAAAGAGAGTTTTGGTTAGGTTAGTTAACTTTTGTAGAGGTATTATAATAATAAGGAAGTAAACAACAAAATTTATGAACATTTTCCGCTGCAGCCACATAGTTCGGAGCACTTTATCTCTCTTTTCAAGCAATTGCACCTCCCTGCGCGTTTTCGCTTGCATCTAGGTACACCTAATTAACTCCATGTAAGCAGCGGCTGCTGGCGATAGGGTGGTCCACACAGGCTCCAATATGCCATTATTTTTTGCCCAACTCCAGTCAGCGGGACATGGCAGGTTATGTAGTGGTTTTAAAAGCTGACCCCATACATGTCCTTCCTGAAAGGCCGCTCGTAGAATATGGTTGCGAAGGGCGTCTTTGGTTGGTGGTAAATTCTCCAGCCTTCCTTTCAGCAGTCCTTTTTTGTAAATAGCACTTTTCTACAGTGATTGATATCAGTGCATGTGCAAGATCTAAAATGAAATGAATGTTACACGATATGCATGCCCAAGATAACCTAAATCACTTCAAATCACAAATAAAAAAGCCAACCACCACCTTAACTTACTTGTCGTATAAAGCAATGACAATTAATTCCAATATTGGAAATGCCTGCTCTACATTTCCTTCTTTAGCCTGCTTAAATCCCTCTGTTGCAGTTGGATAAGCGCGCCAAGCTTCGAAAGCACTTTTTTCCCCTTACCAGCAAAAGACGAAACGGTATCTCACGCGGTGAAGGCGTGGAACAGTGGCAATGCTTCCGCCTTTTCTGGTCCTACGTAAATGAAAATAAACTTATATGTACCGGAGTTACTTTCAATTTGTAAAGTGCAAATAGTATTTTTTTGGGTTACCTTACGAAGCTGCAATAGCATGATATGGCAGGACTTGGTGATTTTTTCCCGTGCCAATATGTGTTGAGGTAAAATTTATATATTTCATAATAATCGAACATGACAGTTTGACAGATACATGAAGGACATATGTACGGCCAGTAGTATTGTGATAGAGTTTAGGTGTTTGCTGAAACCTCTTCTAACATCCTCCCTTTTTGGCAAACCCTATCTACAGTGTTAGTCCAATTAGCCCACAAATAAATTTCAATCTAGGCTTAAAAACAGCTTTTGTGAGAATATCTGCACATTGGTATTCTGTGGGAACATATTCGACTTGCAGCTCTTTGTCAGTTACAAGTTCTCTGACATAAAAATGCCTTATCGCAATGTGCTTCGTTCTTCAGTGCAATTCTGGGTTTTGTGCAAGCTTTATAACTGCGTCGTTATCAATTTGTAGAGTTGGGATATCTTTTAGTGTGGTTATCTCATTGAAAAGTCTTCTAAGCCAAACTATGTCACGTGCTGCTTCACTAGCTGCAACTAATTCAGCTTCTGTGCTCGAGATCGCTACAGATGTTTGTCTGCGACTTGCCCAAGCAAGAGATTACTCCTCCTGCATAGATACACAAAATTCCAGATGTAGAACGTCCTGTGCTTGTGTCTCCACCGTGATCGGAGTCACTATAACATTCCAACACTCCGGGTTTGTGTCCCTTTTTGTGAACAATCCCTGAATCGACAGTTCCTTTCAGGTAACGAAAGATTCTTTTGACCTTGAGAACGTCTTCATTAGATGGACTGTCTAGTGTTCTGGATACGACGCTAATGGCATACGATATGTCTGGTCTGGTTCCTGTCTGCAGGTATGCCAGTGCACCGACAGCTTCGCGGTAAGGGAACTTTACTTCCTTCTCCATTTCCGTATCTGATTGTGCTTCTTTAATTATTGGTGTACTGATAGCCTTGCAATCACTCATTCCAAATCTTTCTAGAAGCTTGTTTGTGTAATGCTTTTGAGACACTTTTATGGAACCATCTTTGTCATTGAAGATTTCTAGCCCAAGAAAGTAAGAAGCTGGCTTCGTCTCAATTCAGCCAAAAACTTTTCAGATTCCTTTGGATTCGTTGAGGCTACTAAACCATCATCAACGTAAAGTCCTATTATGATTTTGTTACCATTCTTTTGTCGAATAAATAAACATGGATCTGTCTCACATTGTTTGAATCCGATCAATTTTAAATAGTCAACAATACATTTATTCCAGCAACGTGGAGCTTGCTTGAGACCATAAAGACTCCTCTTCAATTTGCAGACTTTGTTTGTGCCATCACTGAACCCTTCTGGTTGATTCATGAAGACGTCTTCGTTTATTGAACCATTAAGGAAGGCAGTGGTTACGTCAAATTGCATGAGAGATAGTCCTTCGTTAGCTGCAATACTTAGGATTGATCTGATTGTAGCCATTTTAGCAACAGGGCTAAATGTTTCGTCATAATCAATTCCTTTTTCTTGCGTGTAACCTCTCGCTACGAGTCGAGCTTTGTACTTGTCGAGGCTTCCATTGGCATTTACTTTCTTTTTGTAAACCCACTTACAAGAAATGAGTTTTCTGTCTTTTGGGCGATCTACCAAGATCCAAGACTTGTTATCATTTAAAGATTTAATTTCGCTCTTCATTGCGTCCATCCATTCAGTTTTCTGCTGACTTTTCATGGCGTCTTTATATGTTGTGGGTTCATGCTCGTCATTTATTATAGTCGAGTCGAGACAATAAAGTCGTCATATCTGCTTGGAAGTCGCAGTGTAGATCGGTCGCGAAGAGTTCTGATATCAGGAATGTCATCATGATCTTCGTCTGAATAATTTATTCGACATCCATCCGGTTCGGGAGACGATACGTTGTGATCATCATCTTCTTCTTCTTGACTTAAATCATTTGATGTTTGGGGCAATACTTCATCATTTTGTGATATATCCTCCCTTGCTTCAAACGTTGGATGATTCAGTTCAGTCTTTCGGAAGTTAAGTTCGATTTCAGTCGTACTCCGTTCATCCTCTTCAGATATATCAGATTCTAAACCTACTGATTTAATCAACGATTCCTTGAATGTTACATCTTTTGACCGGATCAATGTTGGTTGGTTGTTCTTATCAAGACCCAGTAACCGATAGCCATCATCTCCATCATACCCAATCAAAATACATTTTTGAGCTTTCTTAGCCATTTTTGTTCGCTTTTGTTTTGGAATATGTGCAAAACATTCTGTGCCAATAACCCTTAAATGTTTTATGGAGGGTTTCTTTCCAATCCAAAGTTCAAATGGTGACTTTCCTTTTTGGGAAGTAGGCCCAGTTCTGTTCAGAATGTATGCAGCCGTGTTAACAAGCTCTGACCAACTGGCAATTGGGAGTTCTTCGTGAGTATGCATCATTGTACGAGCAGCTTCTACGAGGGTTCTATTTTCCCTTTCACTAGATCCATTTTGCTCAGGGGTATAGGGCATTGTAAATCGGTGCTGAATACCATGAGAGTGGAGTATTTTCTCGATAGCTTCGTTTTTGAACTCTCCACCATTGTCACTGAGTATCGTTTTTATAACATGACCAGCAGTCTGTGCTTCTTTGATCATTTGCACGAGCTTATCTTTGACTTCAGACTTGTGCTTGATGAAGTAAACATGACGGAAGCTGCTGTAGTCATCTTTAAACAGTACAAAGTAGCGAAGTTTCGTGAATGAATTTGGAAATGGACCACACACATCCGTGTTTATTATCTCTCCTGGTTCTTTAGCTCTTTCTCTTGTTCCAAATTTATGACGGTGTGATTTTCCATATACACACCCTGTGCATAAGTTTAACTTTGATACCAAGTTCCTTTTCAATTACTTGTTTCACGTGTCTTTTGCTCTGATGAGCAAATCTTTCGTGATAAAGTTGCAAAGTATTTTCTGTTGACAGGGAGCTCAATTCTGGAGTTTGATTTATACAAGTCTGCACTTTCAGCTTATAGAGACCTCCATTTTTGACTCGTGTGCCAACCAAGTTAACCTTTCCATTGTTTATCAGTTGACAATATTCTCTTTCAGATGTGAAGACACTGTTTTCAAGTTTATCTTGTGCGGCAAGTACAGAAAATAAGTTTCTTCTTATTGCGGGAACGTACCATACATCGCATAGGGTGATGCGTTCTTGTCGACCATGAACATTTGCTATCAATTCAACTGTTCCTTTTCCAATAGCTTCTGTTGTAGACCCGTTTGCAGTAGTAACCGTTTGATTCTTGGTGAAGTGTTCAAAACTGGAGAATACGTCAGATTGACCGGTGACGTGACTTGTAGCACCGTTATCGACGTACCAGTTGTCAGGATCTTCAAAGGTGGTTACTGCTTCATTAGTCCCAACTTGCATTAAAGTCAGGTTTAAGTTTTTATTGTTAGCTTGGCTTGTAGATGTAGATGGCTTTGGTTCTTTAGGAGGTTTCCCATCCGAGATCCATTTGCGACAATTCTTGACGTTATGGCCGAAAAGTTTGCAATATCCGCATTTTTAGTTATCCCTCAGAAAATTTGCCCAACCTTTCGGAATTTTAGTACTGGAGGTGACACGTGTTCTTTGTCCGGTACCACGTTTCTCTCTAGTCTCTTTTTTTAGCAACTTTTAGCAGTTGATAGCAACAGCGCCAGAGACAACCATGCAACCATGAGGAGGCAGACACGCGCATAACGGTCCACATTGGTGATGCTGCCGCCCAAGGACACACAAAAATCATCCTGCGTACTGTGGATACCGATGTTGTTGTCCTTGCGATTTCACAATTGCCACAGCTTGAGGAACTGTGGGTTCATATTGGCACGGGAAAAAATCACAAAGTCCTGCCATATCATGCTATTGCAGCTTCGTTAGGTAACCCAAAAAAATACTATTTGCACTTTACAAATTGAAAGTAACTCCGGCACATATAAGTTTATTTTCATTTACGTAGGACCAGAAAAGGCGGAAGCATTGCCACTGTTCCACGCCTTCACCGCGTGAGATACCGTTTCGTCTTTTGCTGGTAAGGGGAAAAAAGTGCTTTCGAAGCTTGGCGCGCTTATCCAACTGCAACAGAGGGATTTAAGCAGGCTAAAGAAGGAAATGTAGAGCAGGCATTTCCAATATTGGAATTAATTGTCATTGCTTTATACGACAAGTAAGTTAAGGTGGTGGTTGGCTTTTTTATTTGTGATTTGAAGTGATTTAGGTTATCTTGGGCATGCATATCGTGTAACATTCATTTCATTTTAGATCTTGCACATGCACTGATATCAATCACTGTAGAAAAGTGCTATTTACAAAAAAGGACTGCTGAAAGGAAGGCTGGAGAATTTACCACCAACCAAAGACGCCCTTCGCAACCATATTCTACGAGCGGCCTTTCAGGAAGGACATGTATGGGGTCAGCTTTTAAAACCACTACATAACCTGCCATGTCCCGCTGACTGGAGTTGGGCAAAAAATAATGGCATATTGGAGCCTGTGTGGACCACCCTATCGCCAGCAGCCGCTGCTTACATGGAGTTAATTAGGTGTACCTAGATGCAAGCGAAAACGCGCAGGGAGGTGCAATTGCTTGAAAAGAGAGATAAAGTGCTCCGAACTATGTGGCTGCAACGGAAAATGTTCATAAATTTTGTTGTTTACTTCCTTATTATTATAATACCTCTACAAAAGTTAACTAACCTAACCAAAACTCTCTTTTAAAGGAAAATTCTAGGAATATAAATTGGAGTGAACATTTTATACTAGAATATTGTGGTTAACTCAGTAATTTTGTCATTTATTTAAATATTATGACTTATCTCTCGATATTGCTTTAAGAAAACTATCTCTAGATATAAAAACACCTATACCTACTAATCATAGTAATTATTACACAATAAGTGACAAATCTTATCCAAAATACGAACTTCTCTCGTTCTCAGCCCCGCCGCGCGGAGCAAATGGTTTTTTTCGGCACATTTATAAGTTAAATGTATGAGGAAAGTTAATGTTTACATATTCTATATAAATAGGGCTATTTACTCATATTTTTTTTATAAAGCATAATCTCATGGTTTAATGGTAGGCATAGATTTTGTAAAAAAAATTAACTCCTATTTTTCTACTTTATTACGGATCTCATTTTTTTTCTATGAACGAATGAAAATGCGTTTCCTGAAATGAATTCCTCGTCCTCGAATTATACGAAAACGATATCAAACACGACCTATTTGCTAAACTTATGGAGATATGGACGTAAGAGTGCGGCGCGGTAGATGGGATTTACCCCCCCCCCCCCCTCCCCCTCCCACCTGCAGGGTGGAACCACGTGGCTACCGGGCTAAATCAGCTCAGATGACCACTAGGTATACCTGTGCCAAGCGGCTTCCTTCGTTGAAGATTTGCAAGGTTCCCCATACAATTATGTCACTAATTACCCGACTATAGCAAAAAACAACAAATAACTCGAGGACGCGATGTTGCGTCCTCGGGATTACGATTACACATACTTCGGACGTGAATTCGCGTCTTCGGCATCCGACATAAGAATTATGAAAATTACAAATGCACTGAATCCGAAAACCAGCAACAGTATAATATTATCCTTCATAAATAAAGTAACATTTTGGTATCAGCATTTAAGTACAGTTGTTTTCTAGCAAAAAAAAACAAATAACTCGAGAGACGTGAAATCGCGTCCTCGGCATTACGATTACACATACATGGGACGCGAATTCGCGTCTTCGGCAATGAATGGGTTAAAATGTCGGAATCCACTTATGAGCTTATCTTCCAATGAATGGCTTTGTTATCTATTGTGAAGCCCGACCGCTAATTAGCAGTGCAAAATAAAACCCATAAATAACAAAATATTTCATATGAATAGCAACTTTACCGTCTAAAGAATAAGGTTCAATTTATAATGGCAAGTCATTCGAGATAGTACTGTTTGAAATTGAAAGCGGCAGCCACAGAATTTGTTTGGTCAGGTACAGAGTGATTCAACTAAAAATAATACAAGTAATAAATAGTTTCACCCTGTAAGTGACACAAACAAAATAGTACCTGGCTGCCGCTTTCAATTTTAAACAGTACTATCTCGAATGCGTTGCCATTGCAATTTGAACCTTCTTCTTTAAGCAGTAAAGTTGCTATTCATATGAAATCTTTTGTTATTTATGTGTTTTATTTTGCACTGCTAATTAGCGGTCGGGCTTCACAATAGATAACAAAGCCATTCATTGGAAGATAAGCTCTTAAGTGGATTCCGACATTTTAAATAAATCCTACTATAAGCTGTCATGTCAGGGAACCGGAGTTAGCATAGATTTTTATACCAATTTTAATAATTTGTCAACTTATGGTTTTTCTGTTTTTCACCCACAAAGGTTCAATACTATGATGTCATTATGCTTAAAGTACTGGCTTCAAAAAACGTCAAAATGAAAAAAAAAATGTTGTCAATTTCAAATCTTCTTATCGATATTCTACAATTGTTCCGTGTTTTTCCATATTTTTTTCAAAAAGACGATGTTTTCTAACTCGGAATATTACGATATGATGCATAGGCCATGAAGATAGCAATTTAAATCGTGCTCGCGAACTGTATCGGCAACGATTTATTATTCTTCTTATGGGGTTATGTGAAGGACAGAGTCTATTTCTCCGATTGCCCAACGGTTTTCGAGATGGAGCAGCGTGTTCGATCGGTGTTCGCGTCAATAACACCAACGATATGGTGCGAAATGCCACGCAAGTCATATCCCGACGAGCGAGGTTGTGCATTGAGCAAGGCGGAGCCCACTTCGAGCCGTTCCTGTAAATTTGACGTTCATTACGAAAAAGTAAGTGTTAGTTTAGGTTTCTGCGTTTCAAATATTCCAAAACTCGACTTGTAATATGTATGAATTCTGTTCATTTTGATTATATCTCTTCACCGTTTCGCGAATTAGGTAAAAATGTTCATAAACATTCTGCGTAGTTTACTCTTTAATTTTACTGAAATAGGGTTTGCATATCAATGAAAACAATAATGTTTTTTTTTGGCGTTAAGTCATACAGTCATAGTACGGATCTCAAATATTGTAAATGGACTTGTTATAAGGCACAATTTAACCCCCTTTCGGCTTTACGGGTATTTTTGTACCACACTGTATACATCACCTACTTAATATCTGAAACTTGGTCTTGACTCGTTCTAGTTCGTAAATTAAAGTATGCTTCAATTTTATGGTAATTTTACGTGCGCTATTGCTGTTGTCGACGTTCCAATGTACCTTCTCTCTGAACCCCAGTTAATAGCGTAATAAATACTAAAGTCGACTATACTGTTAGTTATAAGTAGTTATAAGTACTAAAACTGATATGTTCTCAATAAAAACCAATTAAGGGTCGTTATACACCGTGCCCGGGACGAACCCGAAGGATTTTAACAGCGTGTTCCTGAGTTAATTTTAAGTTAAAATGTGATATTAAATGGTAGGTGTAATATTTACAAACGGTGCTGCTCTCTAGTTTCTTTTGGTTGAACGTGGCTTGACACGCTACCGCGTGTCTAGATCTAGATTAAAGTTTGAATAGTTCTTGTTAAGTTACTTTGAGAATTGTTAGTGGGAGGACCTTGTGCAGGGTCCGTCCGGGTTGGTACCACCATCTTATCCATTAACCTACCGCCAAGCAGCAGTGTTCGCATTGTTGTGTTCCGGTTTGGGGATAAGACAGCCGGTGAAATGACTAGCATAGAGGCATTCCATCTTCGGCCTCAGGGTTGGCAACGCATTTGCAGTCTTAGGATTGTGGTCTTGTGAATGCGAATGTCTATGGGTCACAGTTTCCACTTACCATCAGGTGGCCTGTGTGCTCGTTTGCCTTCCTATGATATAAAAAAAAAAAAAAAAAAATATGAAGTCTAAAATAGTGTAATAAATTAATAATAGTTCGTTTTTTAAGCCGTATATTTCTTGACAGATATGTATAGTATTATTTGACTTATTTTCGTTAAAGCAGATTGTCATGACAACAATGTCATACAAATCCTGTCATGACAATATATTGTAACTATAGTTAACACAATTAGCCATTACTTTTATAACTTTTTACAGAATGTACCTGAAGTTAAAAAAAAACAATTGGGTGAATTAAGCTAAATATTGTATTAACGTATGCGGAATGAAATTTGCACAATGTTTGTAACCTTATAAAATAAAATAAATGTTTGTAATGATAACCTGTCATGTATTTTTATAAACAATCTACTAACAAATTTTTATGTAAAAAGTAATTTGGCCCCATGCGTGCTGCTTTTCGACAATTTGCTGGCACTTTATCCATGGCTGTTGTATAAGTCGAAGTTGGCATTTTTTTCAGTTCTAATTTAATTTTTCGAATTAGAGCCTGTATAGTTTTTGGCCGGAAATTATTCGCGTAAACACGCCTTTTTAGATTGGCCCAAAAATCTTCGATCGGGCGAAGTTGTGGTACGTTAGGCGGATTTGAATCCTTTGGTACATATGGGATTCCTAGCTCCTCCATTTTCGCCAGGGTGTTCTTTGAATAATGGCTAGATGCTAGATCGGGCCAAAACACAACATTAGTTCCTCTGTGATGTGTTTTCATGAAATCACGTACAATCGGCAAACAACCCTGCATGTATCGTTCAGCATTGACTGCTAAACCAGATTCAAAAAACACCGGTTTCGACATACCGCGAGGGCTAATTGCAAGCCATAACAAAACCTTTTTTGGAAACTTAGTGTGCTCCACATATTTTACTGATTCTTCAGCTGGGATATTGGCGTTTTGAAAATAAAAGTTACCCTGCCATTCATTGCCGTCTAAGGTGAAATAGGATTCATCGTCCATAATGCACTCTACGTCGTTTTTTGCATAGAAAATGTTTTTGACCAGAGATGTAAGTCTTTTCTTCTGGGTAAGTTTTTGGTTTTCGGACACGGTGGGTTTTACTTTTCTTGCTCGTTTCACAATGCCCATATCATGTAGATACTTTTTCACTGTTTTGCCATCGCAGTTAAATTTTTTTCCGAGTTCTCTGTAGGATTTAGCTACCCGACCCGCCGTAATTTTTCTCAGTTGGCTTCTTTTCAAAGATTGGCTTAAAGAACACACTTTGCCCGAACCTGGTTTTCTAGTAGTCGTATGTCGAAGAGAATAGGATGATAATATATTATATACCGTCCTTCGACTCTCCCCCATTTCTGTAAAATGTTTAACAATGCTCGACTTCGGCCAATCTGGATGTGTGTCGCGAAAATCACACACGTTTTTTCGACGCATTTCTTCGAGATTTGCCATATTTTTTTACACAAATCCTACAAGCGAATAACTTGTGCATCACTTTGACGGATGATACAGAAAACAAAAGATAATATCAAGTTTTAAATATCGAATCATTTACTCTTATACATTTGTATAAAAACTTTGTGCAAATTTCATTCCGCATACGTTACCTTAATAATTATAATGATACGAATTAAAATAAATAAGTATTTTTTAAGATTTATTAAGCAACTAAAACGTAATTTTAGTGAACTTACAATAGGTAGCTATATACTCGTACTTTTAACATCAATACGGAAGGAGTACGTATAATATCAAAAGTTAATACCTGTATCTATAGTTTAAATATCGAAGTCTAAAAATTCTAGTTACAATATCGAACGGTCATAATAAAGTCATAATCATAATATGTAAGTACGTCTGAAAGGCCTACGATCAAAATGCCACCCGTTTAAAATATCGAATGATTTAAACATCAACAGTTATTTGAACTTTGTCTTAAAATATCAAAGTTTCAAAATCGAACGGTCGACTTATTAGAATTAGAATCGACTTATTAGGTTAGAATGTAGGTACCTGAAGTTGCAACAAATAACAATTAAGTGAATCAAGCTAAATATTGTAAATACCGTAATTATAATGACACGAATATAAATAAATAACAAATGAATAACATTTATTAAGCAAATAAAACGTAGTTTTGTGAACTTACAATAGGTAGGTAGGTATATACTTTTAAGATAAAAATTCACTAGATGTAGTATCGAGAATTCGAGAAGGAGATCAAGAGCCGTTGCATCAACACGGAAGGGGTACGAATCTGAATATCGAAAGTTGATAATGGTAAGTTGTTTCGAGATTCAGATGTGTACCCACACGGAATTGATTTGTCAAAACGAGTAAAAAGTGCAAAGTAGCATATATCCAAAATAACAAGATGCTTGGCTTGTGGGAGCGTACAAGTATTGACAAGTCATGTAACTGCGAGATACAGCAAATTCACGCGTCTATTTGGCGAGCATTTTGTCACGCGTACCTTAGGCAATTTATGATACAATAAATAGCCAGGAAAACATCTGCAAAATTTAAGTTAGGTACATGTGTTGATAATGCCATTTTTCTTCTAATAAGAAGTTACTAAAGGTCAAATATTTGTACGGTGACCATAGTAGGACCAAATAAATACTTAAATGGAGACCTGTTAACACTAACTCATGTATCTATAGTTACATCATTTTGTCATGACACGGCAGCGCTCCGAGCTTCCGCTGATAACCGCAAGGCCGTTGCGAGGCGGCTAAGCATGCAGCTATTGTTTCGATCGGTTATTAAAGTAAGTGGAGTCTTGTAATTGCGACTGTCTGGTTATTGCAACTAACTTGAATAACTTTCTCTATGATCTATTTTGAACAAAGACAGGCGTGATATTGTTCATCTATACTAAGAAATGCAATACCAAGCCTGTCGTTGTTCAAAACAGTGATGCTAGAGGGAGTTATTTAAGTCAGTTGCAGTAACCAGATAGTTGCAATTACAAGACTCCACTATATCGCGTTTTTAAATATCAAAAAAACTCGTCCGCAGTTCTGGACACATAAAAACAATGGTCTTTATAGTGTTTTAATGAGTGGCATGTTTAGCTCGCCAATTACCGATAAACTAAAAGTAGTACCTACCTGAAATTGTGCATTTTTATAAAATAAATATAAAACAGACTTACCAGGTTTTCTGTAAACCTGTGGGGATGCATTGTAGTAGTAGCAGTAGGCACCCAGGGCCGCCGCGAGCAGGAGCACGGCCAGGACCCGAGCGGAGAATACCCGGCACCGAGGCACCCGGGCCCTCATCGCCAGCAATCTTTAAACATACGTTGTTACTGTTGTTAGGCGTCAACCCATTGCGAGCGGTTTACAGTTCCGACTCCATAAAGTAAGATATGCCTAATAGGATAAATTACACATGGCACAAAACAGTCAAACGCAGAACTCTTAACGAGGAGGTTCCTGTTCGGCTGTACGTCTTTTTATTATGTACTCAAATGTTCACCGATTTCTCCGTTAATTAATTGTGGACCGATATTGAAAAATCTTTTTAAACCATATGCTCGAAATTGCCCAATTATACAGTGTGTGGCCCAAAACCGGGGATAATATTAAAAACAGGGGCTCTATAGATCACCAGTAATTACATTATAATTTATAATGGTCTTACCTAATTAAAATCAAAACTTAACTTTCAGTTTTTTTCTAACAAACTTAATCGCAAATTCAATTGATTTGTATTGATGTGTAGTGTGGTCAACTGATAATGCGTACCGTATTATATTTTTTTTTTATATTCATACCCAAAGCCTATTTGGCAGATCAATTTTAAACAGAGTATAATAAAAACTAACTTTTTTATTTTTTTTACATACGTAAATTACTTTTGTCAAAATATTTATTTTACACGTTTAAATTGTATTAAAATTTATTTGAAGTAATAAAATCAGAATAATATTTTACAACATAAGTCCCGGAACCCCGGGGCATATCCATATTAGCATAATGTTTGGGGTCATTCACCCCGTGTTGCACCGGGATATCCGATCATTGTTTATTACCAAAGGAATTGAAAAAAATATACAACTGTCATGTTCATTTTTTATCTGTCTGACGAAAGAAACTCAAAGCAGATGCAAAGCAGTAAACGCAAAATAGTTTATTTATTTTAATGGCGTCTACAAATTATGTAATTAATTAAATTACGCAAAATAACAAATTTGTGAACGAACGGCAGCGAATGATTGACAAGTGAGTGACATGACATGACATGACAGTCAGTTCTGTTTCTGTTTAAAGTTATTTTTTTTATTTTATATCAAGCTTAGATCACGACATCAGTATTCCTAACTTTGTATGTACGGTCTTTTTAATGACTATTTCTTTAATAAATTATTAACGACGAATTTAAGTTAAATAAAGAAAAACCGAAAAATACGGTTAGTCTAATTTTTAACCAGTTAGCCAATGAATTACTGAGTTTCAAATAGCCAATGAATTACTGATTACGAAAAATAATAAAAAATGCCAAAGAAACGCAACGTTTTGCAAATAAAAGGATTTGAAGTTGAAATTTCTAGTAATTATTTTCCAAATTTTGTAACATTTTAAAGCATAACTAAAAAAAAAGTATGACACTTCGCGTACAAATGACAGGAATAATTTGCTCAATTCAAAAGCTTTCTAAAAAGGTACAATTTATGACATTTTAAACTTAATTTTTAGTTATTCACGTTTTTAGAATTTAATAAAAATACCCGCCTTTCGACCTAAAACTAGTCATTGTGTAAAAACTTCGTCATTTAGAAATAAAAAAGCATTTTTCAAATAGCCAATGAATTACTGATTACGAAAAATAATAAAAAATCACAAGAAATGGAAAGTTTTGCAAATAAAAGGATTTGAAGTTAAAAGTTCTAGTAATTATTTTCCAAATTTTGTAACATTTTAAAGCATAACTAAAAAAAAGTACAACACTTCGCGTACAAATAACAGGAATAGTTTGCTCAATTCATAAGCTTTCTAAAAAGGTACAATTTATGACATTTTAAAATTAATTTTCATTTAAAAATGTACAATTAATAATAATAGCAAAAATGTTCGCGGTTAAGCTCCATCGTTTCAACCAAAAAACGCGGGATCGTTATCGTTTATAAATTCGGCTAATCGTGTTCTTTTAAATTTGCTTTTTAAAAACATAAACTGCGTTCCATTTTTAACCCAAAAACGCGGGAAGTGTTGTAGTAAAATGAATAGAACATCGTTCTCCTTTCTAAATTCAGCTAATGGTGTTCTATTTTAAAATAAATTTGCTTTTTAAAAACAAAGTGCGCTACATTTTGAAATTTTGAGCATCTCAAAACTTTTCGAGTGACCTGCGTAATCAGTTACTTTCAACTTTCTTTCCATTTCGGACGATATTGATAACTAAGCTTCTTTCTCAAATGCCTGCTTGCCAATTCGAAGAATACGCAGATATCATTTATTGTTACGGATTTTGCGATGGAGACGCGGCTGCAGCTAGAAGGGAATACCAAAGTCGTTACCCTAACCACCGTTTACCTCACGCAAGCGTGTTTGGTTCATCGTACCGTCTCATTCGGGAAAGAGGATCAGTTCAACGCCGCCAAGCTGAAGCTGGAAGAACTCGACATGATACTGCTCAAGATGAAGAAATCCTTGACAGACGGCACTACTTCGAAGAGAATTGTGGCTAACCGGCTCGGTATGTCTCAGTGGAAGGCGTGGTTTACACTGCACTCAGCTCGGCAGTACCCGTGTAATTACACTCCAGTACACCCTATTGAACAGGGAGACCCAGTGAGAAGGATCTCATCGAGGTAGTGCCGTCTGCCCGGAAACACTGAAGGATTTCTTCATCTTGAGTGGTATCATGTCGAGGTCTTCCAGCGTCAGCTTTGCGGCGTTGAACTGATCCTCTTTCCCGAATAAGACGGTACGATGAACCAAACACGCTTGCGTGAGGTAAACGGCGGTTAGGGTAACGACGTTGGTATTCCCTTCTAGCTGCAGCCGCGTCTCCATAAATGATATCTGCGTTTTCTTCGAATTGGCAAGCAGGCATTTGAGAAAGAAGCTTAGTTATCAATATCGTCCGAAATGGAAAAAAAATTGAAAGTAACTGATTACGTAGGTCACTCAAAAAGTTTTGAGATGCTCGAAATTTCAAAATGGAACGCACTTTGTTTTTAAAAAGCAAATTTATTTTAAAATAGAACACCATTAGCTGAATTTAAAAAGGAGAACTATGTTCTATTTATTTTACTACAACACTTCCCGCGTTTTTCGGTTAAAAATGGAACGCAGTTTATGTTTTTAAAAAGCAAATTTAAAAGAACACGATTAGCTGAATTTATAAACGATAACGATCCCGCGTTTTTTGGTTGAAACGATGGAGCTTAACCGCGAACATTTTTGCTATTATTATTAATTGTACATTTTTAAATGAAAATTAATTTTAAAATGTCATAAATTGTACCTTTTCAGAAAGCTTATGAATTGAGCAAACTATTCCTGTTATTTGTACGCGAAGTGTCGTACTTTTTTTTTAGTTATGCTTTAAAATGTTACAAAATTTGGAAAATAATCACTAAAACTTTTTACTTCAAATCCTTTTATTTGCAAAACATTGCATTTCTTTGGCATTTTTTATTATTTTTCGTAATCAGTAATTCATTGGGTATTTGAAAAATGCTTTTTTTTATTTCTAAATGACGAAGTTTTTACACAATGACTAGTTTTAGGTCGAAAAGCGGGTATTTTTTTTAATTCTAAAAACGTGAATAACTCGGTAACCAATGAGTCTTGACCCCTGGTAGACTGGACTTAAATCGTTACAAATGAGCTGTAGAATAACCCCTTTCAAGGAATACGGCGAATTTCCAGTCACCATGTAGTGCTTTTCTCAAAAATCGCAAGAAAAAAATTGCAAACAAACAAGCACTTCAAATGAAAAAACTATTACTCTTTTCCGCCTTTATGTTTATGACAAGGAGAAACGCAAGCTTTTTTTTAAAAAAAAAAAATTTAAGCTATTCCAGACACAGATAAAAAAGGTTAGGTACGTTTCGAATAAAATATGGATGTATAAGACTTGTGCCCTCATTTTATGATGCAGTTTTCACTTTTTCAAAAGTTACAAACTAGATAACAATGAAATTTGTATGCAACATTGCGGGCTTGTGTAGCGAGCACGCAATTTTTTTTTTTTTATTTGGGAACTGTCTGTAATCTATGTACTTCGCGTCTCAGTATGGAGTTAGTAATGTCAACTTTTCCGGTCATTTTTGAGAAAAGTAATTTTTTACCATTACGATACAAGTTAATCCAAAAAGTTAATGTCGCCAACGAGGTTCCATATCAATTACTTTTTTAAAATGGAACGCATATGCGGTTCGCGTCATTTTTACAGCATTACAAAAAGTTTTCATTCCTATTTTTACTTGTCTGTGACAGCGCCCGCTTTAACGCCTGCGCGGTGATGTGCTAGGTTTTGGCGCCATTCATTGAATACGTTTTGTTGTAGTTACTGAATTTCGTGGATAATTTTAATTCTTGCTTAAAAATGTCTGAGATCAGTGAAAGTGAAGAAAATTTGACTCCGCCAAATATTTTAGATACGGCGACGAAAATTACTCTTAATCTACCAGCAAAGTCGAGGAAATTGTATGATAAATGCTAAATATTAATTTTGATCTTTTATTTAGTAGGTTGAATCGCAATGTATGAGAGTAGATAAAGTAGTGTACGAAACTGCACATAACTAGGTATTATGCAACAATTTCCTAAACTACTATTAATACAAATTGTTATTTCAAGATAAAAACTGTTTTAATTATTATGTTACTCTATAATCTCAATGTTTGTACTGTAATACAATAAGGTTATATCATCTAAAATGAACCTTATTGCATTGTACTTTTAATACGATACGTCTTATTTGCTTCTAATTATTTAAATTTAAAAGCGGATGATTCGATAGAACGGCGACTTCTCCACAGTATCAATGAACTCGGAAAGTTTACTAAGGCTTTATGCAGAAGTGGTTCTGCTGGACCCGGACCAAAGGACCATGCGTCATTTTGGGCCCACTTTTTTCAACATTGTACAACAGTGATGAATTATATGTCATATGAAAGCTCTTGGCATGTTCTTTATTTTATTTCATTGTATAGAAGCCATGTCCAAAACTCCAAATACAGTGCGAAAATGGCATTTTGGTACCTACTTTAAAAAAATCATATCAGGTTTGGGCCGGCACCGAGCGAACGAGCACGCGTGCGCCACGATCTGCAGTCTTGGACGCTCGGTCTATGAGCGAGCCGTAATCACGTAGTAAAGTTAGTTATATGTAAGTATGTGTGCATATAATCTTATACTTTTTTATTTACTTTTTCTGTAGTGTTGATAGTAAAGCACACGGTGAAACGCACTCCGAAAAGCGGTTACATGTACTGTTCTGTAAATGGTTGTTTCAATAAACAACAGGACGTAAATTATTCTAAATGAATATATGTAGTAATTTTAATTCAAGGTCATCACAAGCATCGCCGCGGAAAAGTCTTAGTAATAGTCATGGTCTTTTAAATGTGCTTCGTCATATTCCCTTAACTCTCTTAGTCGAGATATCTTATCGCCACCTTAGAAATAGGTACCTTTGAGGAGTTCTGATGCCCACCTATGGTCTTCATCATCAATTCCATTTAATCAGATCCCATAATCAGATCCATACGTGTTGACAATGGCACCAACTTGACAGTGTATTCTCAAACGCAAAATAGTAGTTTAGGAAATTGTTACATAATGAGATTAATGAGGGGTATTAAAACTCGAGTGTTGTTTAAGAACCGAGCCGCTAGTATATGCAGTTTCATACACTACTTTATCTACTCTCGTACATTGCGATTCAACGTAGGTACTAAATAAAAGATCAAAGTTAATAAAGTAACTACAGCAAAACGTATTCAATGATTGGCGCCGAAACCTAGCACATCATCTCATCATCAGACTTGTAGAACGTAACACTAAATCTATGAAAAATGTACATCCTACCTACTAGTAAGATGAGGCGAGGGAGCGGGGCATAACAATGATTACGAAACCTTATATTGTGCAAGTTTTTACAGACATTGCTGTAATGAAACTAATGAAAGTAATTATCAGAGCTCGGCAGGGGTGAGCTGTTTTCAGAGTTTGCATATCATGGACATACCTTGTCATTCAATGGTAGATGTGTTGTAATTTAATAACTAATTTTACGTAAGCAGGAACGCAGCTATTTGTTAGAATTAGATCGAAGTATTTTTTCTAATTCTTACAGATAGACGTGTCCCTGCTTACGTAAGTAAAACTTACAAGTGTAAGGCTGGCCTTGGCAAACCTCTTTAAAGGAACAGACGTGGACACTATTTTAATGTACAATTTCACTCCACTCACTTCAGTGGACGTAGAAGGATCTTTTTCTATCTATAAGTGGATACTCAAGAAGAAATGCGTTGAAAATTGAAATTATAGAAAAACTTTTTAGTTATTTATTACAATAACAAAGAAAAGATAGAATAAATAAAAAAAAACTTAGTAACTACTTGTTTTGAACATAATGTATTGTCATTTCAGTATAATTATAATTAATAAAGTTATATTTTCTTTTAATATTTATTTTTATTTAAAGAAAATGAAATTTCTTAATAATATCTAGGTACACTTAACATTAATGACGTAAAAATGGGTCACCCCTGCCGAGCACTGGTAATTATCGCCATTGTGTCGTTTTAATTAAAAGTAACCGGGCAAGAGCGAGTTGGGCTCCCACAATCAGGGTTCTGCATCAACACCGCAATAACAATAACTCCCTTCTTCCACTTCTCGGGGTCGGCGCAGCATGTTTACCTACTTCTATTCTACATTTTTCTTGGGAATCTACCGAAGGTTATTGATCAAAGGATGACAAACAACATGGATAGTCCACTTCCTAGACGGTTTGTACTGTAATATGCTATTGTCTCGTCACCACTTAACTGCCTAGGACTCGTAAAAGAACTGTTATCGTGAGACCCAGAGCATATACAGTGTAGAATAGGAGACGTATTCAGGAATGTTTAGGCTTGGTTAAGAATAAAAATGTGTGCATAAAATCATATGTATGAAGATGACTAGCATAATATTTTATCTACTCTCATATCGTAAAGTTCGAATTATAAACTTCAAAACGAATTTATATTGGCATCACTACATAGTATAAAACAAAGTCGCTTGCGCTGTCTGTCCCTATGTATGCTTAAATCTTTAAAACTACGCAACGGATTTTGATGCGGTTTTTTTTAATAGATAGAGTGATTCTTAAGGAAGGTTTATATGTATAATACATTCCACGCGGGCGAAGCCGCGGGCGGGTCGCTAGTACTTTATAAACACAATACCGAAATAAAATAAAAAAACACTTTATAACATTATTTCTCTAACAAAATAATGTTATAAAGTAATTTTTTTACCATTACGATACAAGTTAATCCAAAAAGTTAATGTCACCACACCAACGAGGTTCCATATCAATATTTTTTGTTATAATGGAACGCACATGCGGTTCGCCTAATTTTTACAGCATTACAAAAAGTTTTCATTCCAATTTTTACTTGTCTGTGACAGCGCCCGCTTTAACGCCTGCGCGGTGATGTGCTAGGTTTTGGCGCCATTCATTGAATACGTTTTGTTGTAGTTACTGAATTTCGTGGATAATTTTAATTCTTGCTTAAAAATGTCTGAGATCAGTGAAAGTGAAGAAAATTTGACTCCACCAAATATTTTAGATACGGCGACGAAAATTACTCTTAATCTACCAGCAAAGTCGAGGAAATTGTATGATAAATGCTAAATATTAATTTTGATCTTTTATTTAGTAGGTTGAATCGCAATGTATGAGAGTAGATAAAGTAGTGTATGAAACTGCACATAACTAGGTATTAAAACACTCGTGTGATACTATTAAAAACCTCGCCTAGCGGCTCGGTTCTTAAACACACACTTGTGTTTTAATACCCCTCATTATGCAACAATTTCATAAACTACTATTATAAATTCTTAGATAAAACCATAAATAGAAAAGAATAGAAGTCTGTTACCAGGCAGTGAACTACCAGCTGTTACAATGCAGCTCTCAAGCAAGCCAACCTCGCTCATGCGTCCATGCTGAGGTATTAGTTATACTCTTGCAGTAGCGGTACGGTTAGCAACACCATGACATGTTAAGACAACTTTTCGTACGCAACAACCTCTCGCTCGACCATATCGCATTAATAAATATACAAGGTGATCAATCCAAATAAGTCAGTACAGGGAATTCGAAAACTAAAAGTAAGACAATCTGATTTTAGGAACCAAGGCCTTGATTTTGTAAAAGAGGTAACCGTGCCTTGCAATGCGGCCTTGGTTTTTTGAAAAGGGAATCGAACCAAGTACTTTTCCCGTATAAGCACACGTCGTTTAATTGCTTTATTTGATGACGTAAAGTGGTAAGCAACGATTAAGATTGAAACAGCTGTTTCCAAAATGAACAAAATCCATTCATTTCAATCAAATTCATTGCAACGTATTTTTATTTTTTCTGTATCGTAAGAACGGTAAAACAATACAAGCGCCGAATTTGGTATAATTATATTAAAAACCCTGAAGAAAAACAACAAATTCTAACATATGGTCCCTTGTGAGTCGGGTCGCGTTGATTCGATTCGGAATCGAATTCAAATTGGACATAATAATACTTAATGTGCGGCGGAACCCTCGGTGCGTGAGGCCGACTAGCACGACAGTTTTTTTTCACATTATTTCCGGGTTTTTTTTCTGGAGCTTATCACCATAGTTTCTATACAGAGCATACTCCTAACTGGAGAGGATTTTCGGAAAAAAAGCGTACAGAACATTTTTGATTTTTGAATTTCTCTTTTTTTTGTATGTGTAATATTTTTGTTCCAGAAATTCCTCGTCCTCGAATTATAAAAACAAGACACCAAACTTGATATAGTTGCTAGATGTATGGAGATATAACATTTAGAGTGAGACGCGCCGGACGCACTCCTGCTGGGGGGGGACCTCGTGGCAACCGGGCTAAATCAGCTCAGACCAAACGCTCCCGCACCCGTTTATGTCGCGATAAACGTATATTTCGACACTTAAGGTAATCAAAATTTATAGGGTATTTTCTGTTGACCTAGAACTATGAAATTTGACGAGTATTACCTACTAAACTACAAGTTTAGGGACAAATCTGAACATTTCCTTTTTTTTTTAAAGGGTCTTTGTGCAAGGAATGTCGGTCCAATTCCTGACGTCTTTATAATACAGGGTGTCCCTGGATAAAGTCGACAAACGAATAGGGATGAAAGTAGATGCAATTTCAACAACAACAAAAAAAAAAACAAAAAAAATGGGGCCATTCTTTTTTTTTTACATTTTTAAAAAGAAACATTGTTTGCTGTGCACTCTCTCGGTACAAAGTGAAATATCTCGCCTTATATGAGGTCTACTCAGATGAAATAAACGGTTTTTAATCCCAGGACATTACCTGTGTCAAACAGATAAAAAAAAACAACAAATAAAAACGCTAAACTTAAAAAAAAAACAGGTTTTTGTTCAAAAAAATGTGTTTATTTATTGTAAATTACTGATAATTCCTAAAATTGCTTAAAAATATGCCCATATTACCTTATGTTATTATTAGCTATAATTATTTGTTAACTCATTGTCTTTAATTAAAAAAAAGAATTACGTGTCTAATGCAAACACGACATTTTTGATGAGCGGTCAAAAATATTGTGTCGCTTAGTATGTGTTGTTAATTATGTTATCTTATCGCTCAGGTAGAGACACTTACTCGTAAATTAAGGTTTATGGACAAGTTTAGTGGTTTGAAAAAATGAGAGACAAAATGTACATTACCTACTGATTTGTTAGCTGGCCGTCCAATATGCAGTTCGTCCAAATAGAATTCAAATCCTCATTTCATCCAACACGCTTTTCGTCCAACACGCAGATTGTCCAATACGCAGTTTGTCCAATACGCAGTAAGTCCAATACGCAGTTTGTCCAATACGCAGTAAGTCCAACACGCTTTTTGTCCAACACGCTTTTCGTCCAACACGCAGTTTGTCCAATACGCAGTATGTGCAACACGCATTTGGTCCAACACACCATGCTCTAAAAATGTCTGTCTGTCTGTCGGTCTGTCTGATGTAGGTACTGTACTGTATACTAGTAAAAATTATATCCACGATGCATCTTCCAGTCCAGCTCGAGGTCTCAGAACCTTTACGCGACTTCGCTTGTTCATGAAAACAACACGAATTATTCAACCTGATTATTTTCGCACGTTTATATTTTTTGCACCTTATTTACCATGAAGGTAAGATCTAAAAGTGTGAACATAATATTTATGCCAGCAAATAATATGCTTTGTTTAAAAACTTGGGCTCTGAGTATCCATGAAACACGCCGACCCGTAGCTACGTGTTCATAACCCCGGCGGTACTAAGATCACGAATTTCACGCTTTGGGCTTAAAACCACTAAACCACCTAACGTTACGGTACGTACCTTATTCACTAATACCCCTAATTTTCAAAATACCATGGGCTCATAATACCTAAATGTCATATTGTCTCATTCTTAAAATGAACGAAATTCATTATAACTGATCCAAAACGTCATATTCTCCAAACACCAGATTGGCACAATCCTTCAAATACCGAATGACAGAAATGACAAAATATCAAAATAACTCGAACTCAAAACACCTAAGTGGCAGAATGCCTAAATTTTTTTCACGAGTGAGTAAGAAATCTTCTTACGTCAATTGCGTAATGGGCGGGACATCCATCCATTTGGAGAAAAAATATTCCCCTTGTATCCAAAGGTACATCCTCCAATACAAGGGGCAGGTCATCTCTTAAAAGTTCTAAAAATCGTGCCCCGTTCAAAGTTCTCGAAAGAAAAATAGGGCCAATCAACATGTCGTCAATGAGGCCTGCCCACAGATTTATGGAAAACCGCACCTGAGAGGTTGACGACCTCTTCAGATGAGGATACAGACGAGATACCAACTTTTCATTCTAAAAGAGACTCACTTCTAAGGCATAAAAAGAAAACTCTGCAATTAAAATGTTTATCGTTCCATCGGCTAAGCGACGTCGAAATCCCAGAAACATTAGCAGAAGATTTTTTAGTTAAAGAAATCGGAAATGAAAACAAAATATTGGTATTTTGTACGAAATTGTCACGCAAACTACTTAATAAGACAAAAAATAAAACATACAAGATTTTTGCCGACGGCACATTTAAAAGGGCTGCAAAGCCCTTTTCGCAAATTTTTACTCTGCATATAGAGTTAAAACCTGAAAGTGACCAATACCAGAACATTGTACCGGTGGTGTTCTGTTTGCTTCCAAATAAAAAGCAACAAACGTACGAAAGACTGTTTACTGTGCTAAAAGACGAACTCGGTCTAAATAAATAAACTGTTTTGCGTAGAATCGAAAGCGTGTCGTTAGAATCAAGTAACCCGTCAGACAACATGACAGTTGTATATTTTTTTGAATTCCTTTGATAATAAATGAACTAAGGGCACTATAAGTGTATTCCTAACATTCACAATCCAACTTTTTTTACTGTTTTTCCTAAATATAAAAAAACGACTGCATAAAAAAATCCAAAGATATTTTTACTGTAATCAGCAGTGTACAATCTAGAAACGGTATTTTATTTTACTACCTTAGCACAAAATGAATTGTTGTCAATTGGGACACTATAAACCCTCTGCTTCATAGTGCCCCAAAGGAAAAAAAAAGGTCATGTCTGGAGAACGTGCCGCCCATGCCACTGGCCCTTGTCTACCAATCCAACGGTTACGATACGTGTCGTTAAGAAATCTTCTTACGTCAATTGCGTAATGGGCGGGACATCCATCCATTTGGAGAAAAAATATTCCCCTTGTATCCAAAGGTACATCCTCCAATACAAGGGGCAGGTTATCTCTTAAAAGTTCTAAAAATCGTGCCCCGTTCAAAGTTCTCGAAAGAAAAATAGGGCCAATCAACATGTCGTCAATGAGGCCTGCCCACTGATTTATGGAAAACCGCACCTGAGAGGTTGACGACCTCTTCAGATGAGGATTCTGTCCCTTTGGGTACCATTCGTGCAGATTTCTACAGTTTGTGATCCCATCTCGCGTAAACTGAGCCTCATCCATCCACAGGATATTTTTTGTAAATTCCGGATCGTTTCGAATTTGCCTTTGAATCCAAGCGGACATGACGCATCTTGGAACCCTATCTACGTCACTATGCAGGTGCTGGACTCTTTGATAATGGTATGGTTGGAGCCCTTCTTTTTTTTAAATACGCCACACCGATGACTTTGAAATTCCATGATGCAAAGCCAAATGTCGAATACTGGTCTTCGGATCGGCATACACATTGTTTAGCACGGCTTCCTCAACAGATGTGTCAATCACTACCATAGTTTACTCCCGACCTTGAACCAATCCAAGCCCACTATTAGACAATCTTCTGTGAACTTCTTGAAAATTACCGGCTGACGGCACAGGTGTCCTGTTCGGGAATGCAGCCAAGTATAATGAACGAGCAGCTCTTGCGTTTCCTTGTGATATTCCATAATAAAAATGGATTGTGGCAATGTCTTGCGGCGAGAAATTACTTAACCGCGGCATCTTGTAAAATTCAGATTGTAGATTGAAAGAGAGAGAGAGAGCGAGTAGTGCCGGGGTAATTATTTCGGGCTATTTAATTCTGGTCTATGGCAAAAATTGTTAAATCACTACAAAAACTTTTTATCTTTACCGCCTTTTTTTTAATTACCAAAGTTGCAGGTGTAATTTTCCGCTAAAATAGTAAAAGCTATTTCAGTCACAGACAAAAAAGCCGTGTTTTGTTTAACTTTTTAATTTAACTGTAGGTATGCCAAGTAAATTCTAGTGACGACCTAAGTAATTAAGCGTAAACGCAATGTCTTTCTTTACCGCTCATCAAAAATGTCGTGTTTGCATTAGACACGTAATTCTTTTTTTAAATTAAAGACATTGAGTTAACAAATAATTATAGCTAATAATAACATAAGGTATAGTCTTTACTATTTGAACTGAGCTGATCTTCTACACAAAGGACATTGTTTGTAAACAATACCATTGTCTTTCTTTGTGTCCGTAACACCTACCGCCGATTACATACAAAAAAGTTAGAACTACATTGAATGTACATTGAGTTATCAACCCTACCCTCTTAGTCAGTAGGTTTAAAATGTAAAGTGTCAGGATACAGATATAAGTCTTGTGTAGATGATAGTATTGTGTAGAGAATAAGCACAGTTCAAATAATAAAGACTTACTAACTTTTTTGTATGTAATCGGCGGTAGGTGTTACGGACACAAAGAAAGACAATGGTATTGTTTACAAACAATAGCCTTTGTGTAGAAGATCGGCTCAGTAGAAATAATAAAGACTATAATATGGGCATATTTTTAAGCAATTTTAGGAATTATCAGGAATTTACAATAAATAAACACATTTTTTTGAATAAAAACCTGTTTTTTTTAAAGTTCGGCGTATTTTTGTTGTTTTTTCTTTACCTGTTTGACACAGGTAATGTCCTGGGATTAAAATAAACCGTTTATTTCATCTTAATAGACCTCATATGAGGCGAGATATTTCTCTTTGTTCCGATAGAGTGCACAGCAAACAAAGTTTCTTTTAAAAAATCTTTAAAAAAAAAAATGACTCCAATTTTTTTCATTTTTTTTTTTGTCGATGAAATTGCATCTACTTTCATCCCTATTCGTTTGTCGACTTTATCCAGGGACACCCTGTATAATAATGTGTACCTATAAAGTACGGAACCCTCGATGGGCTCGCACACGACCGGTTTTTTTTGTTTAACTCATTTACTTTGATTTATACTTTTTTAGTTATCAATGTTATCATACATATCATATGCCGTTATGTAGTCTATTTCTCAACTACTTCATAAGAAACTATAGGACATTTCAAGTTCACCGCATGCAACGCCGCAGAAAATCCATAGTACTATATTTAAGTCACTCGACTATCCTAATCGAGATATCTTATTGCGACCCTTGCAACAGGTACCATTCAGGAGTTCAGGTGGCCATCTGTGATCTTCATCGTCAGTTCCACTTCACCAAATGATACTTTCTGAATGCAAATGCTGGACTTGTTACTGAAAATACCAAAATCGCGATATGCATGGCTTTGGCTATAACATTTAAAGAATTCCCTCAATTTCTCACGGATATCCTCATCAAATACCTATTTACTGACAATGGGACCACGTCGGAAGTATACCAAATCAAACCAAAAAAAAACGTAATTGGTCAAAACTTACAGAGAAATCGATAAACATACTCCTCCTTTTTAACAGAATCCAATGCATATATTTTTAGAAGGTGATTAAAAAGTGTTTTCTTGCCCAATTATACAGGGTGTCTGGAAAACCTTCGGAGAAATTTGGGGGGGTAATAGTTGGCACGATTCTGATCACGGGGGTATGGTTCATTTTTGTTTCTGTTAATGTAAAAAAAAAGAAGGATTAATTATATTCATTTTGTTACTTGATGTATCGCAGCCGATATCTCGACCTTGACATTTTGACGTTGATAGTATACTACCACAGAACAGATAAGTACAGAAGTAAATCACATGTATGTACTTCACTTTTCATACCTACGCTCGGCGGTCGCTCTAGGGTTGTCAACTATGGCTTATGCACAAAAAACTATCGCGGTAGTGGCAATCGTATCTAGTCGTTTGATTTATTGTTGAGAATGAAACGGGAAGAATGGAAATATAAATTAACAATAACTAAAAAAATATTTAATGACATTGTTACCTATATTACAAATTTGTCACAGAAAATATAAAATATACCGTAGGCAACTTCAAAAATAACCGACCAGACGAATTAATATTAAAGTGGAGGGGCTAATCCAAACCCGCAGTACCTACCTAATCTACCTATTATAGCCCGTAATAGCAAAAACTTATCCTACAAAACAATACAATAAACCTACCTACTAGGTATTACAATACAAAAAGTTTACAGAGCAGAAACATACAAAATTTTACGTTTGTCAATTTTCATTATCGAAAATTCCTTATAACTTCTAAACGGATTACCCTAGTTACACAATTTCCATTACCATATACGTTTTAGACCTAAACCTATCAAAAGACACTAAAAACAACACAATATCTACACAAACAAAAAAACATGTTTTCAACTTAAGTAAGGTGGCGTGAATTTACCTACCAAAAATATAATTAAGTATTTCGTTTATACTGATTCAAAATACCGGCCGGGGCGGGGCGCTTACCTACCTAACTCTTCTGTGTAACGTTAAAACGAACCATTGAAATACAAGCAGATACCTACTTACCTCTCTGAAGCCACTGGTAGCTTGAAAAAGGACAAGTGGAATTTAAACAACCGTCCACTGAACAGTTATAATAACTTATTTTTTGTTGCTCCATTATACCTGATTATCGCACAAAAAAGTCCACAGACGCGACGCGTGTCAAGCGGACGGCACTCGCGCTCGCACTCGTCCCAACTACTCCGAGATATTGTGTCCGTGAGCGGCGTCTATGTGTGCGTTGCTCGAGCGCACTTTGTATGTAGATTGCTTTCTGTACCTATCTGTTCTGTGATACTACTCCAACAGTTCGTAGTATCTTACGTCAAAATTCAATGTCCGAGGTCAATGACCTGAGACCATACGTTGTCACATGGTATGTAAACAAACAGTTCGCTCCATGTAAACAAAAATCAAGGTAGCATTATAATAAAAATAAATGAGTAATTTTAGTGCAACTTACTGTATTTTCGTTTTTGCAATTTGAACACTAATTGGTTTTAAATGTGAAATCACTAGGTCTCTTGTTCATGTTTTGCCGAGACTGATCATATCGTCCGTCTTTTACTGTCGAGATCTAACCATTTACCATTGTTTTCTGCTCTAAAGTAGCCCATATAACTGATTTACAGCAAAAATATTGAAGACGTGAATATTGAAAATAACATAATTTAACACTGACATCTAATGACAGCCATAAATTCATAGACTTCACGACATTCAAGTTCAAATAGACGGATTGAACGATCCGATTATTGCTCTCCGTATTGAAGAAAAAAAAGGAGAAAAAGAAAATCGTTTATTGGTGCAAACCACAGAAAAATAATAATCAAATTAAATACAGTGAGAAAATAATTTAAAACAAAACCTTAAAACTATTTTATAAAATAATAATGCACCAAATTGGGTGCTACTCAGCATCATAGTGTCAGACATGCCGTGACGCTGCACGCGCTGATTTTCAGGGCAACCAGACGGGGAGAAAGCGCTGCTGGCTGCTGGTTCTTTCCTTTTGATCCGCATGGTATTTGTGGCAGTAGCCAAAAGTCCAAGTGCAAAACATTTTGTCGATGGATATAAAGGTCGTCGCATAATTGATTATAATAGGCTATTTTTTTTTATTTTTTTTTATTTTTATATCATAGGAAGGCAAACGAGCACACAGGCCACCTGATGGTAAGTGGAAACTGTGACCCATAGACATTCGCATTCACAAGACCGCAATCCTAAGACTGCAAATGCGTTGCCAACCCTGAGGCCGAAGATGGAATGCCTCTATGCTAGTAATTTCACCGGCTGTCTTATCCCCAAACCGGAACACAACAATGCGAACACTGCTGCTTGGCGGTAGGTTAATGGATAAGATGGTGGTACCAACCCGGACGGACCCTGCACAAGGTCCTCCCACCTCCAATTTGACAACATTGAAAATATACTACAAATTGTGGTCATCCTATCTGATACTAGCGTAAAATAACGTATTTCACTTTATTTCACATTAAATTATGTCTATTTTTTTGGAAATTACGCGAAATAATAAGGATTTTTTTTGAAATTTAATCTGTGGCAAAAACGCTATGTGATGTTAGAAATACTTTATAACCTGTGAGTGTGATGTGAACTCACATCACATGCAAGTAAACAAAACAAACCCCAAACCAAACATCGCTTCGCTTGTGACATCGCTTCCTTGACTGATTGTGATTGTAGTCCACGTTTTATATTTTCTGGGTGTTCCTTAAGCCGGCTACTCACACACCTGCTGCAGGGGCAATACCGGTCGCACGGCGGTTGGACCAATTTTAGGCTGTTCTCTACACACTAGCCTGCCGTTCAGTGTGTAACTGATAGTCCCGCTGAACGCACGTCCACGAGAAAGCCTCCTGTATTGTCGAAACACCAGAGGATTGGTATCGCCTTGGCACTTTCTGTGGTGCTACCAAAAAAAAAAGGAAGAGAAGATATTGGGTGAAGAATTGGTTGCAGAAACGAAGCAAATTGTGCCACATGAATATTATGAAAGAATTGGAAGTAGATGATCTTAGAAACTTTTTGCGAATGGATATTGATTCTTTTGAAGGGCTCCTGGCTATGGTAACACCATTTTTTCCATTTTTGTCCACTCCGCTCGGTTGTCACCAATGAACTGACTGGAATTGCCCCAATCCTACTACACACGCAGCAACCTTGCAGGGCGGTAGACACAATCTAGGGAGCTAGGAAGGTCTTGCGCCCCTGCCGCCCTGCCGCAGGCCCAATCTAAAAATTGCTCCTGCTTGCCTACACACATCACAATTAAGGAGGCAATCAAGGGTCCAATTCCCATATTGCCCCTGCAGCAGGTGTGTGAGTAGCCGGCTTTAGTGGCCTTTTTCTTTTAAGGGTTTTTACCACAGAGTGTAATCACGTCGACCTCTTCTTACAAAGCGATCCTATTTTTCTCTTTCTTCTATGATACGAATATCTAGCAACAACATGTATGATGCCAGCTTTAAATGTAATTTTGATAAAACGTAACGTGTAGGTAGGATTTTTTGTTTACAAATGAAACCTAAAACTCTTTTCATAAAGAGTTTTAATGGTCCAAGATTTAAAAAGATAATATGTCAAATTGTCAATAATTAATTATTGTGTTTTTTATTCGTCGGAAGCCCTGATAGTGGTACAAATCAATGAAATACAGCCATGATTCATGATCTCGTAAAAGAAGTAATGTGCCTACGAGTGCAAGTGCTATTTTAGCCGTGTGAGTGTGAGAAAAGTGTGAGTAAAAATCATAATCGTAAGTTTCAGTTTTAGATTATTTCACATAATAGCCCTTATCAGACACCGTCTTTTCATTCACATTACAGGATAATGTGTCAGTTTTCTAAACTCCGTGGAGCTTTTGACCATGATTGGAAACATTGTTCATAAGGAACAACTTGTTTATTTACATTACGTTGTGACACATATCGTCGGTGAAACTGCAAAACCGCGTAAGTGACATTTTAAATAAGGAGCAAAATGCACCTTTTTAATAAGACCGTAAGGTTTATTTTGCTCTATCATAAATTTGTTACTTACGCGGTTTTGCAGTATCACCGACGATATTATGAATGAATCAGTTAAGATGGGGCACACTGAGAGCATCGTCAGGAAAGTCGATGATAAATCTGTCTGTAACTCAGTCAAATATTAACTTAAACAAAAGTTACCAATATAGGGATGATCCAAATCATCCACCCTATCTACAGTTAAAATTTCTCAGAAGGTTTTCCAGACACCCTGTATATCATGCAAACGTCACCTAAAATAAGTCATTAATCATTATAGCCATCGGCTAACCAGCGGGTTATAACTTATAAATGTTATAATGAATGACAATGAGATTTGAATTCGTAAGAATTGAATTCCTTTCAAAGAAACCTACACTAAAAATAACTTAGGTATTTGAAAATCGAACTGGCCACTACAAGCCATATACACAAAACAAAGAAAACGTGAGAAAAGTAGAGTAATCTCCATTGGGATAAAGCTGTTTCCCTCAGGAATCAACTCGTAATACCCTCGCTACGCTCTGGAGTCAATATTGCACCTTATTTGCACAGGATTCAATATTGCGCCCGTGACATAAAACGGTGCTTCATCCTCTCGGTGTATAATCTACTATTACTATCTCCACCACATACAATTTAGTATAGAGTTTATACAGGAAATAAAATAAAAATTAGAGGAAAAATTGATTTTTGGGACAAGCTTTTGTTGCCAGCTGTACTTTTTTTTACAAAATCGTGATCTGCTTATCAAGACCAAACTATTGAGTCCTAACACCGTGAGTCTACAATGTCTACATTAAGAATAGGGGAGATCCTGTCACGTCACCACCTTCAGATTCGATCATCAGATCACCTCTTAGATACCATAACATTGTATTTTCATCAGGTTTACATATTTGGTCCAAATTTCAGCCCATTCCGTTAACGGGAAGTCAGTCAAATTAAACTTGCAAAATTTGACTCGTACATACATTCATACATTGCTAGTTAAATAAAAGCATGTAAAAATCTCATGAATAGGCACAGAACTTGTGTGGTAGAGAGTGTGGAAACTGGTACCCGAACTAGGGGGGACCTGTGTGTCAGGTCACCAGGTCTCCAACTCTCAGATTGGAGACCTGTAGAATTCAAAGTTACAAACAAACCTTACTCTACTAGTAACCTTAATCAAAAATTAACAATAAGATTTGTAAAAAGTTATGAATGCAAAAGTTTTGGTGTGTGTGTGTGTGTGTTAGTTTGTTACTGCTTCATGCTGCAACAGCTCGACGCGTTTGGTTGAATTTGAAATGGAGATAGAATATATCCTGGATTAATACCCAAGCTACTTTCATCCCGGATTAGAAGTATTAAACAACCTCCCTTCTCAGGTATTATGGTAAAATATACATTTTACATAAATTATTCTGAACCCTTTGTATGCAGGACAAATATAACACAAATTGTAGTCTTTTCAAGTCATGATTATATAATATATACAAAATTGTACAAAAAACACATACAAGAATGTGCTCAAAAATTTGACCAGGATACAGCCACAGACATATAGAGGTTGAGATTGAGATCAATTTTTGGAGAAGCCTTTGCAAAGGCCATATGATATGAAGCGTTAGGGCTTGACTCTTTAACAATAGTTGTTCTCAATGATAAAAATAATTGAGATTTTATTTAACGCTATTTTGAGTAAACGCTACAGGTAGGTAAATAATACTAATCTAGAAAAAGTAATTTAAGACCAGTCTACTTACAAATGTTGAACATTAATAGAATGATCTTGATATAAGATATAACAAATCACTGATACAGACATACATGTACTGTACATTGGCTGTATTACTTAGGATTAAAAATTCAAAGCTATTTCTCAACAAAGGGCAATATGAAATAGCCAAATTTTGTCTCGGATTTTGGCACAATGTTACATTTTAATTAATTATGTGTATGGGCATGATTTAAGTATCTATTCTATTGTAACTATTGATTTAATATATTCTTCGTTTTTTGTGGCAATAAAGTATGTGCACACTCAAACAATATAAAAATACCTATTACCTAAAAAGATAAAAGATGTTTATCTGTAAGTAGGCTGCACGGGCACTTTTACACGTCAAAAATCTACCAGCATTAACTAAAATTAATGATGATTTCAAACTAACTTAACCAAAGTAAACATCAAGTAAATAATTTACTCCCAAAGCAATATATATACTTCAATCCAATCCAATTGTATTTAATGGCAATCGGTCACAGTTAGTAGGCGACCATAACTGCCTATGTCCTAAATCAGCAATTCTCAATCTTTTTTAGACACAGACCCCTTTTCAAATATTTTAATATTATCAAACCTTGAAACAAGGTTAACCTAGTTATTATTGAAAATAAAATACAACATTAGGTGTTAAATAAGTATTAAATAATCTATAATATAAAAATGAATCGCAAAATGTGTTGGTAAGCGCATAACTCAACAACGCCTGGACCAATTTGGCCAATTCTTTTTTTAAATGTTCGTTGAAGTTCAAGGATGGTTTTTACGGCGAGAAAAATTGAAAAATCCACCGGGAAAGTCAGGAATTTGCAGCGAGGCGAAGCCGCTGGCGGGCCGCTAGTATTTAATAAAAATAATACTTAGGTAGTTCGGAAAAATATAAATTTAACATAAATTATGAACCCTTTGTATGCTGGAAACAAATAACACGGAGTTCTAGTCTTTTCAAATCATGATTCATACAAAATTGAAAAAATATATAAAATTAAAAATTGGTTCTATAATTTGTCCATTATACAGTCTTAGATATAGAGGTTCAGATTGAGATTGATTTTTGGAGAAACCCTTGTAAAGGCCATATATGGTGCGTTAGGGGTTGACTCTTGAAGACTAGGTGTTCTCAATCATAATTTACTAACATATGCAAAAGTAATTGAGATTTGATTTATCGCTATTTTGAGTAAAAACTACAGGTAGGTATAAAATACAAATGATTAAGACACAATAATATGAATCTAGAAAAAGTAGAGGAAGGTGGGGTGGATTCGTACACTTTTTACTCAAAGCTGTGTAAAAAAAAAACTAACCGCTATTTCAATATGAGATGAATGCTACTGCATCATCCACTTATTTGGCTATAATAATTTTGTATTTCAGTTTTGATACAATGCCACTTTGCCAAGATATAATGGTTTGCCTAAAAAATGGGAACTGTACGAATGCACCCCATAATGGGGTGTGCCTTCATACACTATTCGGTTTTTCCCAGGATTCATTGGATTTTCAGCTATTTCACCTGTTTTAGTCATCTTTTAGGCATATCTTACTGACCTGGTTTTGTAATTATAATTATTCTTGATATACAATTTTTAACTTATGCATTCGTACGGTATAAAATTACATACTTTTTGACTGTACGAAGGTACCCCAACCAAAACGATCAGAAAAATAATCGAAATAGAAAATAACCGTTAAAGTAATTGCAAAACCATTGTTCACATATTAATCTCAAACATCTAATTACCAACTGTATACAAAGATTTTTTCTACATACATACATGCATTAAATCACGCCTATTTCCCAGGGAGCAGAGACCACTTCTTTCCACTTGCTGCGATCTTGACAAATTTCTTTCGCTTCTTCAACATTCATACAGATTCGGCCCTTTTCCAGTATTTATCCGATTTGATTCGAAAAAGTACGCCTAGGGCGGCCCCTTCCGACCCTTCCACTCACTTTCGATATGTATATCTCTTTCGTCAATCTTCTTTCATCCATCCTTTCCAAATGACCAAACCATCGAAGCATGCCCTTTTCAATCTTAGTCACTACATCTTCTTTTATTCCACACTTCTCTCTGATTTTTTCATTTCTAACTCTATCAATCAGTTTCACACCACAAATACTACGCAAAGAGCGCATTTCAACTGCATTTACACGACTTACATGCTTGTCCTGCCACACCCAACATTCACTACCATACATCAGGGTAGGGGCCGGCACTCCATTGTGAACAGCCAGCCGGGCTTTTTGTGAAACGCCCGGATTTTTTCTAATTTAAGTAAAACTTATTAGAGACAGACGCATTCATAGGAGTACCAAAAGTTACTTTTGGGTCGCGGAAACACATATTAATTATTTCTGGCGAAATCTGCTGCTGCATTGCCATCACTTTTGGAGGGTAGCCTATGCATATGAGCGGCAGTCACGCATATAAATATGAACACTTCAGCATGATGGATAGTCGAGATATGACCACTGTACGAATGCTCCCTTTGTACGAAGCCACCCCATCTTCCCCTTAATTTAAGACCAAAGTCTACTTACTTCACTAACTGAATCAGGTATCTTCTAAGTTATAAAATGTTAGACATTAATAGTCTGATATTGATGTGTAAGTAAATTATTGATACAGACATGTACCTACTTAGGATTAGAAATTCATAGCTATTTCTCAACAAAGCCGAATATGTAAATAGCCGGAATTTTACTCTGTTTTTTGAGCAACGTTAAATTTTATTAATTATGTTTATGGCCATGATTAACTATCTATTCTATTCTAACTATTGATTTAGAATATTATTTCTAGTGGCAATAGAATAGGTACGTGCGCAGTGAATTTTTTTTTACCTAATACATAAAATGATTAATGGCTCCGAAATTACTTAACTGAATTAAATACTTATCGAGAAAATCATTTAATTACGATACAATAAATACTTACCAAAAATTAATCCTGTTCAACTTAACAGCAATATATGGCACATTTTACTTCTATTAAATTCATTAGGTATGTATCGGTGTTTCAAAAACCTAAATTCGTTAATTTCTTTATAAATTAAATTTAACTCGCACACTATTCAATACACCGCAAACACTATGTACGTAACTCTGTTCTGTAGAAGTTGTAGTGCGTTTACACCTCACTTACACTGTCGTACCATACAGCCCATCATCACTTCATACTTTTGATAAATTATGTACGTAGTTTGTACCAACTTTGAGTATGGAAAATAATGATTCGAATTAAAATGACTACTGATGCATTTTGGTAGCATAAACCCTACTTGCTTTCTAACATAGACGTGTTATAATTTTCCTTAGATTGGTATGTTTGATACTTCCAGACGTCAGATTATATTGTCGTGAGTGCGAGAAGGAATTGTGTACTATTTGTTTTTTAGTGTTCTTGTTACAATTACATGTACCTAGCTGTTATTTAAACGGCAAGCAACTTTTACGAAAATGTGAAGTTTGTGATGCCAGGCGTGTGAGAAAATTAACTTCAGACGTAGTTTTGGCTAGATTTCCACTTGAACCGTAAAGGTCCATAAACGGATGTTTTATGTGATATTTTCAATCATTCTTGACTTTCAGTCTTTAACATTTACTAATTTAGTTAGTTCGAATTAGATTGAATCATGGATTGTACAAAAATGCAATGTATAAAGCAGGTACATTTTGTGAAAAAACTGGAAGGTAAACAAAAACATGACTAGTGTTTGAACAATTTATCGATAATATCTTATTTTAGACGCGATTATGGGGAAAGCTGACAGGCAATGAGGATTTGGCGTATTTACATATACAAAGGCTGAACGAAAATAAATTATTTTTTGGAAATCATTTTGTATCTAGTGCCTTTAATCTAAAGGGAAACCGATTAAGAAGAAATCCTATACTTGCGGACACTAAACCTTAATGCGCCACCCTCGGACGAAATTCTTTCATAATTTATTATTGTTCCAGAGTTTGAAAAGCCAGAAAAATGTATTTTGATTTATCACTTTGTAACAAAAACAACAAAAAAACACAATTAGCTATGATACACTTTTGTTGCAGGGGTCTCTTTACTTGAACTGCGAATAGTGCGAACATGAGAACCGAGCGATCATCTAAGTATTCGAAGTTTATTGTGCGATAATTGTTTGTAACGGTTCAAGTGAGTGCGTTAATAAATATAAGTTAGCTTATTTTTATTTTATTAATACTTACTCAAAATTTAATGGTAGTTAACGTTTATCGGAATCGATAAAAAGTAGGTAATAGAAGTGTCAAGCCCTAGCATTTCTTTTTTGACATATCCTTTAAAATCCGTGGTTTTTAGTATAATTGTGGGTTGGTAAAAAGTAAGTTCATAATTCGGTTCGAGTCGGACTTAAAAAGTGGTGATTAAGTACTCTGTGGTACCATACCATTCTATTTCTGTACCGTACCGTAGGTTTTTTTTGTACGATATACAGGGTGACTGGAAATTCGCCGTATTCCTTGAAACGGGTTATTTAACAGCTCATTTGTAACGATTACGATCAGTCAACCAGGGGTCTAAACTCATTGGTTACAGAATTATTCACATTTTTAGAATTTTAAAAAAATACCCGCTTTTCGACCTAAAACTAGTCATTGTGTAAAAACTTCGTCATTAAGAAATAAAAAAAAGCATTTTTCAAATAGCCAATGAATTACTGATTACGAAAAATAATAAAAAATGCCAAAGAAATGCAAAGTTTTGCAAATAAAAGGATTTGAAGTTAAAAGTTCTAGTGATTATTTTCCAAATTTTATAGCATTTTAAAGCATAACTAAAAAAAAAGTACTACACTTCGCGTACAAATGACAGGAATGGTTTGCTCAATTCATAAGCTTTCTAAAAAGGTACAATTTATGACATTTTAAAATTAATTTTCATTTAAAAATGTACAATTAATAATAATAGCAGAAATGTTCGCGGTTATGCTCCATCGTTTAAACCAAAACATACGGGATCGTTATCGTTTTTAAATTCAGCTAATCGTGTTCTTTTAGATTTGCTTTTTAAAAACATAAAGTGCGTTCCATTTTTAACCCAAAAACGCGGGAAGTGTTGTAGTAAAATGAATAGAACATCGTTCTCCTTTTGAATTCAGCTAATGATGTTCTATTTTAAAATAAATTTGCTTTTTAAAAACAAAGTTCGTTCCATTTTGAAATTTCGAGCATCTCAAAACTTTTCGAGTGACCTACGTAATCAGTTACTTTCAACTTTCTTTCCATTTCGGACGATATTGATAACTAAGCTTCTTTCTCAAATTCCTGCTTGCCAATTCGAAGAAAACGCAGATAACATTTATTGTTACGGATTCTGCGATGGAGACGCGGCTGCAGCTAGAAGGGAATACCAACGTCGTTACCCTAACCGCCGTTTACCTCACGCAAGCGTGTTTGGTTCATCGTACCGTCTTATTCGGGAAAGAGGATCAGTTCAACGCCCCCAAGCTGACGCTGGAAGACCTCGACATGATACTGCTCAAGATGAAGAAATCCTTCAGTGTTTCCGGGCAGACGGCACTACTTCGACGAGATCCTTCTCGCTGGGTCTCCCTCTTCAATAGCGTGTACTGGAGTGTAATGACACGGGTACTGCCGAGCTGAGTGCAGTGTAAACCACGCCTTCCACTAAGACATACCGAGCCGGTTAGCCACAATTCTCGTCGAAGTCTGTCTGGAATCCGAATTGGAAAGAAAGTTGAAAGTAACTGATTACGTAGGTAGGTCACTCAAAAAGTTTTGAGATGCTCGAAATTTCAAAATGGAACGCACTTTGTTTTTAAAAATCAAAGGCCGTGCCAGGATAAGCTAAGAGATTTGGCCCCCCTTGAGTTTGGGTTTGTAATTTTTATAGATTGTGTGGCTCTGCATTAGTAATTGTTTTGCCAAATTTGAGCACCCTAAATATCATAGTTTTCGTTTAAAAAAAAAAAAAACTATATTTAATTTTTCTTTGATATTTTGTTTTTCCTGTTAACCAATTTTAATGAGCTTGGCATATAATGTACATTTAACCAAGATGATCAAATGGCCATAATTATATTTTCATTATAAAAAAATAAAAAAACCCATTCAAAATTTTTCAGTTTTTTTTTTATCACTTTCATGTTAGAGACCGCTCTAATTTTTTCACTGGTAAAACTCCCACTAACGTCCTATAATATGTATTTTTTTCAAATTTTTTGCTAAGGGAGAACATGGAGTTATCTTGACATGAAATTCCTTACATACATTTCCTAGAACCGCTATAATTTAAATCGGAATGATTGCAACCTCTTTAGAGGAACGTACATGTTGCATATGAAATACTTACTGGCCACTTACATTTCAACTTTTTTTTAAAGTAAAAAAAAAGACAACAAAAAGAACTCCTTTCAATTGTCGTGCGTTGGTAACATAAATATAAACCATTCCAATATGAATTCATTATCAAAAACAACTGCAATACAACGCGTTTTCCGTAAAAAAGTTAAAACGCTGTATTGTCTCGCAATGAAAACAATTCTGCAAAGTATAAACGAACAATACGATTTCTTTAATAATACACTTCCAATTTTTGATCAGGTAAATCACGGTAAATGTCACAAAAGCATATTGTGCATTTGTATAGTAATTAATGGGTACTTAATTTTAAATAGGTAGTTTAAATAATGAATAGTAGAAGTAGTAGTAGTAGAAAAACTCTTTATTGTACGTACAAACAAATAATTACCTATGTTTTTTTGATCATTTAGATTGAAGACATGCGTGTTAAGTTATACTACCTGAGACTCCCAAATTACAAACAAACAATTGGATAAACATAGGTAATTATTTGTTTGTACGTATGGAAGGGAAGTGATAAAAAAAAAACTGAAAAGTTTGAATGGGTTTTTTTTTTTTTTTTTTCTATGGCATAATGAAAATATAATCATGGCCATTTGATCATCTAGGTTAAATGTACATTATATGCCAAGCTCATTAAAATTGGTTAACAGGAAAAAAAAAATCAAAGATAAATTAAATATAGTTTTTTTTTTTTAAACGAAAACTATTATATTTAGGGTGCTCAAATTTGGCAAAACAATTACTAATGCAGAGCCACACAATCTATAAAAATAACAAGCCCAAACTCAAGGGGGGCAAAATCTCTTAGCTTATCCTGGCACGGCCTTTATTTTAAAATAGAACACCATTAGCTGAATTTAAAAAGGAGAACGACGTTCTATTCATTTTACTACAACACTTCCCGCGTTTTTCGGTTTAAAATGGAACGCAGTTTATGTTTTTACTAGCGACCCGCCCGCGGCTTCGCCCGCGTGGAATGTATTATACATATAAACCTTCCTTAAGAATCACTCTATCTATTAAAAAAAACCGCATCAAAATCCGTTGCGTAGTTTTAAAGATTTAAGCATACATAGGGACAGACAGCGCCAGCGACTTTGTTTTATACTATGTAGTGAAAAAGCAAATTTAAAAGAAAACGATTAGCTGAATTTAAAAAACGATAACGATCCCGCGTTTTTTGGTTAAAACGATGGAGCATAACCGCGAACATTTCTGCTATTATTATTAATTGTACATTTTTAAACGAAAATTAATTTTAAAATGTCATAAATTGTACCTTTTTAGAAAGCTTATGAATTGAGCAAACTATTCCTGTCATTGGTACGCGAAGTGTAGTACTTTTTTTTTTAGTTATGCTTTAAAATGTTACAAAATTTGGAAAATAATCACTAGAACTTTTAACTTCAAATCCTTTTATTTGCAAAACTTTGCATTTCTTTGGCATTTTTTATTATTTTACGTAATCAGTAATTCATTGGCTATTTAAAAAATGCTTTTTTTTATTTCTAAATGACGAAGTTTTTACACAATGACTAGTTTTAGGTCGAAAAGCGGGTATTTTTTTTTAATTCTAAAAACGTCAATAACTCAGTAACCAATGAGTTTTGACCCCTAGTTGACTGGACTTAAATCGTTACAAATGAGCTGTAGAATAACCCCTTTCAAGGAATACGGCGAATTTCCAGTCACCCTGTACATGTTGAGTCACAGATTATGATAAGGATAATGATGATGTCTAATACGAGTTTTACGGCCAATTACGACTGTAGTGTACGTCGCCGCCACCACCGTGCACCCGTGCGCCGTCACATATTGTAAGGGTCACCGGTCACCGGCTTAGAGTATGAGAACAGGAGGCGCCTTACGCAGACATTTGCCTCTGCCGATGCCGCCGAGCTATAATCAAATTATCTCGCGCGCACTTGACTTAATAAAATCGTCTTTGCACAGTAAGGAGCTCACATAAATGCCTTACTGTGATGTGTAAACATGATTTAAATAAAACAACTTCATAAAAAGTTTCATTTTTTTTTACTTAGGTACCTACATAATGTATTTCAATGGATTTTGATAAATTTTAGGTACCTACCTAAGTATTGTTCTGTGTTATATCAAAACATCGATTTAGTGATCGATTATGACGGTAGAGTAGAATAGCACCACCCCATGTCCTCCCGTGGGTATCGTAGAAGGCGATTAAGGGATTATTTCATTGGAAAGGTCTCCTCCGGGCGGGATAGGCGTCGTTAGCATTGGGCTGCTACCTATCTAGGAGAAGGAAAACTCCGAATTCTAACCCGGCGGGATAGGCGTCGTTAGCATTGGCCTGCTGCCTATCTAGGAGAAGGAAAACTCCGAATTCAAACCCGGCGGGATAGGCGTCGTTAGCATTGGCCTGCTGCCTATCTAGGAGAAGGAAAACTCCGAATTCAAACCCGGCGGGATAGGCGTCGTTAGCATTGCCCTGCTACTTATCTAGGAGAAGGAAAACTCCGAATTCAAACCAGACCCTGCATAATGGACCATGCGAGTTCCATTTAAAAAGGTTATACCCCAGGAGGGTACTGGGAATGCCAGAGAATCCCTCCCCAGGCCTAGCCTGGGCAGCCCTTCGTACTCTGGGGGGAGCAAAATAGTGCGAGTATGTTCGGATCCCTCCGGGGATCGGAACGGCGGCGATGCCGTTTGCCACGCGTCACGCTGTGTTCGCAGGGGGGTTGGCAAAAAGTGGGCCGCTGAAAGCCGCCTTGTTACGATTAATGTTTGTGGAGGGATGGAACATAAATTAGATGAGGTATGTATGATGATGAAAGAGAGAAAGCTGGATGTTCTATGTGTGACTAAGACCAAGAAAAAAGGGGTGGCTACACACGGAACCTTGACGGCATTGTGGTCCGGAGTTCCGGTATCCGAGCATGGTCGTCAGGGAGTTGGTATCGTACTCACAGAGACAATGGCTGAATGTATGCAAGAGCATGAATGTGTGAGCCCAAGAATTCTCTGGGTGAGACTCAAGGTAGGTCTCACCCGTTTATTCGTAATTGGGGCTTATGCCCCAGATACAAATAAATCGAAAAAAGAAAGGGAGGAGTTTTTGGGAAGTTTGCATGAGGTTTCAACAAAATGCAAGGAGGATGAAAGAATTACTTTGCTAGATTTTAATGGTTGGACAGGCGTGCAAAGGGATGGTTATGAATCGGTACTGGGTAAGTATGGTGATGAGCGAGTGAACGAGAATGGCAAATGCCTTCTCAATGTATGTTTGGCTAAGAATCTCTGCGTGACAAACACTTTGTTTGATCACATAGAGATTCATCAGTATACGTGGAGCCGTCAGAATGAGAAGTCTATGATAGACTTGACGATTGTGGATGAACGGTTGCGTAACAAAGTTGTAGATACCAGAGCTTTTCGAGGAGTTAGCGCAGGTTCAGATCACTACTTAGTGGTAACACGAGTAAGGGGTCTGTTCACACGTTGGCGCCATCGTGTTCCCTTACCGACAACTGCGTTAGAGAGGATAAAAGTAGAGAAACTGAATGATGAAGTTATACAAGATGAGTACGTAAGAAAGCTGAAAGATTGTTTTGAATGTGTTAATAAGATGAATGACAGTGAAGTTGAGAATAATGTAAATAATGTATGGGAGATTATGAAGAATGGTATGGTCAAATCGGCCACTGAAGTATGCGGTGTCGTAAAAAGAAGGAAATGAAGGAATGGTGGGATAGAGAGGTAGAGGTAGTGAAAGAGAAGAAAAAGTGTTGGTTGGATTTTGTAGCTGTAGAGCCAGGACAAGATCTAAGCGACAGAAAAAAAAAGAGTATAATAGATCAAAGAAAAGAGTGAAAGAAAGAAGGATTGGCTAGAAAGAGAGATTTACTGAATGAAAAGTATGATAGGAGTTTCTCTGACAACTTCCGGTCGAATATTAAACTCTTTTGGAGCTTGATTAAATCGGCTCAGGGGAAATCACAGAAAACTAAATTAAGCGCGGTGAGGGATGAGTCTTGAGACTTAATATGTGAGGAAGAAAAAATGCTTGATAGATGGAAAACTTATTTAAAAAGCTTGTTTGAATGCGAAGAAGTGTGATTAGTATGAGTGAAACCATGAAAGCTTTAAAAAGTATGAAAGCGGGAAAGTCAGCAGGTTGTGATAGAGTGTCGATAGTAATGCTAAGGAGAGGAGATGGCGTGATGGGTAGTCTGTTGTACCGTTTTTCAATGCATGTTGGAGTAACAGCCGAGTCCCGGAAGATAGGGTCTCAAGGCCGTTATCGTCCCTCTGTATAAAGGAAAGGGGTCACAGCAAGACTGCAAAAACTACCGCGCTATCAGCCTCCTTAGTGTTGTCGGCAAAGTATATGCGAAGATTTTAATTGAAAGGGTATTGAATGTTACGAATGACAAAATCTGGGATGTACAAGCGGGATTTCGAAAGGGAATGGGATGTACGGATCAGGTCTTTTCACTACGGTCCATCACAGAAAAGTTCTTGGCTGTGAACCAAAAGGTTTTCTGTGGTTTTGTGGACCTGGAAAAGGCCTATGATAGGGTAGATAGAAAGGAGTTGTGGACGGTGCTGTCTATGTATGGAGTGAGCAGCAACCTGGTGCAGGCTTTGAGGTCCCTTTATGAGGGCTCCAGAGCCTGTGTCAGATTCAATGGGGCATACTCGGCCTGGTTTAACATCTCTAAAGGTGTTAGACAGGGCTGTGTTGCCTCACCATGGCTGTTCAATCTATTCATGGACAGTTGTATGTGAGATTTGAAAGAGTATGATAAGGGTTTGCGTGTGCAAGAGTTGCTAATCAAATGCATCTTATATGCCGATGATCAAGTTATACTTGCAACATCGGTACTTGAGTTGCAGGAGATGATGACAGTGATGAATGAGGGATTTAAGCAAAAGGGGATGAAAGTAAATGTTGCCAAGACCAAGGTCATGGTGATAGAGAAGGATGAGGAGATGACAGAGTGCGTGATAAATATAAATGGTGAATTAGTAGAACAAGTGAGCGAATTTGTGTACCTGGGAAGTATGTTTACAAGAGATGGTAAGTGTGAGAAGGATATCGAGAGGAGGGTGAATACACGGAATCACATTAATGGGGCCCTGTACTCCTTTGTGAGCAGACTGGGCGTTTTACAAAAAGCCCGGCTGGCTGTTTACAATGGAGTGCTGGCCCCTACCCTGATGTGTGGTAGTTAATGTTGGGTGTGGCAGGACAAGCATGTAAGTCGTGTAAATGCAGTTGAAATGCGCTCTTTGCGTAGTATGTGTGGTGTGAAACTGATTGAAAGAGTTAGAAATGAAAAAATCAGAGAGAAATGTGGAATAAAAGAAGATGTAGTGACTAAAATTGAAAAGGGCATGGTTCGATGGTTCGGTCATTTGGAAAGGATGGATGAAAGAAGATTGACGAAAGAGATATACAGATCGAATGTGAGTGGAAGGGTCGGAAGGGGCCGCCCTAGGCGTACTTTTTCGAATCAAATCGGAGAAATACTGGAAAAGGGCCGAATCTTAAGTACCCGAAACCGACGTGCGTGCATGACTCGATGTATGAATGTTGAAGAAGCGAAAGAAATTTGTCAAGATCGTAGCAAGTGGAAAGAAGTGGTCTCTGCTCCCTGGGAAATAGGCGTGATTTAAAAGCACTCGCACAAAATCGTCGTATCACTTATATTTAATTTGTGGTTTAAGAGGAAAGAAAGCCTAAAGAATCATCTGTCTTACCCAGTGTTAAAGCATTATTAGAATAAGGTCAAACGTATGTCTTCGATTGATATTTATTGCGTATGTAGTTGTGAAACTTGTACACACGTTACTGAACTTGATGATTACATGTTGTGTTTTTGTTTGTATGGCTGATTTTAAGATTTTATTGTTTGTAGGTGCGTAAAAATAATTACGTTATTTTCATGTTAGCGGTTCTATGTGTATTACCTCGTTCCGCACCAGAACCAACAGACATTTTTGCTTAGAAATTTGTGTCAAAGTGTACGCCTGTCCCTGTATACCTACTCTAAGGTCACCCGGCCAAACCAAGCCACAGACATAGTATAAATAGATCAATAGTTCGTCTTCAATAAAAAATACATTCAAAATCCCATCAAGCAAACTTCTCCTACGACCATCGATTTATAAGACTAAAGTTCTTGTAGGAATCTTACTTATTAACGTTGTGGCTTTGACCACTGATCTTACAACAGCATCTTACAAGTCGATTTGAGCTACAAGACCTTTAAATCCTACAATTTAGTCTCTTGAACCTTTACAGGATAGCTTTATAAGACTCTTACTAGAGCATGGCCTTATAAACGCATGTCATAAGACTTAAGCAATGTTGTCCTATAAACGCAATTATTAAAACCATCCAATTCTATTAAGGTTTTGAATATTTCCTCAATAGGATACGTAACCTTATAAATGTTATAAAAATTGCCTCAATAGGTCCTATAAATGCATGTTATAAAAATGTTGTCTTACTTCTGTCCTCTATAAGATATGAAATCTTATAAATGTTATAGAAATAGTCGCTATAGATCAAGGATTGTAGCAACCGCACAGTGTTACTTTCTCCATTCTAACGGCCGAACCCAATATCAAATCTCCAGTTACAGATAAGAGGCTATCTCCGATCACCGGTACCTAGCTATCTATCTTTTCAGCGCGTCCCAATAAAGCAGATAAGGGCTGTCTATCTGTAACAAACAGTAGATAGGCTGCCTATCCGAGTGCTCCCTTGCGTTACATTTTACGCAGACTCTCAGGGAGGGCCAACTGAGGTTCTTGCCTTTATTTTATTACTACATGTTGAAATGTCTTAAATTGCAATGAAGAAATGATATGTTAACCTTAAATTTGATTGAAAAAATATTGCTTAAAACATGTTTCAAACAGAACTAAATCAATAAAAATTTAACCTGGAATTAAAATCGTGTATAATGTATCTCTTTACAAATGATATTGACACTGTCAGAAGAACTGTTTTGCCTTCCGTCACTAAATATGTTCTATATTTCGTTATACGTTCATAAATGTCAAAGAAGCGAAGAAAATCATCAATTTGCCTTTAAATATTTATTAAAATGAGTTCGGTAAGTATTACAAGTGGTGTATTTATAATGAACATCAAAATTCTCTCTTAAAGTTTATAGCTCTTCCTTAAGGTGTTGTCCAATTACCAGATATAAAAAGTAACCCATGGTATGTCCTTCTTCAGTCAAAAAATATCTCTTTACCAAATTTCACGTCAATCGGTTGTGGCGTTGACCGTGAAGTGTTACAAACAAACACACACTTTCACATTCATAATATTCTTAAGGGTAGGTTTTGACGAGCTTAAAACTTTTTTTGTCTAATTATTATTTTTGTAGGCATTGCATTGCATTGCAGTCTGACCAACTCAACTTGTCAAGACGCACACCCTGCTGTGTTTAGCAAAGCTTCAAAGCACCAACAATCTGCTGAAAGAAGCAACTTGGGCTACTATTATGGAGCAATTTAATGCCGAGATAGCCAGTAGCCCTAGGAAAGCGGAACAATTAAGACTTAAATCAGAGAATTTGAAAAAGGCTGCCCGAAAAAGAATTACGAAAATTAGGATGAATATCCTAAAGGTATGTAATTGTAATTATTTAATTGGCATACAATGTTTTGTTTGTTACGTGTTATTGGTTTACACAGTCTATACTGTCTGTCATATAATTATTTTTAGTCATAATCTAAGTCATAATTATCAAGATACTCTTACTTTTGCAGTACTTTTATGAATCAAACTCAGGTAATAGTAGTTTATGCAACAGTTGTATAAGAGAGGTCAAAAAATACGAGTGGTGTGAGCCGCAGGCGAACATCGTAAAGCAAGACGCCACGAGTATTTTTTGACTTAGTTATACACCGTTGCATACAATACTTTTTCTACGACTAGGTTTCAAATAAAATGTAAAATTAAATTAATATACCTAGGTTAGAATACGAACGAACGAAGCACAGAACAACAAACGAGTGAGAAACATTCGAAAACAACAAAATATGTGTCTATGGTTAACTTTGTTTTTAAATTGATGTGCACTTGCCAGGTTTCATTTTTTTTTTAAAGTTGCACAATCGATTTAACTTGTGAAATAGGGACTAAAAAACACCTAATGATTTGAGAAATGAATTCTTTTACCTGATTGGTCGATTTTAATATAGCTGCGTTCTGGTTGGTTGATACCAAATAAAATGTTTTTTTTTAAAGAGTTAAATTAGTGAAAGAGTTTACATACCAAAAAGAACCTAACGTTCCGATTGACAGTTCATGTGTATTGTGATTGGTGGTTTAATTTGGTGAAGTATTTTGATTGGTCAAATTAACCTAGGTGTAAGCTTTGGCAGCTAGGCATATCGTTTTGGCTCAAAAAAGCACAAGTGCTGTTAAGGGGAATAGACTAGATAGACTTTTCTACGGAATGTTCTGCGGACATCTATATTCTTATATTAGTGTTCGTGACTATATAAATGACAAATAAAAGTACAGGAGTAGGAAATAGTATTTTATGTAACTGGTACATAAAGAGGGTCCTTAAAACACGAGTGTGGTTTTGTGAAACGAGCCGAAGGCGAGTTTCATAATAATATCACACGAGTTTTTTGAGGCCTAATTATGTACAGTTGCATACATTACTTTATCTACACACATAATTTATAAGTACTCTTTCCGGATTTTAAAAACAGGCGGCAGAACAAACAAATGGCGGCAAAGCTAACCTGTGTCACGAATATGTTTTTTTTTTTAATCATAGACTAACTAACTAAGTCCCTATTCTAATGTCACTCGACATCAAAACGGCTTACGACACTTAACTTAAAATATACCGAGTCGACTTTTAATAGATACTAGAATTGACCCCCTGTTTGAATTGTGTTGGTTTTGGAAGATGTTCCAAATTTAAACAACATTACTTTATCAAAAGTTGTATCGTAATTTTAACTTTACAGTACAGCTACAGATAAGAAAAAATATCATAGTAAAATTGTATCTTGTAATGATGGTCATTGTCTACGGATTCTGAACGCATTATAGAGGACTTATGATATGAGTGTAGATAAACTTAGTTTTTAGAGTGGTTGGCAATTCTGTAGCTATGCCTACCCCAAACTGGGAATGAAGGCGTGAGTGTATGTATGTATGTATGTAAACCTCACCTAACCTAGCCTTATCTACGCGTAAGACATTTAAGAAATTTTGAATATTGTACGGTTCCAGCGACTACCAATAATTATGTCAACAAAATGATTATGACAAAAAAAGGAAATACTTTACACACGTTTGTACAATTTTGGGAACCAATTTAAATCCGAGCACCGCAATATTTATAACTCTGGTTCACTTTCCAACCATGTCTCGGCCCGTAGTCATATGGTAGGACGCCCTAAATAAAAGATCCAGAGCGACCTGGAAGATGACAATTTGACGGATTGAAATCTTGACACAAAAACCCTTATTTCGCAATTTTCCTCGAAATGGATAAACAAACCAATATGTTAATATGCTTATATAATAGGTAGCAGGCCTAGCATACGAGTACATATTAGGGAGCTTTTGTTATGGGCACTAGACAAACGAAACGATAAACATACTTCTATAGAGAAATAAATATTAATATGTACCTACCTGCATGGAAAACATCCGAACTCGTTCTCGCACTCATTACGTAATAAGTACCTGGATTTTTTTGGTAAGTTTTCTAAAAATGGGACGGTTTTTTCAGGTTTCCGGAGCTCAAATGGCAAAATGGAGCCCTATTGTTCGCACTCTCCATCTGTCCGCTTCTCCATTCGTCCGTCCATAACTTCATCCGTCCGTCCATCCCTTCACGTCCGTGAGTCGCGTCGACCATCGTCCGTCTGTCCGCCCTTTCGTCCGTCCGTCCGCCAATCATGTTTTCGTATAAGTAAATAATATACAGATCTCAAATTTGGACAGTTTATACTAACGGGTGACCTAAAAGCCAATAGCATTTTTATTAGAAATTAATTTAAATGATTTTATAGACTTGTTAGAAATTTTAATTACCTACTTAAATAGTACGAGTATTTATTTATTTGTGATACGTACTAATTTTCAGACCGGTGCGGTGGTGGCGCGCCTGACTTCGTCTCACCAGACGATGCACGGGACCAGGTTGCCAATATTTAGGGGCGACTCGCGAAGGCTATAGTGTCCGGTTTCGAGGTGATGCTGTGGTCGAGGTGGTGGAGGAGATACAGACGGTGGAGGAGTTGGCGACAGCTATTTCGATATTTGAATTCACTCCCGACGCTCCAGCATGGTCCCCGCGTAATAAATCCAAAATTTATTTTTCTTCTTTGGCAGGCAAATGTGCGTTTTAACTGCTATTTTAGAGTTCCGTACCCAAAGGATAAAATCGGGACCCTATTACTAAGACTCCGCTGTCCGTCTCTCCGTCTGTCCGTCTGTGTGTCCGTCCGTCTGTCTGCCAACAGGCTGTATCTCACAAACCGTGATAGCTACACAGTTGAAAATTAGAATAAAATAAATATTTAAGGGGCAATATTTTTTTTGCCGTTTCTGCTAATGTTGTATAGATAATGGTACGGAACCGCTTCGGTGCTATACCAACAGTATGATGTATGTTTGTATGTAAGGTCGGTAGGGGCTATTTCGACTGAGGGGTAATTAAAACTAAGGGCAATAACTTATATACTATTTGCCTTATTCAATAATGTCATCTGTACGCAGAACGGTAAACTACCTGTTTCGTGAAAAAATTATAGTTGGCGTTGCTCACGCGTAATCTGCCTTAATGACAGGTATTTTTTTATCAGTCGCCTATTTTCGCAAGTGTTAACGGACTACGCTCTTCAACTTTGTGACAAAAAAATATATTTTGATTGCTTGTTTTCACAATATTATACCGTTAGTGGTGAAAATATAAACCGTAAGTTGTATTCTGCTTATTTGTTTGTTACAGATATAAGTTTTAGAAGAGATATTTGGTTAGTTTTAATAACCCCGCAAAAGTATTGAAGTCGGATATTTTCGACTACCCTCAAGTTGCAATTACCCCGCTTTATTTTGTATGGTGTTCTAAAACACTAGTGATGTCCAATTTATCGATACTCTACTTAATAAAAATCTTAGCATATTATCTGAAAAACTTGGTTAATTTAACAACTTTTAGTAGTTTTTATAGTAATATATCTTTTTTTACAGTATATAAATAAAAGTAGGAATAAAAAAAAACTGTGCTTTTCTGGTTATATATTAATGTTTTGTTTTGAACTCAAGAACTTGCACTTAGAAAGCAATATTTGTTGATTAGGCTATTGTTAAGGGACTGATATACCCGGCACTTTACTTGATGTACCTATGTCGTGGTTAACATGACAATTTCTTAAAAGCGTAAAGTAATGCGTTTTCATATGGTTTTAGATGGTGCGGCACTATAAACGTAAAAAAGAAAAACAATATCCATTAGACCAACTTCATAGAGCACTTGAAGATGTTGTGGGTGTAACCTATGGTTTCACTATATACAATCATCATCATCATCATTATCAGCCGCAAGACGTCCACTGCTGGACAAAGGCCTTCCCCAAGGTTTTCCACAACGACCGGTCCTCTGCTGCTGTCATCCAGCGGTTTCCCGCGACCTTTATCAGATCGTCAGTCCACCTTGTGGAAGGTCTGCCAACACTTCGTCTCCCGGTTCGCGGTCGCCACTCTAGAACTTCTCTATCTCTCCCAAAAGCTCAGGTTTAGACGATATGATCCTGCAGTCATCGGTCTTCAGCCTCACCAGCTGGCTCTGCCCAATAGACAAATCTTTTTTAAACACTTTAGAGCCCTTGTTTCGCTCAATAGCCTCTTCAATACTATTGGTATTAAATTGGCGTATGTCGCGGGTCAGAGACTTAGAGATCTGTCTATTGAGCTGCCTATACTGAGAAGCATCTTGTGATGACTGCAGAACCATAGCACGTCTGTTCTCCATTAACTTTTGGGTAGAATCAGAGATTTTCTTGGTTCCTTTTGAACGGGGAGTCTTGAAAAAATTAAACCCGACCGTTTGGACAGTTTCCACAAACCTGTTGCAGTAATCATCCACGTCTACGCATTCACCTAGGCTTTCGAAGCGATTTTTGAGTTCGAGCTGAAAGTTTTCGGGGTTTTGGATATGAATCGGTGCTGACGGAGCGTTGATTTCATCAGGCGTGACCTTTCCAAGCGTACGTCGATATTCAATGTGCCTCTGACCATTCGATGATCGCTCCCGGTTTTGACCGCATTGATCACGGAGACATCATTGAATTTGTTAGAGAGTAGTCTAAAATAACAGACATTTTGGGAGCAATTGTCCTGCAAAGTACAAAAAAATTACTAAACCATCGAACTTTAAAAAAAAACTCTTTAGAAGTTAGAGGGTTTAATCATTTTTCAGTACAAAATAATTTCTCGCCAAAGGTGTCTGTTCCTGTTTGCCTTCTGGTCGACATGATGAAATCTATCTCATTTCTGGTCGCACCGTCGGGACTTACCCATGTCCATTTGCGGCATTCACTCTTCTTGAAGAAAGAGTTCATCATAAAGAGTCCTTCTTTCTCCATGAAGCCCGCCAGTAGCTGGCCACGGGAATTCCGACTTCCAATTCCAAATTGCCCCACTCTCAGCTCATTTCCGCTTCGTTTACCCAGCTTTGCGTTAAAGTCTCCCATGACAACGTTGTAGTGAGTTTTGGTGGAATGTATGGCTCTGGAAATATCCTCATACATTACCTCCACCTCATCATCGGAGTGCGTTGAAGTTGGAGCGTATACTTGTATGACCTTCAGCGAATACCGTTTGGTGATTCTGAGTATAAGGTAAGCTACTCTTGACGACGCACTCTCGATCTTAACAACGTTGTTCACAAGAGACCTGTGGACGATAAACCCGACACCTCCCTGGGACAGTTTGTCGCCTTCCCGGAAGAAGAACAGGTTACCCGACTTAAGAGTTATCGTGTCCTCCCCCTGTCTTCGGACTTCTGATAAACCCACTATGTCCCAGCGTAACCTGCTCAATTCTTCCTCAAGTTCCACGATCTTCTCGTCAGTCCTCAACGAGCGTGTGTTATAAGTTGCCAGGGCCAGGGGTCGTCGGTGGTGGTAGCCATATCTCTGCCGGAGATTCTTAGCACCCCCCGCCCCGCCGTTACCGTGACCGCTACCATAGCCAGGAATAGCGGGGCCGCCGGGGACTGGGGGCCGATTTATTTGTTGTGCATCCATTTTGTTATTCCATTTTTTCCTTGGGGAGGAAATTACCATAATCGCCACGCTTGGCAGGCGGGTTGGCGATCGCAGTATTTCACCGTGTCCTGAGAGGACGCTGCTGCCCATCCTCCGGTGGTGCTGGGCGTAGTTTAAGGACATACCCGGGACCCCGTTGGGCGTAGTTTAAGGACATACCCGGGTCCTACTATATACAAACGACGTTTCAAATATTTTTTAATGGGAGAGTTTTAGTAATTACTGTATTGATTTTACTTCTTTTATTAGCAAATAAAAACCGATTTAAATTAAATCTAGAAGAACCACATTTTTTTTACAATGGATTAGTTTTATTCATTTGGTTCGATTTATCGACTATGTTGGCCGACATGTGCCCCTGCACTATTATCTATGGAAAAAGTTGAAATAGCCCCTCCTAAATGTTCAAAGTGTTTTTTTACGAAACTGAGGCTTGTAGGATTGCAATAAGGTATTATTTGGAATGAACCATGCCGTAATAAAGGTCTGGCTTCCAATTTCAGTACCATCACAGCATTAGTAGGACTAAATATGTGTCATAGTTGAAATTGCCCCACCGCGGGGTAAATGCAACTATTTCTGCCTTTTTTGAGTTTTTTTAAATTTGAACATACAATGAGGGAATTCTGTATTATTGACACGTGCAAAATAAAGTCAAATAAAGCCTTTAGAATACCTATTTATTTTATTTATCATATCGTATTCACAGACGAAGATCCTGACCTTTGAAGTTGATGTTTGTGTTTTTTTAGTCGAAATAGCCCCTACCAACCTTAACCTATTTATTGTATGAATTGTTTGACAAATGAAGTCCTCAGAACTAAAAATTGACAAAGGTGACCTTATCCCCGTAAAGGTACATGTGGATGTAATATTCTTTATATTTTACTATAAATCATAATATAACTGATAATAATCGAATTTAAAAAATGCGATATTTTATATCCTGGGGTAGGACGTAGTTTGTATCAGGGAGCATTTCACAATTTCTGAAGGACTTACGATAAACGACTTCTGCATATATAAATGTACAATCAAAGGAGTTAGTTTTGTTTACGCTTACGAGTACATGGTGGATTACTTACTTAATAGATGTATTAAGTAACGAAGGAAAGTGTGTTTTAGGAATTAAAGAAAACGAAATGAAATGAAACGAACTACTTGAATTTATACTGTGAGACTGTATGTATAGAACTTAATTATATTTATTTTAGGAAAACTGAAGCGGAAAACGTTATCGGATGAAGTAAAAGCCGCTATAATAGAACGAAACAAAGCTTTGACCGACTACTACAAATCAAAACAAAAACAGGAAGAAGAGTTAAAAGCGTTGAAAAAAGCTCCACTCCGTAAACAAGCACAATTACTCATGACAACTATAGCTTTTTACTTTGTGAACCGACGTCAAGATTTTAATTTTTGTGGGAAACGTTATACTTCAAATATGGTCCCATTGAAAAGTTTGCTCGGTTTGATGATTGGACGGACAATAGACGGAACTTTAAAAAAAATAAAGGTTATGCAGCGATTTTTGTATTTATATCCACACTACTTTTATCGGATTCTTTTACGGCAAAACATGACTGTCCCAATTTTCCTAGTGCTAGAAACATTTTCTTTATTTGTGTGTTCAGCTTTTACCGCAACGAAATTTTGTAGAGAGATAGGTATGGTATAGCCCGAAGATGGACATAGACTACTTATGATCGGCTCGGTTATTTTATATTTAATATCGGTAATAAGAATTAGAACGAGTCTAGTTTTGTTAAGATGTAATACACTATAAATTGGGCCGATCGACTTTTTCTTATTGTGTGTTGTTAGTGTGTCTTAACTTATTAAGAAATGGTTATACTCGTATTTATACTCTACTAACATGCATGGGAGAAAATCCATTAAACAATGGGCTTGTAATTGCCCCTAAAACTCATGTAAAGTACAAAAAACATTTAGATTTACCAAAAAAAAATGATTGGTCCTATTCATAAGTTTCAATTTGATTATTATTTTGATGGCAAATATATGGTCATTAACCGGAAAGGGTTAAAAAAACACTGTACGAAATTCTTAATGTTTTTGGTGTAATTTTTGTGTAAACCAAATTGTAGTGAAAATATTTAATATATTTTTGTCTGTTAAAATCAATATTTTTCATTGTTATTGCTTGTTGGTATGTTGCTTATAGTAAACAACATTTTGTATTAATTTATCGTCCCCTTTCGTATTATGACCTTGTAGCCAAATTATAAATCTAGGTTTTATTTAACTTACAATGTATGCGTGTTTGCGAGTCTGCAGGTATATCGTTTAGGTCAAATCTTGCAATTCAATTTTGAGCCGGTTCCCGTTAATGGAATAGGCTGAAATATGGAGTAGTAGGAATATTGTGTAAACCCGATGACAATGCAATATTATGGCACCATCGGGCAGATCTGATGATAGAAGGTGGCAACAGGTTCTCCGCTGTACTTGACGTCGGTATATCTGCGAAGTATCCTTTTGAACTCTTTTTGTTAGATCTCGGTAAGATGATCACTGTAAAATAAATAGTAAAGTCGGCAACATTTAAATTCTTTTTTGCATATAAGCAGATCAAACATTGGCTATTCTCAGGCTGGACTAAAAATGCCCCCGTTCTAATGAGGTATCTTTCGAAATGCAATTTATTTCTGTGTGTTGTATCTAAAAAGCTTGTCACGAATCTCTGGGATTCAAGAAATCATTATAGGTGAAAAATATAAGAAGGCTCCTCTTGTATGTAGTAATATCCCTACCAGTGAAGATACCCTGGCAGGGTAAGGTGGAACAGAAGAATATATTTGATTTGATATAATAACTTTTTGCTAACCAATTATTTGGCTATGAAGATTGATAAATTCTTATAATTTAATTAGTTACAGGGCAGTGGTCCGACTGCTCTGTTTAACTGACCATAATTATTATCTTAAATATGAGATAGGTTTAGGCTATGTTAGTATGTACCACTCCATGTCTTCCCGTGGATGTCGTAAGAGGCGACTAAGGGAATAAAGGCTTGCAGTACTGTTAGGCGATGGGCTTGCAACCTGTCACTATTACTTACACTGGTAAACATCTTAGCCTAATTGTGCAAAATGTGGTTACAAAATTATCAACAAGAGTGGTTGGTAATTCTGTAGCTCTGCCTACCCCACTCTGGGAATGAAGGCGTGAGTTTATGTATGTATATTTAAAAGCATAGCAAAAAAATCAAAACCTAAAAAATACTAGGGCTCTTGTTTGAAATGCGTAATTCGAACTTCGGAACGCCTCATCACTTTCTTGCAAATTAGTTACACTTCGAGAGCAAAAGGGATAGCTATTAGGTGAAGTTCGAATTACAGGGTTTTAAAGTAGAACCACTGGTTTGCACAGCAAAAATCTGAATATACTGCAAACCATGGTTTTGTAAACCCCGAAATTTCACCCCGATGCTAAAATAAATAATTTTAAATACATTCAAATGGTTGCGGCACAAAAAGGACGAAGGATAAATACGATAGCAACAGCTAGAAGCTCGAAAAAAAAACAAAAAATGATATAAACTAATTTAATTCGAAATTACAAGTTAATTCTAAGATAGGTGACTATCGGCCGAAGTAAGTAACGAAAGTGATTCACATATAAAATAATGCTGTTGAGGTAAAGCGACACGTGCGCTGACGCAGCGGCACGCGGCGGCGCAGTTTTTGTAGCTTCGCTGCTAAATGCGCGTTAACTCGGCGATCTACCTTGTGGAGCTGTACCTAACTCCTCCATCCGCAGATCAGCAATTATTTTCCAACGTGAAAATATTTTTGGAAGTCCGTCTCTAGGGTGCGGCATCTTTGCATCCTCCGGGTTTTTATAGGTTTGATTGCGGCTCGGCTCAGGTTCCGGAGTGTGATTGGGTTTTCGGTTACATAAGTTGTATTTTTTCCTTTCGACGATGACGACAGCGAGTGCGCATGCACTCGTCATTATTAGGTACAGGGGTAGCGTCGTGTGATACAGGATGCTTATCCGGCTGTTGGGATGCAGAGGCGTTTCGATAATAAGTTTGCTTTGGATGCTGTGCAGCTGTTTCAGGTTGATGGATTTTAAGTTAACATGGGTGAGGACAGCAGTCTCCCTGATGACGTCATCTTGAATCTCGGCGAGTTCTAAAGGGTGGCCTTGCAGTTCATTGTTATCGTTTGTAATGGTGAACTCCGAAGTCCGCATAAAACATTTGTGTGGTGTCGTGACCAAGTAACTTTCTTCTAGCAGGTGAAAGTCTTCTCTCCTGCATGATAACTGCACTTTTGTAGGCTGGGGGAATGACACGACGAAATGTTGGTCATCGAGTTTTTCCATGGCTGGTTTTAGTTGTGACACGGTTGTAACTTGGCAGGATTTCAGTAGATCTTATTTCATGACGAGTTGATCTACGCAGTCTGCTGCTGTGCTAAGCTGAAGATTGTTATCTTTCTGGCAGAGATAACCGTAGCTGACCTTCGGGCATTCTTCCTCCATATACATGAATGCGTTCTCGTGGGTTGCTATGAATGGATGTGGAGGGATAAGGGCTTGTTTAAGCTGGTTAGGTTCTTCTTCTTCTTCTTCAAATTCCTCTCCACTACTGGAGGTTGGCAGTTGGTTAGGTACAATAGTCAATTTTAATAATTCAAATGTATCTACTGAAACTATAGGAAATTGAAATATGATAACTATCTGTTTTTCTACGTAGTAAAAACCGGGTCTTATTATATCGTAATATTCCCTTAGCTCCAAATCTAAAATATGTTTTTCGCCGTAAAGTGCTCTTAGATTATCTAACATATTCCTAAGTAAGTATATTAATATCTAACGTAGAATGATGAGTGCTGGAAGCGCGAATATAAGCTAAACAATTTTCGATTCTAAATAGTTCCTGTTTTAAATCATCCACATTTTCTCTTAAAATAGTAAAGAGTTGCGCGACTTTCGCATATTTAATTAAACTATTTCTACCATATAGGTTATCTTCTAAAATTAATCCTAATGTAGTGTTAATTTTCATCAGATTTTCCACCAATGTATCTAGGGCGACTCTATGGTGACTTATCCAATCTTTACTGAGACTCACATGATGACTTAATTCTGATGACATTCTGTCCTGGTTAAGCTGTAACTCTTTAATTAAATTATTGTAATTTACCGCATCCGAAGTGTCAAGGTTACCAGTTACACATTTAATGATTGAACCCAGTCCATCCACAAGACCTCTTTTAGCTCGCGTGGGTTCCAAAGATTCTAACTGGCCAAATATTGCGTCTAACTTATTTAATAAATGATCTATCTGAGTTTCAAATAAATAAAAGGTACGTATCGTTAGTCAGTCGGGGTTTGTAAGATAAAGATATAGACATTTATTCAGTAAGTAGGCCGCACGGGCACTTTTACACGTCAAGAATCTACCAGCGCTTCACAAGAGGAGACCACTGCTGAGAAGAAGCGCCGCAAGAAACTCAGCAGTCAGTCATTTTTTTAAATATATTTAATATTACAATGGTACTACTTAGTCTAGCATTATATAAATCTATAAATAGCAAATTAAAAAATATTTCAAATATCCTGCGTAGTTTCCGCAGGAAAACACACCAAAATCTTAAGATAGAAAGAGAGAAAAGGAAAAAACTCCTACGTACGAGGGGTGATCCAAAAGTTTTGAGAATAGGTATGAACCATCCTCATAATGATATTCTTTTAATGTGGAATGTACTACTGAACTAATCAATATTAAATTATATAAATAATATATATACATTGTTCATTTGTTTTTCTGTGATAGCTAAACAAAATACATGTGTATAAACAATTTCACAAGGCGGCAAAAATATGAGTTAGTTTTGTAATAATTTGGAGCGGTGTGGAGAAAGTTCTGGTACACTAATAAAAAATATAGTTATTGAAAATGAAACCTTGATTTATCATTATGATTTAGATGGTAAATAAGTTATCTTTGCATTGGATTTTTTAGCTCAAGGTCTGTCACAAAAATTTAGGGTGGTTTTTTCGGCCTTTTCCGGGATTATTGAATCCTACAAATATATACTGTGACATTAGCTTTTAGAAATTGAGTTCAAATAATCTAAGAGAGTTATATAACATTATTCTATCACAGTTATGGAAAATATTAAAAATAAGCAATAAATAAAAAAAAACTAATTTGCGGCAGGAATTATGCTTCAGAGCCTTCGAATTGACAAGGATGCTGCTCTTCGAACAAAGATGAGAACTGATAACCGCTCACCCCGTTATTTAGACCTAACTTTCGACTACTACTTCTCATTCAATAATGTTCAAAAGCAACTATAAAAAAATCACGAGGTGGTGATGACTTAGTGAAGGTATAAAATTTAGCCTCCAAAAGTAAAATTATTTTTATAGTGGTAAAATAAAACAATTGAATGACGTTAATAAGTGATTGCAAATATAGAAAGTGTGCATATTTCAATTAAAATATAACGATTTACATAACTCCCATTTTTAATACCAATTATCAAAACTTTTGGATCACCCCTCGTATGTGTATATAAGACGGTGCAAGATGACCACATTTTTTTTTTTTTTTTTTTATGGCTTACGGGAGACAAACGAGCACACAGGCCACCTGATGGTAAGTGAAAACTGTGACTCATAGACATTCGCATTCACAAGACTGCAATGCAATCCTAAGACTGCAAATGCGTTGCCAACCATGAGGACTAAGATGGAATGCCTCTATGCTAGTCATTTCACCGGCTGTATTATCCCCAAACCGGAACACAACAATGCGAACACTGCTGTTTGGCGGTAGGTTAATGAATAAGATGGTGGTAGCGATCCGGACGGACCCTGCACAAGGTCCTACCACCCTACCATCCTATCTCCTACATAAGATTGATATGTTTTCCTACATCAACGGTGTCCCCCAGACAAGATAAAGCTTTTGAATTTGAAAATAAAATAATAAAAATAGATTAAGTTTCGGGTTTAGGCCAAGCATTTTTGTCTATTATATAGCCCTCGATCCTATAATAAGAGTTAAGTTGGCTATAAGTCGAGTTGATTTAATCTTCGATAGCGTCGAGGTAAATGTGCTGTAAGTAGGTATTGTAGTGGGTCGTGAGGTCTCATCCGTCCGAGGCTGTATGGTAGTAGTCCAGGTCCGCCGGCTAGGCTCTCAAGTCTTATCTCCTCGGCGAGTGTCAGAGGGACTGTCAGCCACAAAAGAATCCTGTAACAATTGATTTTCTTTAGGAGCGCGTTTCAATCGCGATTTAGCTACTGGCCCGCGTTTTTTTTGACGTGTAAATAGGTATGTATCGGAAGGTCGGCTAAAACTATGTCTTGGGCATAGCGTGGGGCAATCTTCTGACGACTGACTAGAGGGTTTTTAATGAAAACCTGCTGCTGAGGGCGGTAGGTACTCTACTTCGGTTTCCCGATTTTTATTCCTGTTTTCGATTATAGATGTACGGTTGGCAAGGGATGTTTCGTTAATTATATCATACACCTTTCCCATTTGTTCTCTATGGTTATGGACATATGGTTGTAGTAGGCGTTCCGTAATGTCGGTATCTATTGGGTTCCGTGGGTCAAAATGTCCGGTGAGTAAGTGAAACGGTCGGCATTTCGTAAAACTATGTATGGAACTGTTGTAGGCTATTAGAGCATACGGCATTAGGTTTATAATGGGTTCGTCTTTTTGCTTTATTTTTAGAATACGGAGAGAGAGATGTTCAAAAAGAGTGGAAAGAAAACTTTCAATTATGCCATTATCGTTTGGGGAGTGAGCCAAGGTTTTATGATGATTTATCTTATGGAGGCGAATAAATTCGCTAAAAAGTTGATTAGTGAATTCGGTACCATTATCGGTGATTATAGTTAAAGGGACTCCATGGTGCGTGCAATAATGCAATAAGGCTTGCAGTACGCTAACGGCGGTTCCGTCGCGTAGGTGGTAGCTGGCCATACTTGGTGAAAACATCCATGAAAGTGATGAATTTCTCGCTCTGGACTGTAAATAAGTCCATGTGGACTGTTTCGAAGGGCTTAGTGGAAAGGGGAACGATATTAAATTTAGGACGAATGGGTGGTCTGTCATACTTTCCTGACCGCAGGTAGCACACAAGTTTATAAACTTTATGACTTTTATGGCCAATAAAATTTTCTGGAAAGGGCTAAATAACATTCGGTGATACTGCGATGATTTGTATTACCCTCGTGGTACTTACCAATAATGTCCTGTTGTCTCAGATAATTTTTCACATTTTCTAATTCTACTTTAGTTAACATGAGATTCATAGCTGAACTTTTAAAGTTATCCTGTATAATGGGGATGATTTTATACATGGCAAGATAAGGTTGTATAAGGATACCTGTCTTAACCTTGGGGTTAACGAACTGTTTAATAGCGTTGATAACATCGTCCTCTACATTTGAATTTGATATTTGTATTGTTACACGAGTGTGAGTGTCGAATGGTTTCGTAACGGTCAGTTTTCTTTTCACGTCATCTACCATGGTAAAAATAATTTGTCTATGGAATTTATTCAAAGGTTCTTCTGTGATAGGGATATAGGGTGTTCTTGGCCTGTAGGTACGGTGAGAGTTGAGGAGTTCCCTATGGTTAGGGGAATTTCAGGTACGGTATGCTCGCAATTAGAGTTTGTCAAAGAAGGGGCTGGGCGGAATGGGGCTACTACCATCTACTATGATATTACTTTCGTCTCCTTGCTCTACAAAATGTTCTGATAAGCAAATCACATCTGGATATAAGTTTTTTTCTTTTTCAAGTTCGTTGATTGCTAAATTTAATCTTTCTAATTTCCCTTTTACCCCCTTATATTTTGATGGAAAATACATAGTTCGTTATTAACGAAAAAAACCTACTTTTTTCACTATATCGATACCTTAGTTCACAATTGTACTAATTACATTAGACAAGTTAGTGTAATTAGTATGTTTTTGCACAAATAATAAGTTCGTAACTTTACTGGCAAAATAAAATCATTTAGTGCGATTGTGCACTAAGGTATCGATATGTACATGGGTTGGGTATTGGTTGTTCGATGTCAAAGTAATTGTTGGGAGCATTCGTTTCCTGGAAGTTTTTATTATGTGGTACTGTTTTACTACCTTGCTTACCTTCTGAATTTGAGATGTTCGCACGGTCCATATGGTTAATTTCTTTTGTTAGCATTAGAACTAAATTAATCTTATCACTTTGTGTGTAGGAAATCTGTTGACTTTTGTCTAGCATCATTGAAGCTTGAAGATGGTGTAACGTAGCTTATATTGCTGAACGTTGCAAGCTGGTGCTTAATAGCAATGTTTTTTACAAACATCTTTCAGTATGCTAATTTTCTTTGTCAAATCATCTATTTGTTTATGTAGACTATCGTTTTCCTGCAAACTTTTGTTTAGTTCATACTGGGCAATTTGTAATGAATTTGTTAATTTTCTATCTTGACTTAGTCTCCGCAGTAATATGGACTCATTTATTACGTCTAAGCTCCTAGATAAATTATGTGTTGTTTTGTAGGAAATATTTGAGGAGTCCTCAGCATCTAGTACTTCCAATGATAACGACCGGAGAATGTTACTTCAGAAGGGTTAGGTAAGATCGAACAAAGTTCATCTATAACTGCTGCTTCTATTTCCTCATTATGGTTCTCTACCCTAGATAGGGCGTCGGCGTTAGTATTTGATTTTCCTTTTTTATATATCACTGAATAGTCGTATTCGCTCAGTCTAAGTCGCCATCTTGTTAGTCGTGAGTTAGGTTTTTTCAGATTCACCAACCGTTCCACTGTAAGGGTTTGTGATCGGTCATAATTTTGAATTTACGTCCAAAAAGGTAAGGGCGGGAATATTTCGTATCCCATGCTATGGCTAACAACTCTTTCTCTATTGTACTGTAATTTTGTTCACTTTCATTCAAGTCCGAGATGCGTAACATTTTGGTCTGTATGATCCTATGGGTTCCTGGGACAGGATCCCGGCTGTTGCAACATTAGAGGCGTCAGTAGTCAGTAATTCAGTATAAAGTCCTTTGTAAAGTCTGGATACTGAAGACCAGGGTCATTTGAAAGAAGGGTTTTACACTTCTCAAAACAGTTTGTGCACTCCGAGTCAAGAGTTATTCTCCTTCCCTTTTTTAGGCAACTTGTTAGAGGTTTTGCTATCCGAGCAAAGTCCGGAATGAATTTTCGGTAGTAGCCGAGAAGGCCCAAAAATTGTTTAATTTGTTTGGGGTTTTTGGAACAGGATATTTCCGTATGGCTGATATTTTATCGGGATTTGGTTTGACACCGTCCTTACTTATAATATGTCCGAGATAAGCTGTTTCAAGCTTGAGAAATTCTGACTTATCCATCAGTATCTTGAAATTTGACTCTCTAAGTCTTTGAAACACTTTTTCCAGATTATTCATATGTTTCTGAAGGGACGTGCTGAATACAATTATGTCGTCTAGGTAGACGAGGCAGATTTCATTTTGAAGACCTTTAAGCATGTTATCCATGACACGCTGAAAGGTGGAGGGAGAATTTCTTAAACCCATGGGCATACGTAAAAATTCGAAATGCCCATGTTCTACATTTAATGCGGTTTTCGGGATATCTTATTTGTCGTCTATGGTCTTGTCGTTTAATTTACGAAAATCGACTACAAGTCTCCATTTTTGTCTTCCTGATGCATCAAATTTTTTGGGTACTACCCAGATGGGGGAGCTCCAAGTGGTCAGAAGGGCGTATTATACTCTGTTCCAACATTTTTGTTATCGGGTCTCTAACTTCCTGTCTATGAATAAATGGGTAACGGTAACTTTTAGTATATACAGGTACTTCGTCAGTGGTTCTAATTCGATGCTTTATTTTGTTGGTAAAAGTAAGGGGTTCTCCTTCAATATAAAATATATCCGGGTATCGTGAACATAGTAAAGTCAAGTTAGCTGTCTCCTCCTTGTTCAGGAGGTCAGTTCGTAGGCGGGCTATCACGTCTTGTGTACTTTGTGTCAGAGGTCGTTCGGTGCGCATGCACTCAGTATTAAATAAGTCTGCTTGGGCAGGCCTATCGAGGGAGAACACTATGTCACTAGGGGACCGGTTTTCTACTTCCAAGTAACCTCGACCGTCCTTGACTGTCGTGAGGCACTCGTGAATCATGCAATTGCTTATGATCTGATTATCAACTAAAACTTCACCATCGGTGGCGTTAATAGGTACTTTAATAATTTTCGTTGTGCCGGCCGCTATAATTTCTTCGTAATAATTTACGTTGCTTGAATTATAAATTAAGATTGGGTTACGTGAGGTCTGTGTTAACAATTGGTTACTGTTTAAGTCGATCTTGGCTTCCCATTGTGTCAGTAAGCGCACCCCTATGAGTCCGTCAAAGTAGTTATGGAAGCGGCACACGAACAATTTCATGTGATCTGCATTAAATTCCGGGAAACTTGGTAGTGTTATTGAATAGTTATTTCTAGTGACTGCATGAACGTTGGTTACCTCAAAAAGGTCATAATTAAGGGGGTAATGAGCAAAATAGCGTCCCACTGCTTCCGAGCTAATAAATGACTGATTTGCGCCAGTATCTATCAGTAGTTTAAGTGGAGGGTTCGCAATTTGGATATAGGGCAGTTGTCTCTGAGATTGTAAATTAATTTCTATCTTGACTTGCGTGACGTCCGTACCAATTGAAAATTTGCTTCGTCGTTAGTAGGTCGTGATTCATTACCGTCCGTTAGTTGCAAGTCGGCAGTGGGTTCTGAGAAATATTCGGTGTCAGGTCGTCGGTATTGTAATTATCATAGCTCGTGCCGTAATTGTAATCTGTCTCTGTGTAGTAGCCGCTGTAATATGAGTCGTGGTAGGGTGCGCACTCATTCATATGCATTTCTTGGAAACTGGGAAAATTCTGACTTGATGGAGGTAAAACCCTCGGCGTGTACGACTGTACTCCGCTCCGGTTTTGGGCCAAAATTATTTTGGGGATTACCTCTAGGTGGTAATTTGAAAACATTACTACGTGGATTATAATTGGCCGGTGGGGCTCTGAACATCTGTTGAGTTCTAGAAGGCATACGATTTTGTAAAGGGGGACGCGGGGCATTAATATTAAACTTGAAGGGCTGAGGCTTGTATGCACGCAAACACATACATGACTTCCGACATAACCGTGACGTTCACAAGTTCAACACGCGAAATAAAGATAAACTCGTAGTCCCATGTCACCGTCTTCGTAAAGTAAGCACTTCTTTCGCGGGGAACTGTATACGCTTCTACAATAAGATACCTACTGATATTGTCAATATGCCGATCAATAAATTCAAGTCTCGCATTAAGTGCTGCTTGCTGGGCAAAGCATATTATACTGTTAATGACTTCCTAAATGATAAAGACGTTTTTAAGTAGTTACTACTAGCTTACTTAAATTAGGGTTATTGTCTTTCTTTTTTTTTGTAATTATAGCTTAGAACTGGGCAGCGCTTATTGCAAAATGCCTTTAAGCCAATGATGTACACTTTAAAATTTAAATTTACCTTGTGTCTTTTTCGTATTTTTTGTTATTGATTCTTGTGTGCACAAGACATTCTAGAATTGAGAACACATTATGATGTTTCTCACCGGACAGATACTTTTTTACTGTTATCTTTGTCCGGCAGCATGAGCATGTCATGCTCACCTTAAGGTCTTTGCTTACGGCGGCGTCGTTGATCGGGTCGCCACCTTCCCGAACACATGGTTGAGGGAGGCGATGGCTGAGATACGCGTCATACTCGTGAACGGGTGCTGTCTGTGGAGTCCGGTCTGTTCACGCTTGCAAGGACCTATTTTCCAATTTAGTTTTTTTAATTATTGTTCTTGACGTAGAGACCTCGTCATGTTGTTCTTCTAGTCATTTTACCTTTTATTTTTATTGACCTTACATTTGTAATGATTTTATTTGTGTTAGTTTAAAATAATAATATTTTATTACTATTATACCTTGTAATGTGTAACTTACTTTTAAGTATTATTGTATTTAATAATTGAAAAAATGACCTTCTGCTGGAGTTTCTTGCGGCGCTTCTTCTCCGCAATGATGGTCTTTTCCGAAGCGCTAGTAGATTCACTCCCATGTTACTGACGTGTAAAAGAGCCCTCATGTCGCCAAATTACTGAATAAATATTTTGATTTTGATTTTGATTTTGGTGGTTGAGATGATGGCTGGCTCGCAATAGGTACTGGCCAATTGGGCGCCTGGAGTTGTAAACTTGGGCGAGGTGGGAGATATCCGAATTGCGTAGAAGGCATGGTCACCATAGGGCTTTGCTGGGGCTTCGGAGGTTCACTCCGTTGTTGAACATACATTACATTTAATTCCTCTTGAACATATTCAAGAGCTTTTTCTATCGTTTCGGGTCGCATACCTACATCTAATGCGCGATCCTAATGGTTCCTTCAAGCCACGCACAAAGGCTTGCATAGCTACCTTTTTGTACAATGTCCTTTTTGCTTCAATAGTAGTGTCAAGAGTTTCATGCAAGGATACATACGTCATTATAGTACTAAGTAAATTCTGGCAATGGTCATAGAATTCCTGAGGGGTTTTACTGGATTGGCTAGCTATATGTAGAGAGGTCGTTGTATAAGGCGGTTTCATCGCGTTGATCAGATAAATTATTAATAAGTGCGGTCCTTATTCCTAACCAAGTTTCTGGAGTGCCATTAGAATTAATGGTACATGCAGCTGTCCCAGTTATTTTATTCAAAACCGCATTAATTAGCCAAGTTTTAGCTAGTTCGCTACCTGCTCCTTCTATCGAATACGCGGTAACAATTTGGTCACATATTTTAATGAACCTAGTAAGAATATTGTGATTTCCGTCAAACTACGGGACTAAGTGCATAGCTTTGAAAATTGCGTCTGGGTCCACGGCCATATTTGCGGGTTCAAATAAAGTTTCTAAATTAACATCTTCGTCTAAATCGTCTAAATTTCTAAGTAAATCTAATCTTTTCCGGTGTGCCTGGCGCTATGCAGGTGTCCGGGATCCCGAATTCTTGGGATTGAAAATTTTGGGAAATCTTATTAACACGTTCACTGCGGGTTGAGGTAAAACCGCCTCAAGCTCGACATTACGTCGGTGCGGGGCTAAAAGTTGTGATATCTCTCTCGTGCGGGAGCTGTTGCCGCTTACTTACAAGGCGTATGATAAAGTCAAATATACATTTCTTTATGTTTCTCAAACGCTGACTCTTTTATACAGAAAAAAGGTTTGAGGTCTAAATAAGCCTCAAACGCACTGGGCATTTTTTTTTTCACACAGTGCGGGTTGAGGTTTATTTAGCCTCAAGGAAGTTGACCTCAACGCCGCACAGAGCGGGGGGCGGGCGACGCGGGAGTCGACAGCTTGACGTCAGTGCGGTGCTAGTTATCGATGCTACACCACGCGTGTTTTACGTAAATATTTTTAGTAGGTATTGAATACGTAAGTGATCGTAACCGATCGATAGTGTTTGCTAGATAATTATTGTTTATAAATGTGAATAATTGTGTTGTTATTGTGTTGTTATTTTATGTGTAGTGTGTTTTATAAAGGCATGTATTTAACGCGGCGACAAATTGATACCATTCCAGGTCTTAAAATAACTGAAAATGGATAGTAAATAATCTACTTTGGCGACTAATTTGAGGTAGCATCTTAACTAGAAACTAGAAAGTGGCGGCTTTTTAATGAGTTTTGAGGTTTTATTTAAATTTTATCTGGCAGTGATTTTCTTTTGTGGCAATTGAATTTCTTCTAAGGCAACAAATTATTGGCGGATAAAAAAGTTAAAATAGGCTTTCATAAATTCTAAAATGGGGTTGTCTATAAACTTGACCAAGGTCTGAAATAAATACAAACAAGATCTTAAAAAAAATACTTTTGGCTACATTTGTAGGGATCTAAATTAACCAAATTGTGACATGCTATAAAACTATTTTTGGTCTATTTTTTTTTTGGTAGGTAGGTATTGTAAGGTAGAATTTCAAAAGGAATATTATTATTTTAAATAACGCTTACAAGATAGAAAATTATTAATCCGAATAATTTTCTCATTATTATAAAGAAACAAAATTTACTCTACACAAGTAAATCTGGACACAAGATATTTATCATACATATAACTATCTGCACTGTATAATGTTAAAAATGAATGGGTTTTATTTACATAAACCAAAATTTATTTTCTTCCTGATAGAGCATTTATACAAACCTACCTCTAAACTAAACAAAGCTTGTACTATTGCTACTAAGCGGCAATTAACAAACGTATGTATAGATAAATAAATACTTATATAGATAAGCAACCATGACCCAGGAACAAATATTTGTTATAACACACAATTAAACGCCTTTAAAGATGTTCGATAAGATGATCATTCTTTTATCGATAATTTACCTATAAGTGCCATTCCCTGCTCTAGTCTCAGATAAAATTTAGTGCGATTTGAGGTCTAAAAGATCTCAAAAATTCTTTAGGTATTTTTTCTTAAGCCAGAGGTCAGAACCAAGGGCTAAGTGTATTTAAAATATTTACTGAGCAATGACTACAACACAAAAAAAAAACCCTGGTCCTATTCTTAGCAAAGTTATGAAGGATCTAAGTAACTACTGAAATTTGAGAGCGATTCGGCCTCACCCGCACTGTAAAAGAGTTCCAGTTTGGGCTGATTCGATCTCAACCGCACCAGCCAAAAGTCTTTCAAGTTGAGCCCCGCAGCGAACGTGTTAACTGGAAAATTAAAGGACTAAGGAAGCAAGCGACACTAGAACGATTCAAAGTCGGGAATCGATTTCTGGATTCACCTTCTGAGCTTGCGGCTCGTAGATTCTGAATTCTCGGCAGCGGTGCTTGATAGCAACCCGGGATGCTCACGAACGTGACGATTCGAGGAATGCGATGGTGCCCGCTCGCGAACCAGCCCGCGAGAATTCTACCTACTGCGCCAAATACGATAGCAGCAGCTAGAGGCTCGAAAAAAAAAACAAAAAATGATATAAACAAATTTAATTCGAAATTACAAGTTAATTCTAAGATAGGTGACTATCTGCCGAAGTAAGTAACGAAAGTGATTCACATATAAAATAATGCTGTTGAGGTAAAGCGACACGTGCGCTGACGCAGCGGCACGCGGCGGCGCAGTCGCTGCTGAATGCGCGTTGACTCGGCGATCTACCTTGTGGAGCTGTACCTAACTGGATTCAGCAGCATTCCAATAAACAATGTTTTGAAATTAGTTGTTGACATGACGGGTATGATTATTCATAGTGCGGTTGCAATGAACTGGTTAGCTTGGTACTAAATATGTATATTAATTATTAAATATATTTTGTTTCTCATTCAAGGCGTCTGTAGTGATACAATCAAAAATATATACAAAAAGAATGAGCCGTTACCGCCATTGCCATCGACACCAAAAAAAAACTACCAAAAAAAGAAATACAAATAGACGACTTCGACAAATGTGCCATAAGGCACAAAATTCATGCATTCTATGCTGTGCGAAAGCAAGTACCGACTCTAAAAGTCTGCTTACCGAATTAAAAAAAGATATTGGTTTTACTGGTAGTAGGGAGTACTTGCGATTGCTATTGCACAGTATGGGGTTCAAATACAAAAAGTGCAGAAACCAACGGTCCAAGGAGCGTAACGGATATTGTGGTTTGGCGGGAAAGATATTTAGACTAATATTTGGTTACTTCGGATGCTACGATACCAGCGGTGGTGTGGTTGTGACGGTACGAGCGGTGTCTTGAATGTAATCAAGTATTTGCCGTTGTGTGTGCTCCGGAATATTTGAGCACTGTGGATGACCTGAACAATTTGATTACTTAGGCTGCGTCGATGTTAATGAGTATTCTGGATGTTTCCAACTATTTGGTGATCTTGACTGCTACGTACTATATGTGACAGTCCACGGTAAAAGGTACCTTATGGCGGCTTTTAGTTTCGGAGATATTTAAATGTTTCGTAAAAATGGGTAAAAATGCTGTTTATATTTTTATTAGCTTATCAAGAAATATAACATGCAAGAATTCTTTACCTATTTTTATTTTCCGTATAAATGAGTTTAAAGTCATTTAATTATGGTTCTCAAGTTTAGTAGAAAAGGTACCTTATGGCGGTTATAAGTTTAAAAATGATGCTTAGCTCTTGTATTTTGTATTCCTACCGACGCCGAACGGACCAAATGTCAATCGGATAAGTTTTATGTAAAAATTCTTCCACTACTGAAACTTGTGCTAAGCACGTTGTCTTTAACGATACATTTGTGAATTATGAAATGCCTGAGGTTATTCATCCAGAAGGCCTCTCCTACGAGAGACAAAAGTATCTATTTGAAAAAATTAGGCAATTCGTACCATCTGAATCCCAAGACATACTTTGCCCAACTCCCCAGCTAGCAGTATCTAAAGATAATGATCCCTTAGAAAGTCTTCCCGAATTACTACCTAGTCAGCCTCAGCCTGGTACCAGTGGTATTCAGCAGTTGCCAATCATAAAACGCAAAAAGCCTACATGCTCATATTGTGGTGAAGAGGGTCACAGGAACCAAGTTCGCGGTGGTGTATAAAGGCGTTTAGAGCAAGCAGATCGCTAAAATTACTAAACTCCGCCATAAGGCACCTTTTCTTTACATAAGATCAAATTTTAGTTTTTAAGTAGATTACGAAAAAGAACTGATCATAATTATGTGTGATAATTTAGTATAAAAATTTAATAAAAGAAAACATGAATGAAAAGGGTTTCTAGGATGTAAATTATCGTAATTTATCTAATTTGCATTGACATATTTCCATAAGGTACCTTTTCATAAATGTATGGAACGAAGACTATTATTGTGATGTAACTTTAAGTGACTTAAAAAGTTAAGATTAATGATTGATAACGATAAGTACAGTTATATTTGATGTTAATGAACAGATTTTGTTGATTTATGCAAAAAAATAATGTTTATTGTTACATTAGAACTTAATTATGTTATGTTTGTGATTTTGAATAAAAATCAAAAATAAAAGAATTCTGACTACTAATTTTTGTTTTTCTTGTTTATATTTTGTTAATAACTTGTTTTATGATAGATACATTTAAAATCTTGACTATCTACAATTAAAATTGAGAAAATATAACACAACACCATTTCCTTAAAATAAATCGGTAGTCATATTTAATTGTCCGATTGTACAAGATTCTATTTGCAATTCTAACATTTCCGGTATATATTTTGATGGACAGAAGCCCAATTAACCAGATTTCCTAGTCCACTATGTAACTTACATCAGTAACATAGTTTTTCAGAGACCTAAACTTAAACAGTCTGTTTCCTAAACTTTGCAAATTTACAATACATTTTTCAAAAAATCATATCTCCGTAACTATAATTCTTAGGGCAATAATCTATTTTGATATCGATAGATTAACAATTGCAGATTATTAAATTGCCCGTAACTCCATACCGACCATAAAGTACCTTTTACCGTGGACTGTCACATATGATGCTGACTGTACATAATTGTATATCTCACTAGTTCTTGCACGATGCCAATACACACTGTCCCGACTATTCATGACGTACACGTATTATTGCCATATGTAAGCTGTTTGAAACGACACTATATCAGGGCTAAATAGGAACTTGTCAGGCTTTACCGGAGCTTATAATACATACTCGTATTAATATACCGGAATATATATGACATTATAGCAAAGAACCATACAATACTAGAATATGAAAATATATATCCATCCCATTCATTATAATGGCGAGGGACAGAGATAAATATATCTTCAGCGAGGTCTATTAAGTTTTATTTTTATTTAGGATTATTTTTTCTTGTATGCATGTTCCCCAATTACTCAAAGACGACTGGACCGATTTGAAATAGTTATTTGTTGTACAAGGGGGGAAAGTTGTATTTTACCTAAGAGTGTTTCAACACACGAGACGTAAAATAACTTTTCACCCGTGTATAACACAAAACTTTTCACCTACATCTGATGAAAATATTTATTCATCTGACTAGCTCGGAAAGCCCTTTTTGTTTGTTTGATATCTATTGAGAAAAACGCTTTTTACCCACATGTGAAGAAATAGTTTTGACATTTGAAGGCAGCTAAAGTGATATTTGACAGCGAACAAATCGTAAAACGTTAAAAGTGCTGAATTTTTAACATCACAATTGCATCGAGTAAAAAACACTAAATACAGTCTTACAACTTTATTTTAATTCATAAATATCAGCATTTAACATTAACCTTCATTCTTGTTGTAAAAACGGATAAAATGTTCTGACAGTCCAAGTAAGTCGATGTGCGAACACAAATTCATCCGAAATTATGAAAAAAAAACTCAAGTCAAAAACTCTTCAATTAAGCCGTCATTGTTAAATAATCGCATGTTTTCCAGTTTGTTTTGTTATTAAAAATGAGTGATTCGAGTGATGAAGACTTATTAACACCTGTGGAATTACGGGAAACCGGGCAAAATGCGGAATTGAGCTCATAGTACAAACCCTTTTTCTTATTTTCCTCGCTGTAGTGAGGTGAAAAGTTTAGTGTTATACACGAGCGAAAAGTTATTTTACGTCTCGTGTGAAACACTAGCTACGCTCAGGATTTTTGAACCACTCACTTCGCTCGTGGTCAATCATAGATCCATCCGCTAGCTCGTGTTTCAAATGAACACTTGTAGGTAACATATAACTTGCCCGCCTTGTATAAAAAATAACTATTTCGCTATTGAGAGAGTAGGTACACTTTCCAGTTTGTCCCATTGTCAACTCGTACGTATCTGGTAATGGGATCCTAGAGAAATCGAAAGAACTCTACAAATATTATTGGCATACACATGGTGATTTTAGTATTTTCAGTAATAGGTCCAGCATTTGCATTCAGAAAGTATCATTTTGTGAAGTGGAACTGACGATGAAGACCATAGATGGCCATTGGAACTACTCAATGGTAAGTACCTATTTCTAGGGTGCCAATAAGATATCTCGACTAAGAGAGTTAAGCGAATATGACGAAGCACATTTAAAACACTAAGACTATGACTTTCCCGTGGCGCTGCTTGTGATGATGTGATTCATTAAGAAATGGGACTATGTAGTCCCATTATAACGGCCGGCATATTACGAATTAAAAGTAATACGATTTATAAGAATTACATTAGATGCATTATTTCTGCCACAGATAAGGGTAGGTATCGCTGCGCAAACAACACAGATATTTGGCATGTTAAGTAGGATTGTTCGGAGTACCACCGGTACGAAGTGGGCGTGTTTGTTGTTCGCGCACACAAATATTTTTGCAAATACGGCGAAGCCACATTATAACGAATAACGCATAAGGACCGTATCGAAAAGAAAGTAGACAAGTTAAAAATGACATAATTTTTATTCTATGTGATATTTGGATATAAAACATAAAATTAACTAAAATATAACACCTTTTCAAGAACTAATTTTAAGAAACCTGTCGTAGACCTCCTATTTAGCCTGCAATCTTACTTTCTTTTTGATGTCCTTCATTAAGTTTTGGACGACAGTATTTGCTATTTTTCCTGACACTCTGTTCCACTTTTTTTTTAAGTACTCGACTGATGTTGCATCTTTGACATTCTTTTGGAGCTGCCGCTTCATAATAGCGCAGTAACTTTCGATAGGGCGGACTTCAGGGCAGTTGGGGGGGTTCATGTCTCTTTCGACTATATCAACCTTGTGGACCATTCCAGTGTAGCTTTTGAGTAATGGCATGATGCCAAGTCTGGCCAAAATAAAATAGGCTTCTTGTGTATTTTAATGACAGGCAGTAGTATTTTTTCAAGCACTCCTCACGATATAGGTACTTCAGCGTTTAAGTTACCTGTGCTGTGGTGAAAAAGGATTTCGAACGCATGCCACATTGACAAATTGCTTGCCAAATTAGTATCTTTTTACCGAATTTCTTAACACTGAAGGCTTTATCTTTCTAAGAAACCTTTTTACCAGCGGGTACGGTAAAAAACTAAGGTCAGGCAATGTTTTAAAATCTAATTTGCAGTATGTTTCGTCGTCCATAATAATACATTGCGTTTTCTTGGTTAATACACGATCATATAGTTTTCTTGTTCGTTTTCTAACGGTTTCCACTTGCTTTTCGTCTCTTTTAGGTTATTTCTGTTTTTTATAAGTCTTTAGGTTACATCTTTTTTTAATTCGCCAAACCATTGATGGAGAAGTTTTAGCTTTTTTAGCAGCATCTCGGACAGAAACAGGTGGATTTTGTAAAAAAATGCGTACAACTCTTTTTTGCAATGCAGGGTCCCAAGGTCCTCGTTTTCTGCCGCTCTGTGGCAGATCTTCCAAAGTTACGGTGTTGCCGAACTTAGTTATCAACTTGTGTACTCCTGCAGGCCTGACAACATACTTTTTAGCAAGTTTTCTTATTGTTATACACTGAATTTTGCACCAGTCGTCCAAAATCTTTTTTCTAGTTTCTAACTGAATCCGTCCCATTGTGACAATTTGGTAAGAAAAGACGTATTGCTTTTGACATATCGTACCCAAGAATAAGGTTTACAATCTACTAAAAAGTTTTCGTAAATCGGAGTTGAGTATAAGTACGACCTTAAAATTTGTCTACTTTCTTTTCGATACGGTCCTTAGTGCTGGTTTAACACAGAGCTGCAATAAACTTGAAATATGTATTTAACAAAATCTTATTTCATCCTTAGAAGGAGATAACAGGATAGGATAGGATTTTGTTAGAGCCTGCAAAATAAAGTAAAAAAAAAATTACGTCCTTTTGTTTATTGAAACCAATTTCCAGAACAGTACATGTAATCGCTTTTCGGAGTGCGATTCATCGTGTGTTTTACAATCAACACTACAGAACAAGTTAATAAAAAAAGTGTAAGGTTATTTGCACACATGCACAACACTTTACTTTTACTACGTGATTACGGCATGCTCCGAGACCGTGCGTCCAAGACTGCAGATCGTGACGCACGCGTGCTCGCTCGCTCGGTGCCGGCCCAAGACTGATATCCATTCTCAGAATGGACGAGCAGCGGGAAGGTTAATAAGGCGGCGCGACACGCCCAGTGCACCCCTCTGTCAGTGATATCAATAGTATAATAGTGCAGCAGGCTGCGCGGCGAGTTCTTGTCTCAGTCTGAATATTTTTCTAACAAAATCCGTAATTCAGATAACAAAGTTAAAACTGTTTGGAATGTAATTAATACCGAAACTGGTAGAATTAGAGTTAGAGACCCGCACTACAGCCTGCACGTTGAAGGTACTGTGGTGAACTCGGACCTAGATGTAGCTAAAGAGTTTGAGCGATTCTTTACAAATATACCTTTAGATACCACTAAATCATTACAATCATCTCCTGATAAAGCTGAAATATTATTAAAATCCAATGTGAAGGAATGCACAGATGTTTTTATTTTTTGTCATGTCTCTCCAAAAATTGTAATTAAAACTTTTAGGTCACTTAATCTAAAAAAGACTGAAGATCTCTGGGGCCTCTCCATCACAGTACTACAGTCTGTCATAGAATTAACTGCACCATATCTGGCTGCATTATTTAACAAGTGTGTTGACATTGGAGTGTTTCCCGATCTGATGAAACATAGTAAGATTATACCCTTGTTTAAGTCAAGGGCAAGAACAGACCCCACAAATTTTAGACCAATTTCTATACTGCCAGCACTGAGTAAAGTTTTTGAAAGAATAATTCTCAACCAAATATCCTCACATTTTAGTAAGAATAAGTTGTTTCATAATAGTCAATTTGGGTTTACCAAGGGACGGTCAACTACAGATGCCGGTTCGACCCTAATTAAATACGTCTTTGATGCCTGGGAAAAATCACTAGATGTCATTGGAGTTTTCTGTGATTTATCCAAGGCGTTCGACTGTGTTGATCACGTTACGTTAGTGAGGAAGCTAAGCTACTACGGTATCAAAAACGGTGCCCTTAATCTTATTATTTCTTACCTTGCTCACCGAACTCAGCGGGTGGACATAAACAGAACGCAATCCCCGGGATCAGCTGTTGCTATGGGAGTGCCTCAAGGCTCAATTCTGGGCCCATTCTTGTTTTTGATTTATATCAACGATCTCCCTTATGTTGTGCACGACAAACATGAAATAGTTCTATTTGCCGACGACACTTCACTTTTATTTAAAGTAGATAGAAAACAGGCAAATTTTAATGACATAAATGACACGTTGTCAACAACTGTTGACTGGTTTACAGCCAACAACTTACTTTTAAATGCCAAGAAAACCAAGTGTATGAAATTTTCTTTATCAAATGTGATAGGAGTGAATGGGAATAATATAAGACTAAAGGATGAGACAATGGGATTCGAAGATAAAACAGTATTTTTAGGTATTACCTTGGACTCAAAACTGCAATGGAATTCGCATATATCCACCCTTGCGGGTAAACTTAGTTCTGCAGCATATGCAGTAAAGCGTATCCGCCAACTTACAGACGTCGAGACAGCGAGACTGGTGTATTATAGTTATTTTCATAGTGTTATGAGTTATGGGATTTTGTTGTGGGGAAAAGCGGCTGACATCCAGGCCATATTTATATTACAAAAGCGGGCTATACGTTTTATTTATCAGCTGGGTTCACGGGTCTCACTCAGAGATAAATTTAAAGAAATTAAAATTCTTACTGTCGCGTCGCAGTACATCTTTGAAAATATCATGTATGTTCGCAAACACATACATGAGTTTAGGCATAACCGTGACGTTCACAAGCTCAACACGCGAAATAAGGATAAACTCGTAGTCCCAGGTCACCGTCTTCGTAAAGTAAGCACATCATTCGTGGGGAACTGTATACGCTTCTACAATAAGATACCTACCGATATTGTCAATATGCCATTCACTAAATTTAAGTCTCGCATTAAGCGCTGCTTGCTGGGTAAGGCATATTATACTATAAATGACTTCGTAGATGATAAAGACGCTTTTAAGTAACTAGTATGAGCTATTACTGAAATTGTGGTTAATTTTAAGCATTTTGAGTAGAAATATATCTAATATGTGAGCACTGAGCAGCGCTTATTGTTAAATGCCTTTAAGCCAATGATGTAGACATTTAAGTTTACCTAATGTATCCTTTTTTGTTAGTATTTTTTTTTTTATTATTGGTTCTTGTGCACAAGACACTTAAGAAATGAGAACACATTGTGATGTTTCTCGCCGGACAGTTCCCTTTTTTATTGATATATTTTGTCCGGCAGCATGGGCATGTCATGCTCACTCTAAGGTCTTTGCTTACGGCGGCGTCGTTGATCGGGTCGCCACCTTCCCGAACACATGGTTGAGGGAGGCGATGGATTCACTGCCGCGAAGACACTCACTACTCTTTTTATTGCTGTTTTCTGTTTTTACTTTTTTTCTGTGAGTCTTATGTGTGTAGTTAATAAATGTATTTTTCTTATTATTTTCTTTCTTTTCTAAAAAGTTAAATAACTCGGAAACCATGAACACTAGACCCCCAGTTAACGAATAAAATTATTCCAAATTAGCTCTAGTGTTACCCCTTTCAAGGAAAAGGTGTAGTTACCTGTCATCCTGTATATATACTTACAGGGTGTTGTTTTGGTCAGCAACTTCCACAAAAATAATAATATCTTTTATTTATTTTTTCATCAAAAGTCGAAAGAATATCCTCGCTATTTTATAAATCATGGTCTCTCGCTTCTGTAGCTACAAAGGGGGTAGGCCGCTTATCGTCACGATCACTATGTTATTGTTTGATTATACCCTTACAAAACTATGCGCAAGCGACGTCAGTTCCGTGTTTGTTTCGGAGCGAGTGCTTGTTAAGCGAAGTTTTACATCATTGATAAAAAAATGTCTCGGCAAAAAAAATTACTTCCGAACAATCGGGAAATGTTTGATGTTCAAACATTTACTTCGAGAGTGGTCAAAACATTGCTGACACCGTTAAAATTTAGACTGAACGAATTCCTAATCGGCAAGCCATTACGAGCTACACTGTAAGGTCTATCTCTAGCTACTAGTGTCCGACCGAAGTTTCGGTTTCGGTTTCGGTTTTGGCCAATTTCGGCCAAAAAAGTGATTTCGGCCGCAGTTTCCGCGGCCGCCGAAACCTTCGGCCGGGCCGAAATTGCTTCGCGGCCTCTCGCGGCTCTCGCATCGGGAGCGCTCGGCTTAATTCGGGCGTGCTCGGCCGGGTAGGTATACGTAATGCATCGGCGGCCATCCCTGCCGGGACCACCGACAGTATTCATATTCATCCCGTTTGTGACGTTTGTTAGTGAACCACGTGGCGCGCGAGAAAATATGGTGTGTTGTTTATTTATTAAATTATTATTTATTTTTTAGAATCTGTTACTGCATTTAATGCTGTGATTAATGAACGATACGTTTGATATTAGGATTGTGAATTTAGTTTAGACGTGATAAGAATAGGTTGTTTGTTTTGAATAATATAATACCTATGCCGCGAATTAGTGAAGTCTTGATAACTGCAGTAAAATAATTTAAATAATACCTTATTAAATTAACTTTGTTTAAAACTTAAAAAATTTGATTTTATTTATTAAATTATTATTTATTTTTTAGAGTCTGTTACTGCATTTTATGCTGTGATTAATGAACGATACGTTTGATATTAGGATTGTGAATTTAGTTTAGACGTGATAAGAATAGGTTGTTTGTTTTGAAAAATATAATACCTATGCCGCGAATTAGTGGTCTTGATAACTGCAGTAAAATAATTTAAATAATACCTTATTAAATTAACTTTGTTTAAAACTTTAAAAATTTCATTTTATTTGGTTTAAAATTTCATAGTTCACCTCTAATTATATCTATTTTCAATAAAAATAAACGTTTTTTATTTTGTTTAACTAAAACAGTAGCTGTTCTCATATAAGAAATCCTTGCAATAACCTTTTCCTTACGATTTGTACAGTAATTTTGAATAATTTCATAAGTCTTCAAAAATTTCGGTTTCGGTTTCGGTTTCGGCCGAAATCAGAAAAAAACCGAATATTCGGTTTCGGTTTCGGCTAAAAATCGTGTTTCGGTCGGACACTACTAGCGACCTTTACGAGTGGGGCACTTTTGAAACGCCACGCCATGCTCAAGGAAGATACTTGCAGTGGATGTTAAGCAGCTATTCTCGATTACTTCGAAGAACATCCACGGGCGAGTATTCCACGCCATATGCCATATCAGAACGATTTTTTCAATACAGTTGCTCAAAAGTGGTACTTATCGTAGCTGTAGGTTTTACTTTTTTTTTTAAGTACAAGCCGTTCATCCAACCAAAGAGTTCGCATGTTTAAATAAAGAGCTCAAAGGTAATTAGGAGGTAGCACGGTGCAGCGCAGAGCGGCGGGCGGGCGGTCGCCCGACACATCGCAGATTACTGTAGGTTAGGTTGGTTTGGTACTTTTATGTTCATGCACTCCTAGCATTTGTCGTTGTAATTTTTGTTTTAACCATTTTATTAAAATTTAAGTCATTTCGGACAGAGTGTGTACACACGACAAGCTCACTTCAGAGGTCCGGGGGGAAGAGGACAGATACACAGATACCCACACTCATACACAGATACACATTTTTCGCAAATCTATTTAAAAAACGTTGTTCGATAAACGTGTGAAAATGTCATTCTTCACTCGTCTCGAGTCTCGGTACTCGTGAAGTAAATACATACTTTCCGCACTAGCATCGAAATGTACAACATTTTTTTTTCTATTGTAATCTTTGACGGTCCTAAGCCCGTAACAAGTATGAAGGAAAGATGAATCATAACATTGTGCACGGTGATTACGTCATTAAAGTCTTCGGTAAACACGGCGCATCGCATGGTAACCACAATTAAGTGAAAAAATGGGAAAAATTGAAAATGCTTTTTCTCTGCCCTAAGGTTTTTTAATTTTTTTATGTGATATTCGGATTCAGTATTAATTAAACTATCTCCCCTGTTTTGGAAGTTGTCGACCAAAAAAGCACCCTGTATTAGGTATATGCCTCTGCGGAAATGGGAATTGCCTGACTCGTATCTCGCAAGCCTCGCTCCTCCTCAGGCGGCGATCCCCTGTTCCGGGCCTCCACAAAAATGACAATAATGCAGTTTATTCTTTTCGATATTCCCTAAGGTCTCCCTCCTGAGTCCTGAGACCATTTCCCAACGGCATAAACGTTACCTTACATTTAGTAACAAACTGCACTTATTACCCCAACTAAACTCTTCGCCCTGTACCTATACTTACAGAACTAATCACAGATATAAATACACATAGTTAACGCAAATGCATCTACTTCGCGTATCCGAATCCGGACTTAAACCCCGATTATACCCCGACGTCGGGGTTGGCCGTCGCTACTGACGTTCTGCGCCTGTTGTTGCAGGCGGTCGGCCGAGAAAATTAAGAAAATGCCTCGTTGCGTGATAATAAACTGCAATAGCCCAAAAAAGCGACGACTTTGAATCGATTTTGCGCGGAAAACGGAAAATTCTCTTCTCTGGTGTATCCCAGTTGGTAGCAAAAGTGACACGGCTGGTTTTCATACAGATTGTGGTGTTTACGTTATCTATGTGTATTTATATCTGTGGAACGAATACTATATTAAGTACGCATCATGAAAATACGAGTCACAACTTATTATACACTTTCTTTACAATAGGCCCTTGATGATATTTATTTCTAACTCACAACTATATCGCTACCTACTTATAGGTGGAACTAATTTTGAGCAACACACAATACACACATGAATGACTAGAGAAGATTTGAGCGGGTCGCAACCCTGCCCTCAAGATCGAGTTATATTTATTATAAAATTTGAGATTTACAGATTTTCGAAGCACCGCCTTATTTATTATGTTTGCGACTCGATCTAAATTGGGAGGCTGCGAAATATTTATTAAATAACTAGGAACCTCAGATGACCTTCTTGACACTATAACTAAGTAACATTTTGATTTTATATCTTTATGCTACGCCTATTCATTTTTTTCAGACCGCATTTTGTGTGTCGTGTCGTCTGCTAAATAATTATGTAACCTTTAATCGTGTCTCAATTTCACGTCGGAGTATTTTTAACCGACTTCAAAAAAAGGAGGAGGTTCTCAATTCATCGGGTTTTACTTTTATGGATGTTCCCCGATTAAGTACTCAAAGACCACTGTAGTCGCGTACTTAGACAGAGAAAAAAGTACTTTATGAGAATAGGTATAGGAATAGGAATAGGAATAGAACCTACCTACTTAAAGTTTTCATTTTTGCTGTATTGATAGAGAAAATGCATTGAGAGCTATTTAAAAAAATAGGAGTTTTACGGTTGTGCTTTAGGTATTTAGTAATAGATATTGCGTGTTTTGAATAGTTCTCAAAGCACTTTATATGTACCATCCACCCAGCAAAAAAGTAAACTTTTATAATTCTTAAAACTTTTTCATGAATTTTAATGTCCCAAGACGCAACTGGACCAATTTGAATAAATATTTTTTTATTTCAATATTTTCTTTATTGTTGGTACCTTGTGAACACGTGAGAATCTGATGATGAAATCTTGAAGAAATCAAGGGAACTTCTAAAATATTATTTGCTCTTGGCAGCAATATACAGGGTGTCCCAAAAGTACCACGCCACAGTGACACTGGAGATTCCCCAGCCTCAGACGAACCAAACCAGCCTAACATGACCTCAGTAAAAGTTGCACCGTTTTCGAGTTATACCAATTTAAAGATTTTTCCAAATTTTCACCTCTTTTGACATTGTAAGTGCTCGCATTTACTGGGATAGCTTTAGAATTTAGTTTTTTTTATTTGTGCGCGTTTATGAATAGTTGATTAAGATGATAGAAGCATTATTATGTCAATAACTAATGTAAAAGTTGGAAAAATACTGTAATGAACTTGACTTAAATTATCATCAACATAGTAATTTAAACTTTGAACACCTGCCATAACTTTTTTTTACTACAAACGAAATGAGCAAATAACTTTAAAAACATGCGTATTTTATGCCAATTCTAAAATGGTATGATACATGATATCTTAATGCATAAAAGTAGGAATTCGAATGACATTTGCCAATATGGATCCTCGGAAATCAATGCTAATCATCTAAAAAATTATCTTGTACTCTACGATATCTCATTTGTTTGTGCTCCTTTGAAGAATATGATTGATTTTTGGTTGACCTTGGTTCAAAGATAATAAAAAACGGGTTTAATTTTCATTAGTTTTTACAGTAAATGTTCGAATTGTTTCCCTGCGACTCTAAGGCACAAATGGCATCTTCGAATAAAATTTTGGTTTAATTTTCGTAAACTTTTGAATAAATATTGTCTTTCGAACATCACCAAAAAAAAAAAACATCGTAGTTGGTGATAATAATTAACGAAGAGGAACTACGGCGACGTGTCTTCAATGCAGCCCGAGACATATCGGAAACCAGTTTACGAAAATTAAACCGAAATTTTATTCGAAGATGCCATTTGTGCCTTAGAGTCGCAGGGAAACAATTCGAACATTTACTGTAAAAACTAATGAAAATTAAACCCGTTTTTTATTATCTTTGAACCAAGGTCAACCAAAAATCAATCATATTCTTCAAAGGAGCACAAACAAATGAGATATCGTAGAGTACAAGATAATTTTTTAGATGATTAGCATTGATTTCCGAGGATCCGTATTGGCAAATGTCATTCGAGTTCCTACTTTTATGCATTAAGATATCATGTATCATACCATTTTAGAATTGGCATAAAATACGCATGTTTTTAAAGTTATTTGCTCATTTCGTTTGTAGTAAAAAAAAGTTATGGCAGGTGTTCAAAGTTTAAATTACTATGTTGATGATAATTTAAGTCAAGTTCATTACAGTATTTTTCCAACTTTTACATTAGTTATTGACATAATAATGCTTCTATCATCTTAATCAACTATTCATTAACGCGCACAAATAAAAAAAACTAAATTCTAAAGCTATCCCAGTAAATGCGAGCACTTACAATGTCAAAAGAGGTGAAAATTTGGAAAAATCTTTAAATTGGTATAACTCGAAAACGGTGCAACTTTTACTGAGGTCATGTTAGGCTGGTTTGGTTCGTCTGACGTTAGGGAATCTCCAGTGTCACTGTGGCGTGGTACTTTTGGGACACCCTGTATATTTGGTGAAGTAGAACTGATGATGAAGAACACAGATAGCCACGAGAACTCCTCAAAGGTACCTATTTCAAGGTTGGCGATAAGATATCTCGATTATGATAGTTGAGCAACTATGACGAAGCACATTTAGGTTTAAATATTATGTATGACTATGAATTTCCCGTGGCGTTGCTTGCGGCTAGCTTGAAATGTTCCATAGTTTCTTACTAATTGAGAAGTGGGACTACATAACGATATAATTATGATCATTAAAAAGTATGATATAATAGTCGTTTATGAAATTGTTGCATAAAGAGAGGTATTAAAACACGAGTGTGTGTTTAAGAACCGAGCCGGTAGGCGAGGTTTTTAATAGTATCACACGAGTGTTTTAATACCTAGTTATGTGCAGTTTCATACACTACTTTATCTACTCTCATACATTGCGATTCAACCTACTAAATAAAAGATAAAACTTAATAAAGTAACTACAGCAAAACGTATTCAATGAATGGCGCCAAAACCTAGCACATCACCGCGCATGCGTTAAAGCGGGCGCTGTTACAGACAAGTAAAAATTGGAATGAAAACTTTTTGTAATGCTGTAAAAATGTCGCGAACCGCATGTGCGTTCCATTATAATAAAAAAAATTGATATGGAACCTCGTTGGTGACATTAACTTGTTGGATTAACTTGTATCGTAATGGTAAAAAAATTACTTTATAACATTATTTTGTTAGAGAAATAATGTTATAATAGTAGTTTATGAAATTGTTGCATAAAGAGGGGTATTAAAACGTAAGTGTGTGTTTAAGAACCGAGCCGCTAGGCGAGGTTTTTAATAGTATCACACGAGTGTTTTAATACCTAGTTATGTGCAGTTTCATACACTACTTTATCTACTCTCATACATTGCGATTCAACCTACTAAATAAAAGATCAAAGTTAATAAAGTAACTACAGCAAAACGTATACAATCAATGGCGCCAAAACCTAGCACATCACCGCGCATGCGTTATTTTAAAGCGGGCGCTGTCACAGACAAGTAAAAATTTGAATGTAAACTTTTTGTAATGCTATAAAAATGACGCGAACCGCATGTGCGTACCAATATAAAAAAAAAAATGATATGGAACCTCGTTGGTGACATTAACTTTTTTGGATTAACTTGTATCGTAATGATAAAAAAATTACTTTATAACATTATTTTGTTAGAGAAATAATGTTATAAAGTGTTTTTTTTTTTATTTCCGTATTGTCATAGTATAAATAGAAAAGTAGCTCGACTCCGGCCCTTTAGGAGATTCTGATAACAATTGCCGCTCGGGCGTCAGGGTTGTCCAAACTTGTTTTTCAATTTAAGTCACCTACTTGGCCATACTTTCTATGATTTATAAGAATATTAATTTTCATAAATTACACAAACTTAAAGTAACTAAGTATAAATATTGTTAGGTACAGTACCCCAACGAAAATGTTAAGCACTTTAGTGCGTTGTCATAGTAAATTTCAAACAGAACATCAAATGACACACATGACAATGACTATGACATTCACAATGACAAGGTTCTAAGTATGCTCAACATTTTTATTGGGTGACTGTACCTAAGTACCAAATTTAAATTATTTTACTTATATAATTTTATCTGTTGACACTAAATTATATATTTATAGGTATGTGATGGATGTGATATGTAAATTCCTTTTTGACCTTTTGATAATGCCGGTTTCGCGCAAGGCGGTTCCTTTGAATATAGTCGCCTGTGTCATAGTATAAATAAACGATAGCTCCGGATTATGTATACTATTATTTAGACATCCGTATACAGAACAATATTTACGTCTTTTCGGCAGCGACATTGTATTGTCGCTCGATAGCGATAGGTAAGTACGCGCACTAACAACAAAACGTAACCGAGCGCAAGGACGCCGCAGCCCCGACTAATGTACACTCGTAGTATCCTGAGATTTAGTATAAAGTGGGAGTTTAGCCCCGCCCACCGCCGCGAGCCGCGCGATGTACCTTTGTTTGAAGACGTTCTACTGTTCTTATACTGTGGTATTGTGATTATAAAGTATGCCAATATAAATTCGTTTTGAAGTTTATAATTCGAACTTTGCGATATGAGAGTAGATAAAATGTTTTACAAAACCAAAACCCGCTTTCAAAAACGCAATAAATAAGGGATGTAACGGGGTACTGAGTTAATGAAACCACCGGATAAGTTTACAACTTATATTAGTATAGGAAGACTAAGAAATTAATAGAAAAGCATACACATAGGTAATACACGTAAGCATATACATAAAAGCTAATAATAAAATAACAAAAGGTAGCCAGAATATAAACAAAGGCAGGGTAAGCAAAAGCGATTACTTAACAAACTATTTACATCGGATAGGAATATTTTGTTAATACTAGCGCCATCTGTATTATGGTTCCTGATCTAGAATCAGGCAACGTTAAGCATCAAGCGGGAACAAAGCAACAAGATGGCCCCGCTAACTCACTGAATAAAAATTTCTATGAAACTTTTCCGTTATGACACGAAAATTAGCCATACAATTATTGTAGGGATACTTTTCGTCGCACAACGGAACTTTTTTCAACTTCGTTGCTTGTTTGGTTAACTGCGCGTAACTATGGTCCAACTTTTTGGTCGTTACCCATGCGCGTGCGCTAAACAAACCTAACGTTATATAAAACAGCAACAAGAGGTAGGTGTTAAGTGCGTGCGTTAATATAACGAGGTGAATTGAACTATAAGCTTAATAAGATAAATAACTTAAGCAGAATAAGAGAAATAACTTAATCAGAATAAGAGAAATAACTAAATAACAATAAATGAGTTGAAGTAGTGCATATCGGACATTCCGTATTACGGAAGTGTCGTTATAGCGCAGCTTTTTATTAAGTACTAAATGTACCTACGTCTTAAGTCTTAACTAAACGAATCAATGAACAATACGGATGTACGCCACGTTCCGTGCTGCGGAAGCAATAACGGTCGGTCGTATTGTATGCGCGCTCGTCAAGATGGCCCTAGACAAGATGCATTACGCCGAGTCGCTTTTCTGTTCGTTTCGTTTTTAAACCAATCGCGTCACTGCTAGATCACGTAATACGAAAAGTCACGTGATCTAGCAGTGACGCGATTGGTTTAAAAACGAAACGAACAGAAAAGCGACTCGGCGTAATGCATCTTGTCTAGGGCCCCAGTCGTTCTGTGTCTGTATGCGAGGGCGAGCGTTGAGGCTTATCTAGCGCGCGGGCGTGAGCGGCCCGCTTCACTATCGGACGATACTTGACTTAGGCACGTACTTACGCGCGGTAAAGTGGTGGTGGTTTCATCTCAGTGTATTACAGGAACTTTTTTTAACACGTTGGCTGCGGGACTGGTTTATAGGTTTATTATTCTGGAGCGTTAATAGGTCCAAAGAGCCCCTACCCTACTAAAACTTCAGTGCGGCACTAGGTCCATTGTGCCCCACAATGCAAGAAAAAAAAACTAGTTATTTTTCCGTGAGGGTTTACCGTACTGCATAGTAATTTATACCTAAGCAATCTACATCTATTAAGCAATATGGATCTGGCTTCGCCCCGGTCTCGGACATTAAGAACTATTTTTTTTTATTTTATTAAAATGTGGGGTCTTTTAGACCTTTTGCCGCACTGAGTTGACCGACTTAAGCCATATTAGGGATGGGAAAAGATTACTACATGTCGGGTGAGAACACAATTGCCTAAAGAAGGTTGTATGGACATCGCACAAACGTATTCTCACCCGACGAAACCAGAACAATAAAAACCGTCGTAACGTAATGGTAATTTAATTATTTTATCTTGAATGGTTTTCATTAAGACACTCTAAATATAATTGTTGACTGCATTCCGAGCATCGTGTTTTCACTTTTTTAAGTTCTTATTTGCCTCCTCACTAGAGAGAGATTTTTATTAATTTGCTGTAACAGCCGTTACATTTTAATTTCTATTCAGCTTTTTCCAAGGTATGATTTTTTTTATGAACAATCTATGCCGCTGGTCACATTTTCATTATTTATATTTCGACTTACTTACTTGCTACACTTTTTGTTACCTCCATCCCTCGGTATCATTTTCTTCCTCAGAGTCAAATATAAAATCCAGATTCTTCATTTTGGTCCCTTATGATGGTGCACTCAATTCTTCACAAATTATTCGCAACGCAAACAATACCTCAGTAATTAAAACAATCGCCTATCGCGGTTCGTGTGCGGTGCGGCGCATCACTACCCGTTGACATAGGTTAACACTCAGTGCGGATGGGGCGTGTGATAGGTCGAAGGTCTATTGGACCCCTTCCCGCACTGAAAGGAAAAAAAAGGCATCCAGTGCGGGAGAGGTCCAATATGCCCCCACGTAAATTAAGAATGCCATATTATCAAAATTTAAGAGCTATGCAGAAAACAATATTTGTCTTTGTCCTACTCCAAGGATTGGCCAAGATACGCTCCCCGCACCGTACGAAAGTACACAATTTTCAGTGCCGCACAGGGTTACGGCCACGGATGGGGCTTTTTGTGCCTTCTCCCGCAGTAAACGTGTTAAATGGTGTGTCATGTCGGTCCAACTGAAGTTGGTTTTCATACCTAAATATTCTTAACCAAAAGCAGACTTCAGTTGGACTGACCCTATTATACAGGGTGGGCCAAAAATTTTTGCACTTTTAAAACATCGATAAAAATTTAACTTTTCATGTTTTTTTATATTTTATTTATTTAACCTAGTAACAGATAAATGCAATTTATTTTTGAAAAATAACGTCATCCAGATCTCCTCCGTCTCGTCGTTGCACTCCTGCAGTCGACTACACAAACACTTTGGAAAACTCGCTGACGCATGCTGCGAGGGATCGCAGCTATCTCATTCTGAATGTTTTGTTTTAACTGGGGTATTGTCATCGGATTATTAAGGTACACTCGACTCTTTAAATATCTCTTCTTGAAAACATCGCAAGGTGTTAGGTCCGGGCTCCTTGGCAGCCATGGGAATTGGGATGTCACCTCTGCGAGAAATCAACTTTTTCGGAAACATTTCTTTCACCACCGGTAAACTCATGTTTGACGTATGGCATGTTGTTCCATCTTGTTGCATCCATGTTCTGGTCACCTTCAAATTCATGCAGTGGGTGCAGTTTCAGATCTAGATGTAAAATTCGCCGTAGACTAGTTTTTGGTATTGCTAGAGCTGCTGAACGTTTACGCGTAGATAATTCTGGATCGTTCTCTACAGAAACTTTAACCTGCCGTATGTTCTCATCATTTCTTGTTAAACGTGGACGCCCTGTTCGTTTGATATTCAGTGTCGAACCAGTTTGCTTGAAGTTTTTGACCTAAGATTTAATTAAACTAACACTTGGACACTCACTCACTTGGCGTTATCCTTATTCAATTCTAAGAAGGCGTCGTACAGAAAGATACAAATCGTTGTTTTTATAAAACTGTTTAATACAAAAACCCCGTTGCTTTCCCGTGAAACGCTCCTTTATAAATAAAATTGCACGAAGTGACCTATACTTTCCCACCAATTTCCCGCCGCTCACTCTGACAGAGTCCGAAAAAATCAGTGTTGCTATTTGCAAAAATTTATGGCCCACCCTGTAGTATGAATCTTCCCAGGTGAATTTTTCGCTTCGAGCCCTAATCTTTCAAACAAAGGCCATTGTCTCTATTATCCCAAAGCCGCTAGCAACCGAGTTAGCACGTGCCACTACAACATTCATATTGAAAAACAAACGGTATCGTCATAGCATTAAGGTTCAAATTTAATGTCACTGATATTCTAGATATTACGTCTTGGTAGTGTAGGACGATAGACGGCCCCGAGGCAATACGGCACTCTTGAAATTATTTTTGCGTTTTTGAAGGAGTTTTTTTTTTAATTTTAACTTTATTCCCTAGATTTCGATCATCCAATCGGAAACTTTTAAATTTCCCGTTATTAAACCTATCTTATGTCCTATTGCAGGACCTAACCTATATATAAGTGTGGCCAGTTTCATCCCCACCCGTTCAGTGGTTGAAGCGTGATTGAGTAACAAACATCCAAATATCCACGCATCTAAAACTTTCTCATTTATAATATATACTCGTATTATATAGTAATATTTCCATTATTGTCTTATTTACTAACGTGCGTTTACCTATGCCTGACCATTAGAGGAGGACCCGACTGCTTTATTGTAAGCAGAGATAAATACATTTATTCATCCGAATCATATCAAATTACTTTGATGTTGAAAACACAATAAATGTTAATCTCATTATTGTCTACCGTGCACTGGTGGGCGGTTGTTGGTCAGGTTAATTAGTTAAGGGCAATAAGCATCTCGTAGGTTTTGCGATCACGTGTTATAAATGTTTTTGTTCCATTTTTGGGATCGATTGCGGCTAATCCTTGTCGAGACATTTCGCTTAGTAATTTATAAAAATATTTATATTTTGGTAAGTGATCTAGTTTATCCATATTTATCTTTAGTAATGGTTTCTTAAACTTTTCAGTTCTTGTGTGCCACACTAGCACTTTAGAGCAATTCTCAGCTAAAGGTTCTATATCATCTAATCTTACACCTAAACTGGCCAGGAACCTGTCCTCTTCGTGACCAGCAATAAAAGGCATGTCTACGGACGGCTTCAAAAATTCGATGTTAATAGCAAATCCCGCCATGTCAACCGGAAACTTCCGCGCAGCTGGCCAGGAGTCGAAGAAACCCACTACCTGTGGAAATAATAATGCAGAACTCACTTTATTTGGATCAGCGGGTCTACCAAGACTACCTAACCCTTTAAGTCTGCTTATCCCACCCGTGTGAAAGATAAAACAAAATGAAACCACTAGTAAATTTCTTTAATAAGTTATTTTCGTCAACTGTTCTTTCGTTAACTGGTCGCTTTTCTCAACTGGTCACATTATGCCATCCCACATTTGTCACTATTCGTATAGTCATGTACAATTTTACAATATTTTCTTGAATTTTATTTTAATCTATTTCGCAGTGTTTTGGCCCTTCGCCGCTGAAACTATTCTCCTCAACTTTACATTCCGCATACTGACTAAATTACTGAACAGTTGGGCTAATTGACGAATTAAAGATTTTGATAGCATTGACGAATTAGATAGTTACAGGTGACCAGTTGACGAAAATTACTCGTACGTATTAAGGAAAATGACGAAATGAATTTCAAAATTATATTACAATAACTTATTCATGACATGACAAATAATAAAACAAAAACCCTTGGTTACATTTCTATTTTTCACTTGAAACAACCTCAGATATGTTTTATGTAGGTAGGGACTAACCTACTATATTTCAATGAAGTCGGTCACTATTTAACGATGATTAGTGCGTTATTTTACAGATGGTATTATTTTTTACTAATCAATATTTAATGTGGTCCCTTTGTGGTACCCCGTAAGGTGACATTCGGTCTCTTTTATGATGAAAACCTATGTATAGTATGAATCTTCCCAGGTGAATTTTTCGCTTCGAGCCCTAATCTTTCAAACAAAGGCCATTATCTCTATTAAGTATCCTAAAGCCGCTAGCTACCGAGTTAGCACGTGCCACTACAACATTCATATGAGATTATGGGGTCGTCGACCATAATAATCACAATAAAGTGCTTTTACTTCTAACTGACGGCGTGGGTTACATGCTTAAAGCAGGAAGGAATTTAAAAAGATTTTTCCCAATCTTTTGCACGTCACATGTTTGGCTCATGGTTTGAATAGAGTGGCTGAACAAGTCAGAAAACTTTATCCAAATGTGGATGCGTTAATCAAATCAATGTTAAAAAGACTTTTCTGAAGTCCCCGAAAATAATCAAAAAGTTCCTTTGCCACCCCGACTAACCATTATTCGATGGGGAACTTGGATAGAAGCAGCGGCATATTAAAGCAAATATTATGATGAAGTTAAGAGTGTTTTGAATACATTTAGTCCCTCAGAAGGCCAGAGTGTTACTAAAGCAAAAAGAGCATTTGGGAATGCCAATATTAGAAGCGACTTAAATTTCATAGCAAATTATTTAATGACTATCCCAAATGCCATTAAAAAATTACAGGGTGCAAGTCTGCCCATGAACGACAGTCTAAAAATCGTTCGTACAACCTATCAAGACATCTCCAAATTAAACTTGAGCGTAAAAGGAAAAAGTATTTACAATAAACTAAAGTTGGTCTTAAATAAGAATTCTCGCTATAGCATACTAAAAACTATGAATGAATAGAAATAGAACTGGAATCGCAAACATATCGTGCAACAATAAAAATCTTCAAAAAAAAAAAAGTTGCACCTATTACGACTGCCGACGATTTACAGCTAGACGCCGCTGTTCCAAATATAGAAAAAATATTTATTGTTTCTTCTGAAAATCGTGTCAACTACACTAATTGACGGCAGGTAATTAATTAACATATTTTTATTATAATCTCGTAAGGCTTGGTAGAAATGCTAAAGTACCATTGGATGGGGGGGCTACTTTAATTTACGGGGTGACTTTGATAGCAACTACCATTCTACATAAACATGTATTTTTCGAGGAGTTGGAATACGCCCCCATAATATTTTTTTCGCCACTGGTAGCGGCGATAGCTGCTCCTTCCGAAAGTTAAAGTAGTGCGCATGTTACTGCCTATTTTCATATAGAAAAAATATTAACAATTAGCGTGCTTTTTGTCTTGATTTTTGAGGCAAAAAAACTTCAAATCTACCTATGTTATGCAAAAACGCGTGTTATTTGAATGGTGTCATATCATATGTTAAGCAAATCTAATTAGTGATATCGGAAAAGAACAACATCTATTCTATATTTCTTTAGATTTTACGTGATTTTCAGCGGGTTTACTTGAGATATTCACTCAAATATTTAGTGTTTTCAAAGTAACCCCATTCGTAGTTTAACTTTGATCATAGTGTTTTTATTTTGTTTACGGGAAACTAAAGGTCTCATTTTTTTTCTAATTAGTCAAGTCAACAAAACAAGAAAAACCGATTATTGAATATTTTTATTTTATTATTTCGTCTTTTAGTTTCTTTAAAAACTCGTGTTAAACTTTGAATTTGATCAAAGTAACCCCGATACACGGTACTTATGCCTTAAAATAAAATTGTATACTTTGTTAACAATTCGCAATTCGGAGGAATTTATTCATTAGGCACAATACCCTCCTAAGACCCACCATACATGGAAATTTGCCAGTGAGGGTATATATTTCTAATACCGCATGCATAGCTGTTACTAATTCTTGTCTTATATTGTAGCTACTAGCTAGTCTACTTTAAAAACGTATACGTAAAGTTAAATTATACATTACGTATTGCACCTTACATGCTTAGTAAAGTGAAAAACTGGTCTTGAGTAAGATGATATAACATGAGCAGGATCCACAAAATTATCTACATGATGGGGGGAAGGGGGGAGAACTGAAAGCACTAAAATAAATGATATATACAGGGAAAATTGTTTATCACTGGCCACCTCCGGGTCACTGGCCACTTTGCAATAATATGTGTAAGGCAAAAGATATGCTGATACACCTATCTGCGATTAAACTAGAATACCCACATAGACCCAGAATTATTCTCTGGATTTCTGTCAAAGTATATTTTTCTATTCGCGTATTCTAAACCGCTAATATTAATATCATTAACGGTATCTAAATACCACCTGTAGCGTTACTGAAGCGGGAAAACCATTTTATAATGAACGTTGTCATGGTAATAACAGTTCTATAATAATTATTATAGCATTGTTATTACCATGGTTACGGTCATTCCTGATATCAGTGTTGGCGTTTAATGAACACTTGAGATCGTAATTTGTATAATAAACCGTTAAAAATATTTTAACACCGATTGCAATTGCGTATATTAAAAACAAAATTAATTGTGAGACTAAATAATTGTATGTGTAAAATTACATTTTTATTAAATTTCTAAAAATGGATGGCTTATATCCATCGATCCGTTATTTGATTACCATGGTTACGTTCAATATAGATATCAACAAAATGGCGTTTAGTTTGGCATTCCAACTTTTGTGAAAAAGCATGAAATTTGTTAACATTTACTTAACAATAAAATTCACAAACCATTAACGCCAATCGAAACTACGGAAATGACTTTGCTGACAATTGATTTGTTCTAACAGAAAGATAGAGTAAAGTATACGAGAAAAGTTAGCGATTGTTTATTTTCGCCAATATAATTTTAATTTTGTAGAAAAAGTTTTGTATGCAACGGTTCATAATTAGCTCTTAAAGTACTCGTGGAGGCCATTTGCAACGTTAAAAGATGGCGGACGTGTAATTTGTTTTAGACTTTAATTTTTGGGTAATTAGGTGTTCAAAGTTCTTTTCTGATAGTGATTTGTACTTTTTATGCCTTTGTGTCGCACAGTGATTGAAGACTTTGACTTATTTCGTGTATCTGGCATCTTTCTTCTCGTTTCGAGTGGACTCGCAGTGGTGCAGAGGTTAAAACTATCTTGACCTCTAACCTACAAATCACCGTACAACGTTGCCCCCAATCTTCCTAGAGAAGATTGGATTGTGTTTTATTGCTATATTGATTTATACTCATATATACCTTGAAATCACTTCACGTGGAAACGCCATATCCCTGCGGTAGTAGCTGTTCAAGTCGCACTCTAACCTTGGCACTCGTACCTTAGAAGCTTCATTATGTTCTACTTATATAAATAACTATTACCTACAGTCAAGCGTAAAAATATGGGAGGACGTAACATCTGTGCCATGTACCTTATTCCAGTATAATAACAACTTCGTTACATATTTATGTCTTTCGATCCATATTTTTGCACTAAACTTGACTGAATTACGTATATACCAATTGTACTATTGTTGTCTACCTAGTAACACAATAAGAATTTCTGAGGTAGCCAGTTATTGACGATGTACCCTATTATCTTTTGAAATTACCTTCCCATTCTTGACTATTGGTGAAGAGACACCGTAATTTCCTATGAGACCCACGGGAAACATTGATACCCTCTTGGTGTTTCTTATTTCTTCGAAGAGCTGAAGATCCACCGTGTTATCGTCATCGCCAAAATAAAGAACGCCTTCGCTAATATTATCTAAAAGCCACTTCAAGGCTGCTCGACGATTGGCCACTCCCCGAGGAAAGTATCGGTCGCGGTAGGAATACAGCGGGGGCTTCGGACTTGATATGTGGGTGTATGGAAGGCCCGACCGCCTGAAACCAATTAAATGTACGGTTCAATACCAGTTATTTTTCGAATAATAACTAATGCGATTTTAAAATTATACTTTGTGTCATAGAACTTACTTAAGGATGATTGAAACTTGGTCAGAGCACAATGGCTGGTCGTCAGCGACGATCCAATGGATCCGAGGCACGTGCATAAGAGTGTGAGCCAGCCTAGTGAGCTCGGGGACTTGCTGTGGCCTCGGATATGTAGGCGTCACAAAATAGATGACCTTTAAATCAGTTTTGTTTTCTACATGACTTCTTTGGTCGCCTAAACTGACGTGACATAATTTGTTCACCACTGGCAACATGACACTTTTAGGAGTAACGCTTTCAAGGCTGAAATTAAAGGGATAAAAAAAACACACGATAAAGCAAATCTCAAACGAAAATAAATGTTTCAAAAAACGAAAAACTGCCTACGAAAACGCAAAAAATAACTATTTTTAAAATGGCAGGTATAGGTCAGACCAGCTAAAGTCGATTTTTGGTAAAAAATGTTTTGAGTCGCCGACTTTCGTTGGACTGACCTATACCTACACTTTTAAAAGAAGTTATTTTATGCGTAGGGTAAAAGTGGGATAGTTGCCCCAGGAGGATAGATGCCCCGAATTTAAAATCAAAAGTTACAAACATACCACAGCCGCAGCGAATGCTTTTAAGTAAAGGTCGCCCCCCCCGCCTCGCCAGTATGCGAGTGGCAGCCGCGTGCAACGGACGTTTTGCTTGTAATAAAATAAAGTTCGATGACTTCGCTCAGGGTCGCGGCGGATTACGATATTGAAGGATTTTTGGAAGTGTGTAACTTTTAATATTGTGAAGTAAGTTTATTTTATTTTATTGTTATTTGCAAGTGTATGGTTCGAATATTACCTATAAGTACAAGTTTGGAAAATTTACTAACAATTATTATTATTTTTAAATAGGGGCATCTATCCCTATCAAAAAGGATAGATGCCTCGATGCCTTGTGAGTATAGATGCCCTTAAGGGCATCTATCCCCTTGGGCTTTAAGATGATAGATGCCCTTACGGCATCTATCCCCATAGGGTTTAAGGGGAAGCTTGCATGGTCTTTATCTTTATTAACATTTGGTTTTAGCATGCCTCGTAAATATCAGAGGAAGGCTGGCGCTCGTGCACGTGCTCAATGGAGGAAAGAGACCTTAATAGCTGCTTTGGATGAGATATCGAAAGGCAATATGGGGATTAACGCAATTTCTCGTTTATATGGAATTCCATCAAGAACATTAAGAAGAAGATTTTCAAATAAAAATACTGAGAAAACTACACTTGGTAAGCAAATGTTCATTCATTGGATCGATTAAAAAAAAAATACTAAAAATAATGAAACTGAATGCTATTTTTTCTTTTTTTTAGGAAAACATCCTATTCTTGATTTTGATAACGAAAAACGTTTGGTGGCGCACATCCAGAAATTGGAAAAATCTGGTTTTCCTCCCACTCGTGACATGATACGAAGACTGGCGCTGGGTAATGATTAAAACTAAAGTGTGCCATTGATTACCTACTTAAGAAGTGATAATTAAGTTTATTTTTTAAGTAAAGTTATAGGCACCTTATAACTTAAACCAAAGTGCTGTTATGTATGTGCCATTGATTACTTATGTAACTTTTTTGTTATAATTTTATTTTGTGACATTTAAAGAGATTAAAATAAAACCATTGATTATACTTGGCCTTAATTAATCCCAAAGGGCAACTATCCTCATGGTGATAAAAGCATAGGGGCATCTAACCCATACAATAGGCATCTATCCTCACAACTAGTACTCTGAAAGTATATTTTTTTTTAATATTATTTTTATATTTTTACACAATTGCTCTTAACCACGTAGTAACTAATAAACATGGTTTTCATTACAAATAAATATCTGATGATTTATTATTGTATTTTCGGAAATAATTAACATTTTCAAAATGTGGGGCAACTATCCCACTTTTACCCTATTTGAAGACGGTTTTTTTAATTTTTTCACATGTAAGATATTTATTTTATACTTTTTAGTGATCATTATAAGCTGTTATGTAGGCCCACTTCTGAGTTTAAAGAAACATTTAAACTCAGAAGTGGGCCTGTGTTATCACCTAATTATCTAAACATAATCTTGAAATAAATACCGGTAAAACAAAAATAATACAATTTAGACTTTTCACAGCGAATTACAAATACAATTGGCTGACTGGCAGCTGCAAATTAAACAAATTATTTTGCTATTCATCTTTGCTGTTTTCCGATTCTAGCAGTGTTTTGAATCGAACAGGTTTTGCAGATATTCACAATTTATATAATTCAGTTAGGGGACGCAGGACTTAAAAAAAAATTCGCCAAAATTGTATCATTATGACACCTAATTTAAATGATTTTATCGTATAGAACACGTTAAAATAAGCATGTTTTACTTGAAAAACTTTTCTCTAAAATCAAAATTGGCGGAGTTATAGGGGTTCAAATGTTGGTCATTTTCAAGGCGTCAGGGACTTAGAAAATTTTGATGCTTGAAAATTATGTCAATATAAGGTCTATTTATGATGATTTAATTGTTTAGAATATACTAAAACAAGCATATTTTTTTAAACAAACTTTTCTCTAAAATCAATTATTACTGAAACATTACGGTTTGAATTAAAGTATGTAAAAAAAAAGGTTATGTTAGGTTAGTTTTTATATATTCCCGAAGGGCAAACCGCCCAGAAATAGGGAAATAAATTTGTATTTTTTCTAAGATTCAATCATAATAAGCACGAAAAAGGCAAGAAAAAAAAACTTATTCTATTTTCTATATTTTATTTTCTATAAGTAATTCAGCTAGAAAACATGCTCAAAGCGAGAAACATATACGGAGTTGTATATTATTACATGAGTTTGGTAACAGTAGAATTTAAACTTTTTTTGGTAATAATTTTGAGGCCCACAATCGTAAAGTGGAACGTAATCGAAATTTATTGAAACGTTTAATTGATACGGTCGTACTACTTGGAAAGCAAGAATTGCCTTTCCGCGCACTTTTAACGCACGCGACACTTCAGCACTGCTTTTTGAGAACTAGAAAGACGACATCCATTTTTTAAGGTATGTTTTTTTTATGTCACGGAAGGGGCAAACAAGCACACACGCCATACACCTTTTTTTTGCTCCGGCTTGCCTATTTATTTACGTGACGCTTCGCCACTGCTGGGTGTGTATATAGGTTTACAGTTTTGCATTTATTAATTTTTTTATTTATTTATTTAATGCATTTTTGTACAAAAGAAACTTATTTCTAGGTACAACCCTGTTAGGGTATTGCAACGCGTAATAGTAGTTTATGCAACAGTTGTATAAGAGAGGTCAAAAAAGACGAGTGGTGTGGTTACGATGTGAGCCGCAGGCGAACATCGTAAAGCAAGACGCCACGAGTATTTTTTGACTTAGTTATACACCGTTGCATACAATACTTTTTCTACGACTAGGTTTCAAATAAAATGCAAAATTAAATTAACAAAATTTTATTTATAGATTTTTACTCTTCAATATACCTAGGTTAGAATACGAACGAACGAAGCACAGAACAACAAACGAGCGGGAAACATTCGAAAACAACAAAATATGTGTCTATGGTTAACTTTGTTTTTAAATTGATGTGCACTTGCCAGGTTTCATATTTTTTTAAAAAGTTGCACAATCGATTTAACTTGTGAAATAGGGACTAAAAAACACCTAATGATTTGAGAAATGAATTCTTTTACCTGATTGGTCGATTTTAATATAGCTGCGTTCTGGTTGGTTGATACCAAATAAAATGTTTTTTTTAAAGAGTTAAATTAGTAAAAGAGTTTACATACCAAAAAGAACCTAACGTTCCGATTGACAGTCAATGTGTATTGTGATTGGTGGTTTAATTTGGTGAAGTATTTTGATTGGTCAAATTAACCTAGGTGTAAGCTTTGGCAGCTAGGCATATCGTTTTGGCTCAAAAAAGCACAAGTGCTGTTAAGGGGAATAGACTAGATAGACTTTTCTACGGAATGTTCTGCGGACATATTATCTATATTCTTATATTAGTGTTCGTGACTATATAAATGACAGATAAAAGTACAGGAGTAGGAAAATTAATTATCATAACATTTCTCTGTTATACAACTTATAAAATAACTAATTAAGGAAATTAAAGTAAATTAAGTATAAAATAGCTAAATAACATAAAATAAGATCTCTGTATCTATAGTTTTTAACAAATTAAACATTCGCTATGAGTATTTAGTAATCTGTTAACACTATTTTGTGTTAACACTTATTATTAAAACTATAATATGTAAGTATAATATATACTTATATACTCGTATTTATGAGCTTGACTATGGTATTGTATTATTTATTTTAAATTGTCGGTCATAAATTCTTCAACAGAGTAGTAACATTTTATGATGAGAAATGAAAAGAAATCTTTTAGTTTTTTTGTAAATAAATGGGTATTTTCTTCAATTTTTATTTTATTAGGTATTTTGTTATATATAATTATGGACCGGTAGTATGGGCTATTCTTGTAAATACTAAGTTTTGGTTCCGGTAGTGCCAGTTTATTATTGCGACGTGTGCTTTTAATGAAAGTGTAAAGATGTATATGTTTCCTAACGAATGTTGCTGTTTCTAGTATGTATATTGACGGGAGGGTTAGCATTTTATTTTGGATGAAATGGGGTCGGCAGCTATTTATTTGACTAATGTTTACAATTATACGTAAGCACTTCTTTTGCACAACAAATAAGTGTTGCGCATCAGTGCTCTCACCCCACACAGTAGCACTCCGTACCTGAACCAGGAATATGCGTAGGCGTAATACGCCGACCATGCGCATTCAAGGTGGGTATTGGTTTTAAGGATGGCAAGCGCATAAATGAATTGTGATATTTTTGATTTTACTTTAGCTATATGTTCTTTCCAGTTTGTATATTTATCGATTGTTAGCCCAAGCAATGTATATTTGTCAACTTCTTCTACATTTAATGAATGTTTTATATTGTTAAGATTTAATGGTTGTCTTTGATGTGGTCTAAATTGTATTATTTTTGTTTTACCGGTATTTATTTCAAGATTATGTTTAGATAACCAGGTGATAACATTGTTAAATGTTTCTTTAATGCAGTTAAGGCTATTATTACTATTGGAACATTTAAATAATAGGGACACATCGTCTGCAAAGAGAATACACTGTTGTTGTGTTATTTTCGGCAAGTCATTGATATATATGAGATAAAGTATACACCCTATTATACTTCCCTGTGGTATTGCCCAATTAGTGATGATTTCGTTTGATTTGATGTTCTCTGTTTCACGAGTATTATTATTGTAATGTGTTCTTTGTACATATGGCTTTCTGTTTGTTAAATATGACTTGACCCACTCGCATGCCCTGCCTCGAATACCAATTTTATTTTATTTATTAAGTAATATAGTGTGCGACACTCTATCGTAAGCTTTTGACATGTCAAGTAGCAAGCTGACTGCATATTTTTTTATCTCTAATGCAATTTAATATATCTTGGATATACTGATACACAGTAAGTGTCGTAGAATGGTTTTTCCTGAATCCATATTGATTTTCATCAAGCAAGTTGTATTTTTCTAAGAAACCCGTTATCCTATTTGCCATTGCTTTTTCAAAAACTTTGGAAGTAGCCTGCAAGATTGGTATAGGCCTATAATTAGTAGGGTCGTTAGGGTTACCACCTTTCTTAAACACAGGTCTTATTTTAGCTATTTTTAATATATCTGGGAATACAGATTCGTCAAAGGACTGATTAATTAATTTTGTAAGAGGGGATCTTAGCTCATTCACACACATTTTGATAAGGCTTGGTGGAATGTCATCTTCGCCGCAGCTGTGTTTGTTTGGTAGGTTATGTATAATATCGCAAATTTCCTTTTCAGTTACTGGTTGCAAGTACAATGAGTTGATAGAAGACGTTTCAGCACTATGGAGCGGAGGGCCCAGATTCGTGTTACTATTATTGTTACTTTTTGCTAGAGTTTTTTGTTGTTTGTATGGTACACCTATAGATGCAAAGTGTTGGTTAAATATATTTGAGACTGAAATAGGACAGTCTACCATTGTGTTTGTTCCAGATTTTATCTCTATGTTTTTGATGGATAAAGGTATTTGTTTTGCTGTGACACGTTTAATCACGTTCCACATAGTTTTTATTTTATTTTTTGATTTTACCATCTCCTGCGTATAATTAATCTTTTTAGATATGTAAACGCATTTTTTTAATTTCCTTGTATAATCTTTATAATGTTTTTTAAGTATTTTATTGTTTGTTTGGTTGATAATCATTTTTAGCTGTCGTTTGTGTTGAAAAGATATTTTTATTCCTTTTGTTATCCAACTATTTTTATTTTTAATTACATTTTTTAATCGTTTAACTGGTATACAATAGTTTAATATGTCTTGTAGTTTGGAGTTCAAATTGTTATAATTAATGTTTATATTCTGTTCACTTGTTATAATGCTATTCCAGTCTACGTTACCCAGTTCAGTTTTAAAATGCATTTGATTACGAGAGTTAAATAATCTCTTTGTTGTATAATTTTGTGTAGCTTGTTTAACCATTTGTAATGATGTGTTTATTGTGAAATATAACCCTTAGTGGTCAGAAATTCCGAAGGCCTGTAGGTACTGATAAAGTATAGTATTTTATATTTGTAAATATTAAATCAATACAGGTTGCACTAGTAACGGTTTCTCTAGTCGGTTCGTTAACTATTTGGCGGAGATTACTTTCTAACATTGTGTCTGACAGTCTTTTATAGTCTTTGGAATTTCATCTAGCATTTATATTAAAATCACCCGTACTAAATAACTATGCGTTTTTTATTATAATTGTATTTAAGTTTATGTAATAGTCTATCTAGAAATTCAAAAAATATTTCAATATCACGGTCAGCTCGATAAATCGTTATAACTATAACTTCAGGTTGCACAACATTCAACTAAGTACGTAATCAACGGATAGGTTAGTTATATCACTCTTTTCATTAAATGTCATTCCATCTCTAGTTAATATAGCTACTCCACCTCCTCGATGTTTTTTTCTATTGTAGGTTGCTCCAAAAGTATATCTATCTATTTCTATTAGGTTTTGTTGCTCCCCTGTAATCCATGTTTCTGATAAACACACCACATTGGGCTTGTTTTCTTCCAATAAATCTGTTAATAAGTAGGTTTTATTTTTTAAGCTTTGTGTATTTTGACTTTGAGTTTGGTTCCGAAATGTATAATTTTTGTTTCTGTTACCTTATTGGTTTGTCTGACTTTTGTCCGGATTTTCCTGTACAGTATTATTTTCGTTTTGTCTAGTCTCTTCATTGTATTCCAGCTTATTGCCAATGTAGGCGCTCTGGCTGGTATTTTCATATGCTTTACCATCTATTATTAATTTGTTGTTGCGTATAACTGCATGGTGGCCGTGTTTTCTTGCTTCTAGTAAAATATTTATCAATTCTCTTCGTTTCTTAGCAGCATTCTCATCTAAATACTCAGAAATTGCTAGACCTGTATTTTTGAAGTATCTGTAGTTTTGTAATATATATTTTGTTGTTCGTTTACTTATAAATTCGACTGCAATTGGCTTTCGATTTCCGTTTTTCCCTAATCTGCATAGGTCTTCAATACATCCATCTAGATTAATACCCAGGATATTTTGGAAAATGTTAATTATTCGTCCATATAGCTCATTTTCGTCTTCCCATCTAGATTCTTCAAGTCCATGCAAAACAATTTTTTTATTATTTTCCATTGTTATTAAAGGTAAGGCTGATGTTTTTTGCGGAGAATCCTGAAGGCTTATAATTTCTTTCTTAAATTTTTCTTGTTCATTTTCTAACAATTTAATTTTTTCTTGAATGTTTTTTATTTCAGTTTTCAATTCGTTCTGCTTTAGCGTTATGCTGTCAATATTATAGGAGAGTTCCGTTTTTAAGCCCGATATTATGTTATTTATCTCGTGTTGGATCAGAGATCTTAATTCGGACTTTAATTCAAATATCATAGTCATTTTGTTTCTCTCAAGTTTTGTGTCAAGTAGGTTGCTGATTTGTTCTAAAGTTAACGGATTTACATTTATTTCCGTTTGCTTTAGCATTTGTGGTTGTGGGACTTATTGTTGGGGATAACATTGTGTCACCCAATATGCTTTGATCATTGTATACTTGTTCACCAATTGAAGAAGGTTTCTCATTCGGTTCAGTCGAGTGTACATTTAATTTCTTACGGTTAGGTTTTCTAAGAGTTACATGTTTCCGGGTGTGAAGGTCTTGGAGAGCTTGCATTTTTATGTTTTGGTTCCTTACTCAAGCAACATGGGCATTTCCATTTAGACTTAGACGCCGAAGTACCGTGGTGGAAAGTGTAGAATCGGGATTCTGACATATTAGCACAAAGCAGGTCATATATCTGTTTACAATAGGCGCATGTTAAGATTCGCCTATCGTTTATAATTTGTTTACAATTCGTACAACTCTTTTTACTTGCCATTTTACATACAGTAGTGTCCCCTGGTGACTTGTTTTGGAACTAGGTACTATCAATATTTTCATTCGATATTTAGATGAGCACGTCCTCTGTTGATGAGTAGCTTTACTACAGTAAGGTTGATTTCGCTTTTTTGAAGCTAGATTGCGCTGCCAAATCTGCTTTACCGACAGTCGACAAATCAACAAATAAAGTATTTAATTTAGGTTATAAATACGAACTACTTTCGTTTCCTACCTGTTTTACTTTCTTTCTTCATTGAGATAAGACGATTGTTCTGTTTGAGTTGTTTATTATTGTTCAATTCCATCAAATCATTGATATATACTTTAAAACTTGTCGGCCGCCAAGGCGCTACTTCATACTTTATACACTGTTTCTTGTTGTTTATAACTTAATACTGTTACTTATTCTTATTTATCACTTTGCAATTTTTATGTTTAAATATTTTTTTCATGAATTTATCACTTTTTTGTATTTTTAAAAGTGAATTATTACGGAGCTCATTGTTTACGCGCGCACAGTAGCGCCACCCCTTCAAGTTCATCGATCAATTGATGAATTGATGCATTCCAAATCGGTTCAGTATCATTTCTATATACAGTGATTGATCTATAGAAACTGTATGTTGGTTATCATCATACGTAATTCTTAATCCGATGCAATGTTTAGCTGTACTCAAATCCTATGTAATATGTTATGGGCCGTCCCATGCCTTCCGTATAGTGTTATCTTTAAAAACCGTTCAGTATTTAACAGTAAAACAGTCGTAGTAATATAACCGCGTGCATAACCTCACTTTTAGTTACCGGTTCGCGAGTTAGGTATTTTACTTTCCAGCGTATTTCAGCGTAATATTTGTTGTAAATATGGCTTCTAATGGTTTGATATCAATTGACTAACTTACTGGCAGAGAAAATTGGGCTAATTGGAGTTTTGCGGTGAAAGCATATTTCGAACACGAGGAATTATATGACTGTTTAACAGCAGAGCCGCTTGAATCCGATCCGAAAGCCAAGAAGAAAGACCTCAAAGCCAAATCAAAATTGATATTATTAATCGATCCAATATTGTATGTGCATATTCAAGAAGCCACAAATGCAAAACAGGTTTGGGACAAATTAACTAAGGCATTTCAAGACAGCGGGCTCACGAGAAAAGTTGGATTATTAAAAGAACTTATAAATACCAATCTAGAAAGTAGCCAATTAGTGGAGGATTACGTTAACAAAATAATGTCCGCAGCGCACAAGTTAAGAAACATAAAGTTCGAGTTAGATGATGAATGGTCGGGGACCTTGATGCTGGCAGGCTTGCCCGACATGTACAAGCCGATGATTATGGCCTTAGAAAGTTCCGGTATAGAAATTAGTGCTGATTTAGTGAGAAATAAATTACAGAAAGAAATAAAAACATCAGACACTACCGCACTTTATACAAATGCTAAGTTCCAGCCTAAAAATGAGCACCAAAATCCCAAAAAAGGCCCTAGGTGTTTCAACTGTAATAAGTACGGACATCTCAGTAAGAATTGTTGGCACAAAAAGGCAAAAGCAAAAAATATTGCATCAAACATCAAATCCATATTGCCCAGAACAAAACGGACTTAGTGAAAGGATGAATAGAACCCTAATTGAGAGAGCTAAATGTATGATTTATAATGCTAAATTACAGGATACATTCTGGGCCCATAACCTGATGAAATGATAATTAAGGCAAACTATAAACTTTTAAGGATTTTATTATAATAATACAATTAAGTTACAAGAAAGTATGTTAGCGCACGTTGTAGGTCGATGATGCAGGGGGCGCCACTTGAGTAGTCAGCTGTTAGTTACAATTATTGTCGTCAGATGGCGTTAAAGCGTCCAATCTTCCAACATATATAAAAACTAATAACATTTACTTTTCAAAGTGTATGGCAAATTAAGGGTAATTTAGCTATAAACCTCTTTGTAAAATAAAATGGCATACTGGTCAGTTACATTTTTTATCTTATCATTTTTGCTGACTGTGTCAGTCCAATTTTGTTTCTTGCAATGGTGTCGCGAGAATCGTTTCGTGCTATGATATTCTACGACTGCAAAAGGAACTTAACCTTTAAGGAATCTCTTAAAAATTTAAACGACGCATTTGGGGAGTCCGCTCCATCGTCAGCCACAATTTTATATTGGTACCGCGAGTTTAAGCGGGGTCGGGATTACCTCAACGATGATCAAAGACCAGGACGGCCGTCGTGTGCTGTAACGCCGGAAAACGTGATCAAAGCCGAGTGGTTGATAAAAGAACACAGGAATATTACACATCGGGAAATAGAGCATGAACTTGGCATTGGATCACCCGCAGTTGCGAGCATTTTACATGATCATCTCGGCGTCTGGAAGATTGCTTTGCGTTGGATACCGCATTTGCTGACCGAAGAGCAAAAAGCCCGGCGAGTAGATTGGTGTCAGTTTATGCCCTAAAAATTCGATCGAGGCAATTCCCAACAGGTGTCTAATATCCTTACTACTGATGAGTCTTGGATATACTGCTATGACCCTCTAACAAAGCAACAATCTATGCAATGGGTGTTCGAGGAAGATGGGCCGCCATTAAAAATTGTTCGTGGCCGTAGTGTAAACAAAAAAAATATCGCCGTCGGGGGCAGAGTAGCTGTAATTCCGCTTGAAGATCGAAGAACAGTTACTAGCCAGTGGTACACAGAGGTCTGTCTACCCCAGGCATTTGACAAACTTGATGAGGATCATCCAAAGATCAACCAAGACAATGCACCTGCACACACCGCGGCAATAACAATGGACTTTTTGACCAGTAAAGGTGTTCAGCTGGTGACGCATCCGCCCTACAGTCCAGACCTGGCCCTGTGCGACTATTTCTTATTCTCCACTATAAAGAAAATGATGCGTGGCCGGACTTTTACGGACACGAACGAGGCAGTACAAGAATTTGAACGACTTTTCTTTGACCTTCCGCAGAACGCCTTTTTTAAATGTTTTGATGATTGGTTTTTTAGAATGAGGCGATGTATTGAACTTGGAGGAGTATATTTTGAAAAATATTAAAGTCATTTAGAAAAAAAAAATAGTTTTTACTTAACTAAAAAAATGCGTAGCAGCCCTCGTACAGACCACAAAATTTAAAAGATTGTCCTTGTGCTTTATTTACGGTCATAGCAAACGTGACTCGGATAGATAACTATTGTCTACGCAATACAAACGGAAGGTTAGGATCTGATGGAGCAAGATCGATTCGTGGTATTATAATGACATTACCTTTGTGACTGCCCGTTATTATCTCAGCAACGAAAACATTATCTTTCATACATACATACATACATACATACCTTCACGCCTGTAATCCCAGAGTGGGGTAGGCAGAGCTACAGAATTACCTACAACTTTAAAAACTTGTTGATAATTCTGTTTCCACATTCTGCACAAAAAAACATTATCTTTCATTTCGTTTATAATTAACCGAGTGCCATTACATAACCCTGCTTTAGTATTTAAATTCCTCAACAACATTACAATTGCGGCTACTTGCACCCTGAGCTCATGTAATGGCATACCTGATGGTGTGAAAGAATTTAAAAATTCCTTTGGAAATCACCTACCTCTGATTCATTATCACACTCAAGGCGTGATAAAACTTGATTATTAATTTCATAATTATCTTCATTTTTAGGACAAAGTATGATTCTTTCTCCTAATGATCTGACTTATGTAGGTAAGAAAGAAGTACCAAAAATGTCTGAAACTGAACAACTTGTAGTTATTATATCCATCAGTATTTCTAGCAAATGGGTAAGGACCAAAAAGTTGGACCACTGTTAAGCGCAGTTAACCATACAAACAGCGAAGTTGAAAAAAGTTCCCTTGTGCGACGAAAATTATCCCTGCAATTGTATGGCTAACTTTCGTGTCACAACGGAAAAGTTTCATAGAAAATTTAATTGAGTGAGTTAGCGTGGACAACTTTTTGGTCCTTACCCAAATCCGATCCTAAACCGTTATCATTCAAGTTTTTTCCTTCTCCTATATGAAGAAGCCGCATGTTCTCTATTACAAAGAAACTTGTTACGCTTCGCCATAGAGGGCTGCTCTTTACACAGGATTCAATTTTTCCTCCTCGATGTACCACAGGTAAAATTTGTCGAAAGTCACCGCCAAATAAGACAGTTTTACCACCAAATGTAATATTGCTATCGCAAATACCTATCTTTTAACAGCCTATCGACAGCTGCCAGTGCTTACCTAGGTGTAATGCTCACTTCATCCCATGTAATATTATTTATTATAAGTTGCATTGGCCATGTGGTTGCCGGCTTAGAATAGTGCCACTCCATGTCATCCCGTAGAAGTCGTAAGAGGCGACTAAGGGAGTAAAGGCTTGTAGTACTGTTAGGCGATGGGCTTGCAACCTGTCACTAATACGCTGGTAAACATCTTAGCTTGTTTGTGCAAATTGTGGTTACAGAATTAACAACAAGTTTTTAGAGTTGTTGGTAATTCTGTTGCTCTGCCTACCCTAAATTGGGATTACAGGCGTGAGTTTATGTAAGTATGTATTTATTATAAGTTATAAGCGTTAGTGTCTCGTTCATTTTTAGGGTTCCGTACCCAAAGGGTAAAAGCGGGGGCTCCCATATAACAAAAACGTCGCGAGAAAAAGCTAGTAGATTATAATTTGAGATCATTTGAAATTACATAGGTCGCCTAGGTTCAGGTGAAGGCGGGCGATTTCGTCGTTTTGGCTTCCACGTCAGAAACACAGATTAAAGTAAAATGAAAACGTTTTTTTTATTTTTCTACACTTATATCATAAGTCCTCTAAAATACGTTCAGAATCCGTAGACAATTACCATCATTACAAGATACAATTTTACTATGATATTTTTTCTTATCTGTAGCTGTAATGAAAAGTTGAAATTACGATACAACTTTTGATAAAGTAATGTTGTTCAAATTTGGAACATCTTCGAAAATCAACACAATTCAAACAGAGGGTCAATTTTAGTATCTATTAAACGTCTACTCGGTATATTTTAAGTAAAGTGTCGTACGCCGTTTTGATGTCGAATGACATTAGAATAGGGACTTTGTTAGTTTGTCTATGATTTAAAAAAGAAACATTCATATTCGTGCGTGACACAGGCTAGCTTTACCGCCATTTGTTTGTTCTGCCGCCTGTTTTTAAAATCCGGAAAATTATATTTGAAGTGAAATATTTGTAGTGATACTGACAACGAAATGGGCACTCTGCCTCAATGTACTCCGCCCAATGTTGTTAATAAGTAGACCTAGAGATTTTCCTAGCACGAACGACGTGTTGTTAGTGCTTGACACAGTAAAAACATCGACAATCCTGCTATCGATAACCACTACTTCAACGTCATAGAGGAAATAATTGTACATCATTATAATATAGTTATTAAGAAAATAATCAAAATTAAAGCTCATTGAAGTGCCTATTAAGAAAATAGCAAAATCATTTCAATAAGGAAAAAAATACAATCATTATGTCATATTATATATAACAATGTGGTGTGTTTTAAAAAGTAAGATAAGAATAATAAGATAATAACAAAACTTTCAATTTATTAATATTATAGGCACATACTTCAATGAAAATAGCTCTATGACATTGAAGTGGACTTATCGATAACAAGATGGTCGATGTTTTTATTGTGTCAAGCACTAACAACACGTCGTTCGTGCTAGGGAAATCTCTAGGTCTATTAATAAGGCAACGACCACGTCTAATAATTTACTACCAGAAAAATCAAGAGGGAAATATGAGAAGGCCTTAAAGGATTTTATGGAGTGGAGGATGAATGAAGGGACCACGTCGATGTCAGAAAACGTCTTATTAGCGTACTTTGACGAATTTAATCCTGCCAGCCTATGGAGTTATTACTTAATGCTTAAAAGTACGCTCACTATCAAGCATGGTGTAAATATCGCAAAATACTCCAAATTAAATGCTTTCTTAAAACGGAAATCTGAAGGTCATATTGCGAAAAAATCAAAAATATTTTCGCCTGAACAAATAAACCAATGTATGGATGAAGCACCAAACCAATTATATCTTCAGTCAAAGGTAAATATTCATTTGTTTCAATTTTCTATGGAATTTAAGTGTGTTGATTTCATGTACGCTTGAAAGTAGTTTCCGATGCATAAATAAATTGAGGTCTAATTGTAGAGGTGCCATGTACAACTGATTGTAATGTTACTTTGTTATAATGTTTCAGGACGGTGTAATATTTGGCATTATGGGATCTTGCCGAAGACAGGAACTATACAATCTCAAGTTCAATGACGTACAAGTTTTCGATACAACTATTTTAGTCACCATTCGGGATACCAAAACAAAGGCTGACCGCACTTTTACAATAACTGGTAGCTACAGTGATTTGTGTAAAAAATTATATGGAATTACGACCCAGTGAATGTTCTGAACCCAGTTTTTTTCTACATTATTTTGCTGGGAAATGCACTAAGCAAAGAGTAGGCATAAATAAGTTTGGAGTCCTTGGCAAAACAATTGCCAATTTTTTTTACCTTCCAGATCCTGGGATGTACACGGGACACTGTTTCCGAAGAACTTCGGCAACTTTGTTAGTGGACTCAGTTGCAGATATAACAACCTTAAAACGTCATGGAGGCTGGAAGTCCACAACGGTTGCCGAGGGCTATATTGATGACTCAATACAAAATAAAATGAAAGTATCTAACCAAATAATATAAATATGCCAAATACACCAAACCAGGAACCCGGGAACCCGCCCTTAACAACTCAAGCAGGACAAACAGGTCAATTTAACATTTCAAATTGCACTAATGTTAATGTTTACAATTATTATAATAAATAAATACTTCTTTTCTCTGATTTGATTTATTTCTTATTTCAGTTCATACATTAGCTTAACACCTATAGATATATTTCAGGTAGCCGTAGATAGCACTGGTAGCTATGAAGGTTATTTGCCTTCGGCTACTGAACGCATCTTAGAGTACTTATAATATGTGTGTAGATAAAGTAATGTAGGTATGCAATGCAACTGTACATAATTAGGCCTTAAAAACTCGTGTGATGTTATTATGAAACTCGCCTTCGGCTCGTTTCACAAAACCACACTCCTGTTTTAAGGACCCTCTTTATGTACCAGTTACATAAAATACTATTACCTACATTGCATTTCTTTAGATAGTAGCATCGGCATTACAATTTAAATTTTATTAGCAGTTTATACAAAATTTTGTTCGACAGATTATGATTTCGTACAAAATGTGATGCTGTTTTTTTCTTTAGCAATTTCGCTCAATTTCGCGATGTACACAAAATGTTCAATTCGTACAATCTATATATTGGGTGTCCCAGAAACCGACGTCGACCCGCCTAGGGCTGATAGAGCAGCTCATAAGCTATCGATTTAACCCCCATGTATGTTCAGCAATTGACAAGATTTCATATTTTCAAGACTTTAATTTTATTTGTTTTATAGATACTGTTTGGAAGGAGGAAGACACTAATAGTTTTATTTTTTCCCTAGGATGTATAATTATTTTATTATTAATTTATTAAGATGTTCTTATTCTAAAAGGGCGTAACTTCATTTCTACGACACAATGGACATATTACGTTAGTACAATCTGTATAAAAAAAAAGATTTTCTTTTTAATAATGGCGGTCAACCGATCTCAAGTATCTATCCATCTGTCAATAGTGTCAATGTCAAACTTGAAGTATGACAGCTTTTTTTCTCGTGAAAATGGCAATGGTATTTATTATATCTATTCAGGCATAGTATTGGTAAAACTCGTTTTTTTTTAACTTACTTGTAATTTTGTCAATAAAGAAAACAAATCTAAATAAATATTTTTCGTTTAGTAATTTGCAGGTGTCACCAAAATGAAATGTTGTCAATTGTTATTAGTTTCCGAGATATTGATCATTTAAATTTGAATTTTTGCCATTTTTCCTTATGTCCGTGATACGAAAAATCCCTAAATTCATGTATTAATTCATGTTTTCTCAATGTTTTCTTGCATGATTAGAATCACTGTGAAATAAGGATATTAAGTCTACATGCCATTTTTTTTTCATTACAACTTTTTGAGTAAACCCAAAAAGTTTGTTTTTCCATAGGTACTTGGTGAAAAACAAACGCGAGGTTCTCTTAGTATGGAGAAAGTAACTCTGAGCGGTTCACGGTTTGTTTTACTACATGCGGAGTGGGATTAAAGTTAGAAGTTTCCCATTTCCATTTCTTTTATGTTAACTTTGTCTTCTATCATCAATCCAGGATCTCCCGCTCTCCTTTCCTGTCTCCATATTCCTTTCCTTTTTCCTTTTGTATCTCGTCCCTGTTCCTAACTTCAGAATCATCTTCCCTGCCATTTAAGTCCTTTAGCATGGGAATTTTATCCCCGTTATGTCTTTTGAAGAAAAGTTCTGCAGGTGTCTTTTTTGTTACGCTATGAGGAGTTGAGTTGTATATCATCAAGTATTCATATAGTGCTTCATTTAGGTCTCTGTTCTCTGTCTTGCCGATTTTTAATCGCTTTACTTTATCTTGATTTTGACGCTCGACTTCTCCATTCATCTGTTGCCAATATGGAACAGTACTGAAGAGTTTGATGTTACATTCACAGAAATCTTTAAACTGCTCATTTACGAACTGCCGGCCATTGTCCACAGTAATCGATACTGGAAAACCCAATCGACTAAATATTTCTTTAAGAAGCTTGATGATCTGTGAGCTTGTAATGGTCTTAGTCACTTTAATTTATTTATAACGGCCGTAGTAATCTGTGATATCCAATAGGTAATCAGCGGACGGTAATGGCCCCAAAAGGTCCATCACAACATCAATACATGGTTCTTCTGGAAGCTCCCGACGTTTCATAGGTGCAGGTCCATGTGGAAGTATAGGTACATCCTTTCCAACATTTCACTAATCTTTCGACGTCTTTATCCAGTTTTGGCCACCACACCTTTGATCACAATCTTCCTTTCATGGCTACAATCCCAGGATGGCCTTCGTGAGCTGCTATTAATACTCGTTCTCGAAGCTTCTCAGGTATAACAATTCTGTTTCCTCGCAAGTGTTCCGAAAAATTAAAATGTCGTCAATGAAATTAAGGACTCCTTCACACTTGATGAGCATTTTTTCCAAAATCTTCTGAAATAATTCTGGAGCACATGTGAATCCAAACATTAGTCGTTTGTACCCATAAAGGCCTTTTGAAGTTATTTAAGTTTATAAATGCCTTGAATTTGGATGGAGTTCTTTTTTATTATCAAGTTTAGTGAATTATTTACCTTTTTTATTTTTGGCAGAAAATGTTCCATGCATGGATGATATTATCTTAGTATTGCTGCATTAGCACGCCTCATATCTACGCTTAACCTTACTTCACTATTGTCTTTTAATATAGGTACAATTGGAGATATTGAGTCTAATAATTCTTGTATTTTCATATTAATCTTATTTTCGATCGGAATTGGTATGCGTCTTTATGGTAGCATTACAGATTTGATTTTTTCATCATTTGGAATTTCCACGAAAATATCTTTAAATTTGGTAAAAGGTGTTTTACTCTCTTGCTCCATCTGATTTACATCTATACCTACTTTCAAAACCCCAAGACGATTTGCTGTCATCATCATCATCATCATGTCAGCCGAAAGACGTCCACTGCTGGACATAGGCCTCCCCCAAGGCTCTCCACTCAGACCGGTCTTGTAACCTATTGATAACTGATGAATATACAGGGTTACTGGTTAAGTCGACCTAGATCCTTTAAGGGGTTGTAGTTTCTATTATTTCTGACCACTTTGACTAAGAAACACCATATCCTAAACTTAACCGTTTTCAAGATATTTAACTTTTAAGATAATTATTCTTAAATACCGATTTATTGTATATTGCAACATTTTTTTTGGAATCCTTTCATTTAATTTGTTTGTTTATACAACAATTATGTAGCAGATAAGTTGCTTCAACTTTATCGACACTTGAATTGCCATTAACTGAACAAACCGAGTAGTAGAATATGAATGATAGCTAAAGAAGGAAATAAACTTTCACAAAATATTTTTTTCTTATACCAATATTTTAAAAATAGTCTATGGCAGTAATACTGCAGACAATCTTAAAAATATCTACATTTTTTCAGCTATCCAACGAGGTACAGCAATTTTGGTTATTATCAGAACTAATTGAAAAATCTTAGTTGAAAGTCTCCCAGGTAGTAGTAAAATTTTAATGTGTTATAAGTGGATTGGGAGAGGTGGGCCCATACCATGGCCAGCTAGAAGTCCGGATCTAACCCCTAACCTAACCTCGTAACCCTAAAATTTTAATGTCTTTATTACGAGTAGTCTAACCTAACCTAACCTAACCTAACCTCGTAATAAAGACATTAAAATTTTAGGGTTACGAGGTTAGGTTAGGGGTTAGATCCGGACTTCTAGCTGGCCATGGTATGGGCCCACCTCTCCCAATCCACTTATAACACATTAAAATTTTACTACTACCTGGGAGACTTTCAACTAAGATTTTTCAATAAGTTCTGATAATAACCAAAATTGCTGTACCTCGTTGGATAGCTGAAGAAATGTAGATATTTTTAAGATTGTCTGCAGTATTACTGCCATAGACATTTTTTTAAATATTGGTATAAGAAAAAAATATTTTGTGAAAGTTTATTTACTTCTTTAGCTATCATTCATATTCTACTACTCGGTTTGTTCAGTTAATGGCAATTCAAGTGTCGATAAAGTTGAAGCAACTTATCTGCTACATAATTGTTGTATAAACAAACAAATTAAATGAAAGGATTCCAAAAAAAATGTTGCAATATACAATAAATCGGTATTTAAGAATAATTATCTTAAAAGTTAAATATCTTGAAAATGGTTAAGTTTAGGATATGGTGATTCTTAGTCAAAGTGGTCAGAAATAATAGAAAATACAACCCCTTAAAGGATCTAGGTCGACTTAACCAGTAACCCTGTATAAACTTGTTACTATTTAAAGTACTTTATTACTGGCACTCTAATTAAGAACAGTGGGTTTGAACTTTGAATCCCTGTATATTCCAAAACCATTGAAAAGAACCAATATGTCACTTGGTTTTCTGTTTCTTGGCTATTCTATTATTATGTCGTGCTTCAAAAGATTAGTAAAAATGGGTAAAAACCCTAGTTCTGATGCCTCCATCAGAAACATGGTTGTAACATTGGTTTTAGAGAGGAAGTTGACATATCGAAAGGTTGCCGAACACCTTCAATGTTCGAACACGAAAGTATTTAACGCGATCAAATATTTGAAGAAGAACCAAACATGCCAGAAGTTCCAGCGGAAACAACGACCACGTAAGACAACCCCCCGAACTGACGGCCTAATTGTTAGAATGGCGAAAAATAATCCTAAACTGTCTTCTATTCAGATAAAACGTCAACTTTTCGGGGAAAAATCGGGTCTGGCAGCTCGTACTATAGGAAAACGACTGAACGAAGCGAATTTATTTGGTAGAGTAGCTCGCAGCAACCATTAGTGAGCAACAAAAACAGAGACACAAGGATTAAATTTGCAAAAAAACACAAAGACTGGACTTTGTCTCAGTTGAAGCATGTGTTATGGTCTGATGAAACTAAAATAAACAGAATAGGATCAGACGGTCAAATCTACGTACGCCGACTACCAAATACAGCGTTTAATCCCAAGTATACTACCGTAACAGTGAAACATGGGGGCGGGAACATTAAATGATGGGGTTGTTTTTCTTGGCATGGTGTGGGACCATTGGTGCGAATTGACGGTATTATGAACCAGCATGTTTACAGAGATATTTTGGAGAACACATTGCTGCCATATGCTGAAGAAAATTTACCAGTTGTTTGGGAATTTCAACAAGACAACGACCCCAAACACACTGCGAAATCTGTAAAGGACTGGTTTTATCGTAATTCTGTTTCTGTAATGACTTGACCCTCCTGCAGTCCAGATTTCAATCCTATAGAGAACTTCTGGAATGACGTCAAAAAAACTCTAGCCAATAAAAATATAAAAAATCTAAACGAACTTTATGACGCGGCACTCGAAGCGTGGATATCTATACCAGTAGAAAGATGCCGAGTCCTAGTGGAGTCTATGACGAAAAGATGTCTAGCAGTGCTGCAGAACAAGGGATTCCCTAGCAAATATTAACATAACTTTAACATTTTCTTTTATAATACATGAGTTTTCGTTTATGATCTTAATTAGTGTGCCAGCTTATTTTTCAATGTTATGGGATAAGTTAATTTCAAATGGCTTTTTTATTATTATCTATACTTAAACTTTTTATTGCTAAAACTTGTTTCAATCAACTTCATATATACTCAAATTAAATAATAGTAAACGAATACAAATAAAAGTTTTAATATGAAAGTAACACTTAGAAAATTTATAAAGGTTATATGTAATACTAAGGCCGTTCTTACGAGGGGAGGTCCAAAAGTTCGCGGAATGGAGGGCTAAATAATTAAATAAAAAGACGTTACTATTTTTCCGTTTCAATATAATCTCCCTTAAGGTTAATACATTTGTTAGATCGTGATATTAATTTTTCTAAACCCACATAAAAATAATTTTCTTCTTTGCTGTCAAAATGAGCCAAAATTGCGTCCTTTACTTCATCATCGGTGTGAAATTTTCTTCCCCGCAACTCTTTCTTCAAATTTGGGAATAAATAATAATCACTGGGGGCCAGGTTCGGGCTGTAGGGGGGATGAACCAATTCTTCGAAGCCACATTTGTTCAGGGCAGCCATCGCAATACGACTCTTGTGAACTGGAGCATTATCCTGAAGTAACAGCACACCCTTAGCCAGCTTTCCTCGCCTTTTTACCCGACTGCGTCAGAAGGAGGGTTATGTTTTTCGAGCGTATGTATGTATGTATGTATGTATGTATGTATGTATGTATGTATGTATGTATGTATGTATGTATGTCTATTTCTGGGCACGCTCTGCAGCCTAAACGGCTTGATCGATTTTAACATACTAGGTGTCATTCGATTCGTCTTAATTGCCGAAGTGACATAGGGTATATAATATTTCAAAATGGCGTCTGCAAAAAAAAAGAGGGGGTTTTAAAAAAAAATTGTTTATTATAGCAATATGGGTCTCAAATGAAAGCTAGTAAATAGCCCATTCCAAATATATATACATTATAATACTTTGATGCTACCATTTAGACAGGGAAATCAAAAAGGACGTTAAATGTTAAGTAATAAATATTTCTTGTTGAGCTGTAAACGCCTAGAATATAAACCATTAAGAAAGTTATAGTTAAAGTTAGTTAAGTTAGGGATGTTGCTTCCCTCTGTGTCTTTTACCGCATCTATCACGGAGAGTGCTCTGAGGAATTGTTCGAATTGATACCAGCCGCTGGATTCCACCATCGTACAACTCGTACCAAACTATCATTTCATCAACACCATCTTGATAGTTGGAAATCCACTACCGCGCGTTTTTCGAGGGCCTTCCTGCCACGCACCTTATCTATGTGGAATCAGCTTTCGGCGTCTGTATTACCGACTCAATACGACTTGGGAGCCTTTAAAAAACGAGTCTACTCTTTTCTCAAAGGCCGGCAGCGCACCTGCGATTCTTCTGGTGTTGCGGGTGTTTATGGGTCGCGATGATCACTTACCATCAGGTGGCGCGCTTGCTCGTCTGCCCCCTTTTTCAAATAAAAAAAAAAAAAAAAAAAGTAGTGTAATAATTAATAATTCACGAATACCTACTACATACTTGATTAATGCACATTGATGTTATAGTATAAATTGCTGGCTAATACCTACCTAATGCGCCATCCTGCCTACGCATGGACAGTTTATTTAAGTAAAGATACACGGAATAGGTAACCTCAATGTAGGTGCTTAGTCTAGTACCCAGGTACACGTATGACGTACTGACCGTTGAGGAACTAAATTGTTAGAGATTAAGAGAAGTTCTGTTGATTTATACCTACTTCAATTTCTCGGTCTAAGTAGGTATCTACAATCTGTTCGAATTATAATTTAGCAAAGCAATCCGCTTATACCAGGAATTGGTGTACGGATTGAGCCCTGCACGGCCTGCACCATCGACTTTGATGCGCTTAGGGGACAAGAAAAAATTGAACGAAGGATGTTGCCGGTAATACTTTGCTGGGCTGTAACTGTCCATAAGCTACAAGGCAACACTTTCGATAGGGCCGTTGTGGACCTCAGCTCACATGTTTTTGCAAAAGGGTCAAACTTACGTTGCTCTCAGCCGAGTAAAAACACTAGCTGGGTTAGCTATCAGTGTCCTTGATCCCAAAAAGTTGTTAAATCGACCACAATGATACCAATAAAATTCTTTAAAAGAGCTTCAACGTCTTCGAGATTTAAATACTATAAACTAAATGCAAAATATTACATTCGGCCTCCATCTAACCAAATGAACTAATCTTACGTTACTACTGGGGATCGATTTTTGAATGCACGATGCTTCTTTTGCTAAAAGGAGAGTTCCGCTTGTAATTTGTTACATATAGCTTCGTGACATTAAAAAATCGAGCTCCAGAGCTCATTTAACGTTTGGTTATACATTAATAAAAGCACTATTTTATTAATAAAAACTAAAAAATGTGAAATAAACTAAATTATTTAAATAAAAACAAAAAACCCGACCGCAGTAAAAAAAACAACTGAAAAGCGAGTAACAAGCTATATTATCTTTTTTGTTTGTATAATAAAGTGTTTACATTCAAACATACATAGGTAAATACTTATAATGTACCATGCAATGATTTTTTGTTTGATACCTCGTTAACAAGTAATGCAATTTATACCAATATACATACAACTTGAATAGTGGAAAAGGTTTTCCAGGCGGGGACAAGCAATGAATTATAAAATTTAAGTATTTTCTTGAAACAAAAAACATTTGGATTATTAGCTTGTCCCCGCCTGGAAAACCTTTTCCACTATTCAAGTTGTATGTATATTGGTATAAATTGCATTACTTGTTAACGAGGTATCAAACAAAAAATCATTGCATGGTACATTATAAGTATTTACCTATGTATGTTTGAATGTAAACACTTTATTATACAAACAAAAAAGATAATATAGCTTGTTACTCGCTTTTCAGTTGTTTTTTTTACTGCGGTCGGGTTTTTTGTTTTTTTTCTTTGATAGTTTCCCGCAACTGCTCCAGTAGCCTAGAGTAGTACTCTCCAGTAATTGTGACATCTTTGCTTTTGTAATCGATCATCAAAATTCCTTGGCAGTCCCAGAAAATCGTAGCCATCAACTTTCCGGCCGATTCTGACACCTTAAATTTCTTAGGTGGGGGGGTACCCTTCTTGTGCCATTGCATCGACTCCTGTTTAGAGTCAGGTTCAAAATGATGAACCCAAGTTTCATCTCCAGTAACAATCCGCTTCAAAATCGACGTACTTTCTTCTCCACACCGTTCTAAAAAACTGCTACACGCGTCGATTCGCTGCTGTCGCTGATGCGGCGTAAGCATTCTCGGCACCCATCTTGCACTCACTTTAATCATGCCGAGGTGTTCATGTAGAATCCGCAAAATAGTGGTTTCAGATACTCCAACTAATGCAGAAATCTGTTTCTTCTTCAGGCGAGCATCTTCTAATACTAATTTTTCAACTTTTCCGTCGGTATCTGATGTGGTGACCTCGACAGGCCGTCCTGGGCGAGGGTCGTCTTCAATGGACTCTCTGCCAATTTTAAAAAGACCGTGCCATTTGTAAATCATTGTTTTTCCAGGACAATGATCACAGTAAACTACTGACATCTCACTCATGATGGTCTGAGGAGTTTTTCCTTGCTTAGTCAGGAACTTGATGATGGCTCGATACTCAATTTGCTCCATACTTCCAGGATTTTTCCAGATTGACTTGCTTGCTCGACGATATTTTGTAAAGTAATGAGCTCTTCAGGCTGAAAGTTGGTATATATACTCTTAATGAGTTGGCCATTAGTACTATACTAAAAAATATAGTCATCCCCACCCCCATCCCCTCCATTCCGCGAACTTTTGGACCTCCCCTCGTAATTAGTGGGCCACGACTGTATATACCTACAGGGTATTTGCCTACTTTGTGAAAAATACTAATACTTAATAATTAGTGATCCATTTTATGATAAGTAGTAAAAAAAAACTCGCACGGATATTAACCCGATAACAATAATAAAACAATAAATAAATAATTGCCTTAACTCTTTACAGCCAAAACGACATCTTGCTGTATGATCTGTGTTATGACGTCATATTGTTTACGCTGATGTTAAATGTCATTCAACCCAACGGACCAATTTAAAACTTCAAAAAGTGGGGTACTATCACAGATCACAGAAACAAGGGAGATATGTTATGGGGGCGTGGTTCGTGTCGCCTCGATATGGTCAAATTGACCATATCGGCACGAGGCGTGTCAAGTGTTGACACAGTCACTCACTGAACGCTGTCAGTATAGAAGCTCCGTTTAAATGATAAAATGACTGTATGTAGCGTGAAAGTGTGCAAAAATCGAAATACAAACGTTAATATAAAATCAAAGGGCATAACTTACCACCGGTAAATTTTGTTTTTAAGCATTATTTATATTTTTAAATGAATATTTTATATTTGAATGGATTTCAGAGCGTAAGGTTGTGAAAGTTGTGTTGACGTGATTTCTATCGACTATCGATAAATGGCTTATTCTACAGCTATCAATAGAATTCAATGTGTTAATAGTTCTAGTTATTTATCACTACCACGACACGCTTAAAACAGAAGAAAAATAATTTTAACAAATTTTCACGTTATACAAAATTTAATTTTCTTTACAATATTAACGAACGACGAAGGACTCTAGCAATTCAAATATAAGTAGGCGAATCATACAATTAAGATAAAAATAAATTAACCAACCATAAAGGCAAAGGGCTCTGGCTCAGTATTGAGCTGTGCTTGCACACAGCGCTGATTGACAGCTCGCGCCGACTCACTCTTAAATGGATTCAAGCCTAAAGGTTGGATGGTAGAGATTGCCCCAAGTATTAAGTCTATCTTTCTGTTTTAAGTAATTTGTACCATTTATGAAATAAAGTTTACATAATCAAGTCGGTAAACTACTGGTTTGTCCCAAACTGAGATCTTGTGACGTGACACTCAACCGAACCCATTTTATTAGTATATTTGTATTAACATCATAAAGTCCAAGTTTACAATTTAGACTTTTATGTACTAATCAAAACGAAAATCTTTAACAGCTCCAGAAAATTTAACCAAAGAAATTCGGCCATTTTTTTGTTACGTTCTAATATAGGTATCGTTCCCAATTTAAAATCTTATGTACTTATCAATTTTACGCAAACCGTATTCTTGCTAATAAAATATTATTCTATTCTAACAATAATATATTAAGTTTAAATGATGTAATTGTATTAACCTAGTAGTAAAATAATAAAAATAGTACTTATTGCCTGTAAATTGAATAGTACCTATATTAACGTTGCAAACAAGTTTGAATTGTTTATCGATATATTTTGAAACATTCCTTGTGGCATCCCTAAGTGGACGACAGGAGAGAAACGTACACCTCTTGAAAAAAGTATAACTAGATGTCGCTGTGTGTGGGTAGTCCTTAACCTGCTGAACATAGGGACTACTATCTTGGCGCCATCTAGCTCTGAGGAACTAATTAATTACTCGTCGCATAGATGGCAGCTAAGTGACGAGTAAGCGCTACCTTACGTTCAGTGACTGAACTACGATGGAAAAAAAACGATCTTTCAGCATTTTTCAACCTTGAGAACTTAGTATAAAGCTTAATTTTCTGCTACTATCAAAACTATGTTACGGCGTTTTTAGTTCGTAAGCTGTAACCAATTATGAGGAGGTTGTTTTTGTAGTAGTTAATAGAGCGTAAGCGTAAGACGCACACATGTTTAAAAGTGGCGACACCGGGTCTTGTACGAATTGGCGTTCATGACATATCTCCCTTGTTTCTGTGATCTGTGGGTACTATCCATTCAATGCAGTATTGTAAATTATGTTATGTATGATATGATACATCAATATGAGTTTAAAATCTTATTACCAGTATTGTAAAGTGCCTAGCTGTGTAAATAATTCAAAACGAACACCTGCAAAACTATTTATTCCTGTACCGCGAGACCCCGAATACAGAAAACAATGGTTAGACCTTTCAAGAAGTTGCTACCATTAATGTGTCGATTTTCGGCAAATTGACAATGTCTGCTTTGGTAAATGTGTTCACCAAAGACGCCATGCCTTATCTGGGTCTTTGTTTATTCTAATGTATTTGCTAACGGCTAACGCAGTAGGTATGAGATAATGTAGGTTTTTTCGCAAGTAGACTCAAGTTCAATTCTTTGTTCACAGTAAACGCAGACAGAATGAATACTTGTCACAGTTGTCACTGTCTCGAGTTGATGACACAGATAGTAACTTAAAAAAAACATTACCTACGTAAGATGACGTCACGCAATCTGATTGGTGTTTCAATATAGATTAAAATCTTTATTTTATTATACGGTATATAATAAAATCACGACTGTATTAAATTAAATAAATACTATAATCATAATCCTCTTCATTAAAATTAGCTATGTTTATTATAACCACAGGCAAGTACAGTCACCAGCATAAATATATTACTATGGACAGCCGTGCAAAAACAAATGATGCTCCATTGGGCTCATAAGTATGTGACGACATTACCTCGGTAAAAATATGTGATGCTTTTGGTACGGCATAAACATTGTTACACCGTAACAGCATAAATTTCGGATCGGCTCGCTCAAAAATAAATGATGTTCCATTGGGCTCATAAATAAGTGATGATATTACTTTGGTAAAAATATGTGATGCTTTTTGGAAGGCATAAACATCGTTACACTGTATCAGCATAAATATCGGATCGGGTCGATCAAAACTATTTGATTACTGTCACCGGCATAAATATCTATCCTTCTGTGAAAGCATAGGCATCGGACCGCCGCACCGTTATTCTACTGATACCTTTGACTTTTTTGAAAAGTTATAAATTAAACCTAACCTAACCTAGGTAGGTACTGTACCTATTCTACAAGGATTACACAAAAAAAAACATTTTACCTTTAAGCTGGAGAAAAATTATGCGAAAACAAAATTCGGCGTCACTATACATTCGGCGTCATAGAGGGTACCCATAATAATATCTGACAGGTTGCAAGATCAAAAATATGTAATCGATCTGCAAAAACGATCCTTACCTTCCTGGCTGGCATAGAGACGTAAATTGTGTAAAGTGATTTGACAATTCACGAAAACAGTGCAGACTTGTCATTGCATATGTCTATCTCACGTTTTTCTCTTCAATTATTTGACAGGTGCCTCCCGGTCAACTGTAACTTATTTTGTTTTCAACAGAATCGTCGAAACGCCTGACACATCATAGCGAAAGCTAAGTGAAGCCAAATTTAGAGCCATTTGTCAGGGGTTTGTTGTGGTCTCAGTAACATTTGTTTGCTTTTCAAAGCAGAGATCACGGGTTCAAATCTCAGTCGAATACATAGAGATAATACTTTTTATTTTCTTTTCGGGTTTAATTTTTTATTTTTTATTTGTGCCTTATTGTTTGTTTTATGTTTATTTCGCATTAAATTATAATAAAATTTATAATTTTAGACCAGCATCTATCCCCGGTCCTCACTTGAACATAAAAGGCACCCTAAACATAAAAGGCACCCTATAGTTAATCGACCAGGTTGCAATTACAATGTTACCGTGAGGACCCCCAGGACCCAGGAGGATAAAACATTAGTTGGAATTTGGCTCCGGAACCTTAATAATGGTTAATTATGACGTTTAAGAGATGTGGTTTATGGTAACAAACCTCCTTCCTACAGAGCATTAAAAAGAAAAATGAATACGTCAACTCTGATTATGTCAGATGACTAATAAAAATCGGCCTCATTTAGCAGGGAAAACAAAGATCTATCCATTTTGCCTGGATTAAATATATAACATATATCAACAATTATAATAGTTTTTTATTACCATCGAATTCAATGTGATGGCGACTTATCGAGTCGACGTCCACTTGGGACACAGGATTGTTTCAATGCACGAAGAAAATCAACCAGTCAACGTTATAATGGATGCGTTAGGAGTTTCTGTAAGTTATTTCTTAGTTAATTACGTAATACCTACTCAATGAATACGTTATACTTACTTTACTTAGTAATATATTTCTATTGTTATATTGTTTTTAGAGAAATACCGTTAAGTTATGGATTAAACGCTGGGAAGAAGAAGGCAATGTCGACCATCGCAAAAGTTTAGGCCGTCCCCGTAAAACTACGGCCATTCAATATCAAAATATTGTTCGCTTATATCAAGAAAATCCCGTAACTTCAACGCTCGAAGTTGCAAATGAGAATGGGATATCCCGCAACAGTATTCGTCGAAGACTGAAAGCGGCTGGCTGGCTTAAGAAATCGAGTTCCTGCTCGAAAACCAGTGCTACAAAGAAGACATAGGGAACACAGGCTAGATTTTGCGAATCAATATTAAAATTTTGATTTTAGGAACGTTGCGTTCTTAGACGAAAAAGTGTTTCAGTCAAGCACGGATGGTCGAGTGTCATTGTGGAGATTAAATAATACCCGCTATAATGAAATAAATGTGGTTGAAAATAGAAGATCAGGTCTGGCCATTTGCAACGTTAAAAGATGGCGGACGTGTAATTTGTTTTAGACTTTAATTTTTGGGTAATTAGGTGTTCAAAGTTCTTTTCTGATAGTGATTTGTACTTTTTATGCCTTTGTGTCGCACAGTGATTGAAGACTTGGACTTATTTCGTGTATCTGGCATCTTTCTTCTCGTTTCAAGTGGACTCGCAGTGGTGCAGAGGTTAAAACTATCTTGACCTCTGACCTACAAATCACCGTACAACGTTGCCCCCAATCTTCCTAGAGAAGATTGGATTGTGTTTTATTGCTTTATTGATTTATACTCATATATGGGTGAATCAACTTTTAAGGTACTCCTTTTCTTTTGCGGTTTTAAAACTTACCTGGTGACTTATGGTTAATAATGATCTATGAATATTAAAATCAGACCACCAAATTTACAGACCTTACACGTTAAACAGCTCAAATATTTTTTAATCCGCGAAAAAACCTGGTAACTCAGGGGAAAATGCACATTTTCCATACAAAACCTAGGGACAACATTGTCCCCTGCGTTACCAACTATATTATTATTTAAAACTGTATTATTTCAAATCAAATAACGTCAAATGTGAGCCTATTTGTCTGATTTAATAAGCGTGTAAGCCACGTCATTAACAAAAATGTAGTTTTTCTAAAAACATAATAATTGGTAAAACATGTCGAGAAATGGGGAGTACCTTAAAAGTTGATTCACCCATATACCTTGACACTGGCGAAATCACTTCACGTGGAAACGCCATATCCCTGCGGTAGTAGCTGTTCAAGTCGCCGCGGGGGCAAAAAAAAAAAAAAAAGATCAGGTCGCATTTCATGTGGAGTGTGGGGGTGGATGTCGTCGGCAGGCCCGGGAGAACTGTGCCAAGTGACTGGCCGACTAAACAGCAGAGACTACATTGAAATCCTCAATGATGTGCTACTACCCTCTTTGCATATTACATATCCAGACGTCAATCCCGTGTACGTGGTTCAGGATAATTGTTCGTTTCACAACAGCAGTATTGTTCGCCACTGGATCAACGAACAAGAAAAAATTGTGTTATTAGACGACTTCCCACCCAAAAGCCCAGATCTGAACCCGATCGAAAACTTGTGGGGCATAATGACGCAGCACTGGGACATCACACAAGCTTTCTAGCTCATTGACTCAACACTGCTTTGATATTTGGGAATCCATGCGGGGTTTGGGTCATTGTTACAACATGGTGATGTCCATGCGAGACAGGTTGAATGATGTGAGAAATGCCGATGGTGGCTATACTAAATAATAAGTTTATGTATTTTATTAAGACAGAAAATAAGGAATTTAAGTTGTAGAGAATTAATTTTAATTAATTTTAAGTTTGTCATACGTTAAAATGTAGGTAATAAAACTGTTGTATATGTGACGTGTTTTATTGCATGCAGTTGTAAGGCAAGGCAGCTGTCCTACTGGCGGCGGCAAGAAACCCGACTAAAGCTTGTCCCAGAAAAAAATGTCGCTCATTATTAGATGGGGTTGTATATCAGGATGAAATCTAAAGAGGTTTGAAAACTATGTTTCCCGTTAGGATGCTCTATAATGTATAAATAAAAAATAAAAAAAACGTTGTCAGTACTAGATGTTCAACGATGTTGTCGGTGCAAGAAAAGTTACACGATTTTTTTTGTACAAATATGTTCAATATAAAGGCATCTCTGCGAAGAAAGTGGCGTTGGAGCTGAAAACGTCTACAACAACCGCTCAAAGGGTTTTAAAACGGTTCAGGGAGACAGGTGGTATACGGCGACGGCGAGAAGAAGATTATAACAGCTTTACAGAAAAAACCTACCCTCTCTGTACGAGACTTGGCCAAGAAGTTTAAAACCTCGAAATCTACAGTGCAACGAGTGAAGAAAATTTGTTCTATAACAACGTTTAAACAAACTAAAGTGCCCAACAGAAATGCAAAACGGTCAAAAGAGTCTAAAACGAGATCTAGAAAGCTTTATTCAAAAATTACTAAGAAAAAATATTGTACAGTTATGGATGACGAAACTTACTGCAAACTTGAATTCAAATGACTTCCAGGACACCACTATTATTCTGGGAGCGACAGAAAAGTAGTAAGTGAAGAGTATAAGGATAAATTTGGAAAGAAAGTTCTCGTATGGCAGGCAATCTGTTCATGTAGCAAACGCAGTAGGTACACCATATTTTGCTAATGGAACCATAAATGGTGAATTGGTGATATATACCTGAATGAGTGCCTCAAAAAATGATTGTTGCCATTCATTAAGAGGCATACTTCACCTGTCCTGTTCTGGCCTGATTTGGCCACGTGTCACTACACGAAGGAAGCAATAGAGTGGTACAAAGCAAATAATGACGATTTAATGACGACCCATTGGAAAATATTGGGCTCGTGTGAAACAGAAGCATTTAAAACATAAAAGTAATGCCACTTTAGTTCAAGACTTCAAGCGGAAGTGGAATGAAGCTTCCAAACTGATCTGATCACCGATGACGATGTACAAACTTTGATGGCAGGGGTCAAGGGAAAATTAAGAAGTTTCTGGATGAACTAATCCTAAACTGGTCTTTATGCGTAAATAATAATATTTAAAGGAATATCAAATAAAACGGTATCAGAAAATTTGGTGAATTTTAATATTTAATACGGATTTTTTTTTAATTTATAAGCCTTTTTTTTTACTGGGACAAGCTTTAGTAACGTAGAGATAAAATATTTAAGAATGAAAACAAAGTTCACGCCCCTTCCACAGTATGTACAGTCAACTGCATAAATAAGTGATCATTTATGTACCTTGTCACTTTAACGTCGTGTTTGAAATGTTATACAAAATTGTGAAATGATTGAAAGCGACAAGGTACAGAAATGATCACTTATTTATGCTGTTGACTGTACCTATCAATACATATGTAAAAGTATTGTACAATCACGGCAAAAATATAATATATTATATATACCTATGCTTTCACAGAGGGATATATATTTATGCCGGTGAGAGATGGTCACATAATTTTGATTTTTATAGGTAATCAAATAGATTTGATCGACCCGATCCGATATTTATGCTGATACAGTGTAACAATGTTTATGCCGTCCAAAAAGCATCACATATTTTTACCAAAGTAATATCATCACTTAGGTACTTATGAGTAGTTACTAGTTATGAGCCCAATGGAACATCATTTATTTTTGAGCGAACCGATCCGATATTTATGCTGTTACGGTGTAACGATGTTTATGCCGTACCAAAAGCATCACATATTTTTACCGAGGTAATGTCGTCACATACTTATGAGCCCAATGGAGCATCATTTGTTTTTGCACGGCTGTCCATAGTAATATATTTATGCTGGTGACTGTACCCTATTAAATTGCAAACTTATTACCTGTTAATGTTTAATTTTCCTTTAAGTAAGTGGTGTAATCCTTTGTCATAGAATCTATGAGAAATCGACGCAACTAATAAATTATTGGAACACGTTTCATTTAGTATTTTCTGTAATATCTTAAGGTATAGCATTTTAAATCGTTACTTTCTGAAGATGAGATATGATGACCACCATGGTCGTGTTAACCGACGTGGATAAAACATCTGTCACTTTCTGACCAGTGAGTAGGTGCGAGAGTGACGGATGCATTATCCACCTCGATAAGGGCGACCATAATACGGGCCCTGTTAAGATAATACCTACCTACTCTAATTTAGAAGAACTGGACACGGCAGAGCCCCGACACTATAATGAAATATAATGAAAAATGAGATTGACTTCATCATAGTGGACACGAGGCACATATTCAGAGACGGACTATACAAATCAACCGGAAGTGATCTGATCACCGACTTGTCTGATAAAATTTCAATAAAACTCAACACGCAGAAATTAGGTAAGTAATGAAACTTTTAAAATAGGTCTTTTATAGATTAGAACCACAGTTTTTTCTTTTTTAATAAAATCTCGCTGTGCTCTCACTATATCACTTTGAGAGGCAAGTGACGGTCGCGGGGAGGACGGCTATTTAGTATTTGGATAGATGTCGTTAGTGGATAATAGGATACGATAGGGATTCATTTTGCCTCGAGGGATCATAATATGCACATCTTTCCTACGTGCTTTTGTTAAGAAGCACAGTTTTTCGGCAATAAATAACACAAAAACGGTATATCCGATCGCGTTGTTTTTTATATACTTTTAGTGATCATAATACGCTGTTATGTACTACACAACAGCTTACACTTCTTAGTTGATCCGAAACTTTGAGATATTTCAAGCTCGCCGCAAGCAACGCCGCGGGAAAGTCATAGTCATATTAAAACAATATCTATAATATATCTTAATCCAAATATTTTATCGCCACCGTTGAAATAGGTACCGTTGAGGAGTTCCGTTGACCATCTGAGGTCTTCATTATCAGTTCTACTTACTTCACTAAATGATACTTTCTGAATGCAAATGCTGAACTTGTTACTCAAAATATTAAAATTGCTATATGTATGGCTATAATATTTGAGGAGTTCCCTCAATTCCTCACATATCAACTCATCAGATTCAGATTTGGTGACAATGAAACCACCTCGGAAGCGTACTCTATCAAACCAAAAAGAAAATTTAAAAATCGGTTCATAATTGATGGGGAAATCGGTATAAATTTTTCAAATTTTTAGTATTTGTAGTTTTGGGTGGGGGAAGGGAAAACTTGACTAACTAATGTTAGCACTTTAAGTCTTAATCTATATATATAAAAGGCAATGTCCCAGTTGATTGACTCATCATCACCCAGCCCAAACCGCTAAAGATGGAAATTTGGAATGTTGTGGAGGAGTTGATTTAGTATTATTTCACAAACGGATCCCTTAAATATTTTTTTTTGATGAACCCGCAATATTTTTAAAAGACCTATGCATCGACACCATAGTATAGACTAGAAAAAAAACATCTTTAGGTTACACATAGGGTAAGCAAACGTAAAAAAAAAAAACATTTTATTTGAAGGTGCATTGAGGTAATTTCAACACGTTTTTAGGTGAGTGGATGCGTGGTATGTTCGTGCTTGCAATGAAAAATCACAATCTGTGCATGTTTACGTACAACTGATGGCAATTTTGTTAAATTGGATATAGTGACCATACCATTGCTTTATGAAATTACTTACTGTTTAAAATGCTGGATTTTGAACAATACACATGTATAGAAAATAAATCTGTATGTTACACTCTTTTTTATTCTCCAGTAATTTCGACAACCTGTGGTTTTTTATGTAATACGAACTTAAGGAACAAATTTATTTTTTATTCCAAATTACCCCTTGAAGAAATATTGTTCATTCATGTCAAGGATCATCATTAAATATATTTTTGGCATTTTAATTTCGAAATTACCCCACACAAAATCCATTTCCTTTGACTCAACCGATTTGTATAATTATTTTAACATAATTTACCTAAATCTAAATAAACCGAAGTACGAATATTGATAAAAGACTATGATAGCTACTTTGAGGCTACTATGAAAGCACTTCTATTTATATTTTCCCCATGGGCTTATTTCAAATGATTTTTCAAATCTATAATTAGAGCATTACACACCACATAATAATTCATTAAAAATGACAATTGTTTGTTAAAGCAATCAAATAATGATTTAACTTACTGGTTGTGGGAATTTTTTTCAATCTTCTAACAGATTCGTTGTTGAAGACCACACACCCGCATATATTGATTTTCAGATTTAGAACCAATCGGACCAATAACTAAAATGATCAAGAAGGTGGCTTTTTTTCTCAATCTGTTCTGTTAATGTATCTTTAGACAATTGCTACTTTTGACCTGCAAATCATTATTAATTAATCTGATACAAAGGTATAAAAAGGTCTAATGTGCCTTTCAACATCTTGGGACCATTGTAAAAATTACTAACAAACTATTGGGTTAATAACTCAAGGCAGGAATAATGTCTAAATGTAAAACCATACCGTCTTGTAAACTTTGAAAACCTTGAATGATACTGATTCATAAGAAAATCTGCTGGACAAAATGATCATCCGTGATTTTAGGTTGAATTTGTTAACTAAATCACCATCCTAGTAACTATTAGATGAAGTGAATTTGTTTGTTAGATACACAAATTGAGGATATTCTTAATAGAACCAGAGAATAATGAAGAAAATGTTAAGTTAAACTTTAAATAAATTTGTTTCCGATGTTTAGAGTTAGTTCTGCGCAGTAGAAGCGCCGAAATAATTTATGAAATACATAGTTTTGAATCAAAAGTTCGTGTCCTGATTCATATGAATGTGCTTAATTATCGGCAAGCATCTAGCAGTGAGTGACAGCCATATATTGTATTGACAATAAAAGTAAATTACCTTTGAATTCCCACATAGCTTTTAAAGAAGAAAAGTAGAACAACACTTAAAATTAAAGCCATAATAAATATTCTTTTAAGTAAAATAATAGATTTCATTTGAAAGGGTAGGTACTAATATTAAATAATAAAAGGGAAACCCATAAATCGATGAGACATTAATCTAATCAACTACCATACCATTACACTTTGACCCTTGGAACAGTAAGTAAAGTAACTAATTCTATAATTTTAATTATCAATTCAATCGTCTGTCAGACTAAATGTCAGGTAGGCAGCAGACCTTCATGACGTTATGAAAAATATCTCGTTGACTGCGCTGTACCTAATAATTAATTAATGTTAAAAAATAATTTAATTTATCGTAGTCAAATAGACTGGACAAGAAAAAATTATATAACGAGTAAAAGGGAAAGAGGCATTTATGAAATACACAAATAAAAATGGCATTTTTACTTTCTATCTCAATCCGCACAATTTAGTTTGGGATCTGAGGCCCTACTTTGAAAATCGAAGTTCGAAGTTACGTTAGCTCTACTAGTATCACTCGTCATTCGAGACTGTATCGAGAGAAAGAGATGGGGCTTACGTAAGTACGAACTTTGATTTTCAAAGTAGGGCCTCTGAACTGGATCCTTTGGAACCTTTCTATAAGTAGTTATCTAAACATGATTGAGTGGTTCCAAACTAAATTGTGAGATTGAGGGTCCGAAACTAAATTGTGCGGATAAAATATCACATTTAATCATATTTTTTAAATAACTATATTAATATCGCCACGAAATCAATATCATTACAAAACCAGAATAACGTTATAATATCGTTATCAATTGTTCGCTGTTGCCAGTTTGTACTTTTAATGCCTTAAATCAAATAATCGTATTGAATCGTTTGATTGTCAATTCACTGTGATGTTTGAGTTTATAGGTCTACCAGAATCTCATAAAAATATTAAAAAAGTAAAACTGTAAGAAAAACGATTTTCATAATTATGGAAATGCTTATTGTTGTCGGCAAAGTATATGCGAAGATTTTAATTGAAAGGGTATTGAATGTTACGAATGACAAAATCTGGGATGTACAAGCGGGATTTCGAAAGGGAATGGGATGTACGGATCAGGTCTTTTCACTACGGTACATCACAGAAAAGTTCTTGGCTGTGAACCAAAAGGTTTTCTGTGCTTTTGTGGACCTGGAAAAGGCCTATGATAGGGTAGATAGAAAGGAGTTGTGGACGGTGTTGTCTATGTATGGAGTGAGCAGCAACCTGGTGCAGGCTTTGAGGTCCCTTTATGAGGGCTCCAGAGCCTGTGTCAGGATCAATGGGGCATACTCGGCCTGGTTTAACATCTCTAAAGGTGTTAGACAGGGCTGTGTTGCCTCACCATGGCTGTTCAATCTATTCATGGACAGTTGTATGAGGGATTTGAAAGAGTATGATAAGGGTTTGCGTGTGCCAGAGTTGCTAATCAAATGCCTCTTATATGCCGATGATCAAGTTATACTTGCCCCATCGGTACTTGAGTTGCAGGAGATGGTGACAGTGATGAATGAGGGATTTAAGCAAAAGGGGATGAAAGTAAATGTTGCCAAGACCAAGGTCATGGTGATAGAGAAGGATGAAGAGATGACTGAGTGCGTGATAAATGTAAATGGTGAATTAGTAGAACAAGTGAGCGAATTTGTGTACCTGGGAAGTGTGTTTACAAGAGATGGTAAGTGTGAGAAGGATATCGAGAGGAGGGTAAATGCGGGGAATCAAATTAATGGGGCCCTGTACTCCTTTGTGAGCAGACAGGGCGTTTCACAAAAAGCCCGGCTGGCTGTTCACAATGAAGTGCTGGCCCCTACCCTGATGTATGGTAGTGAATGTTGGGTGTGGCAGGACAAGCATGTAAGTCGTGTAAATGCAGTTGAAATGCGCTCTTTGCGTAGTATGTGTGGTGTGAAACTGATTGATAGAGTTAGAAATGAAAAAATCAGAGAGAAGTGTGGAATAAAAGAAGATGTAGTGACTAAGATTGAAAAGGGCATGCTTCGATGGTTCGGTCATTTGGAAAGGATGGATGAGGGAAGATTGACGAAAGAGATATACAGATCGAAAGTGTGTGGAAGGGTCGGAAGGGGCCGCCCTAGGCGTACTTTTTCGAATCAAATCGGAGAAATACTGGAAAAGGGCTGAATCTTAAGTACCCGAAACCGACGTGCGTGCATGACTCGATGTATGAATGTTGAAGAAGCGAAGGAAATTTGTCAGGATCGTAGCAAGTGGAAAGAAGTGGTCTCTGCCTACCCCACTGGGAAACAGGCGTGATTTAATGAATGAATGAATGATGGAAATGCTATGTTACCTTAGGCTGAAGCCAGACGAGCGTATTTTTAGAGTTGTGAGACTTGTGAGTCGCGTAATTTCTGCTCCTCCATTCATCATACTACTACTACTAGGTACTATGAGGAGGAGCAGAAATTACGCGACTCACAACTCAAAAAATACGCTCGTCTGGCCTCAGCCTTACGCTGTCGTCATTGATTCAAATTTCACCCATAGATGTAGGAAAACATAGATCCCGTGAACCCAACTTTCAAGCGTCCTAAGGTACCTTTTTCTTCTGTGTACAACACACATTTGTAGCCAATTCTCGTTGGTCAATTCCGGACATGTGACCCTACTAAATTAAAGACGAATGGATAGAATAAGGCTAAGCGCGCACTACGGATTTTTGCCGTGCGTTTTTTTTCCGCAAAATCTGTGAAGTATAGAACCTCCTTGAAGTGCGCGCACTGCGGAAAATAATCCGTATGCGGATAAAAATCTGTGGTTTGCTGCAGATTGGTTGCGGTGCGGCGCCGCACGAATTTTCTGCATCCTATGGACTATTGAGTAAATCCGCGCACTGCGGAAAAAAATCCGTGCGGACGCCGGAGTCTTTCTTCTATTGAAATAGATTCTCTCCAAGTCGTGTCTGCGTAGTAAATTGCAGGGCCAACAATTCTAATTAAATTGTCAAACGTTGCAATGTTCATTCGGTAATAGCCGAAAAATTTGTTTGGAAACAAACGCAAGTCACTGTATCTCATGAAAAAAAATCCTTTAATAGGCCGCAATGCCACGAGCGGATGTACCCAATAACGTTATAGGTTCTTTTTTTTTTGCGCGACAGTATATATAAACAGATCTGCATTTTGGTGTGATAGTCCATACGTCCGTTCTTGACTTGAGTTGGGGCTAGAATGGCAAAACGTGCGGATATATCACCGCTGTGCGCGTACTGGACACACACGGTTTTTTTTCCATGGCGATTTTAATAACGCATTGCAACTCGCCGTACCGTAGTGCGCGCGTAGCCTAAGCGGCTGCGCTGGTAGGATAAAGAATTTAGAAAAAAGGTCACTTAATTTAGTCGGTTTGCTATTGTTGTTCGCGATCTGTTCGCCCATCGGTCAGAATTTCAAAATAATACGCAGAAAATATATTAATTCAACTAGATAACAGTGTAATATTAAAATATAGTTTAAGTGCAATTGCCTGTGTGTTTCGTGGGTGCAAATCCCGAATCGGAAACAAATAAATTGATCCTCAAAATATAAGCTTTCACAGGGGAGTGATGTTTTACAATAAATCTGTTGATTTTCGGCCATAATGCGGCCGTTTTGCACTAAAAACATTATCATGGTTTTACGTCTTGTAATGAATAAAAAGGCACTATGTGCAGCAAATGTGCATTTTTGTACGCATTTTATTGTTTTCTTTCGGAAGTGAACAATAGTGCTTCCAAAATTAATATCGATAAGTAGATAATATTTTGATTGAGTACATGGGTAACTATGTGTATGGATATGTGTTTAAATATCATAAAATAAATACATTTCTAGTTAATTAGCGATGCCCAATAGTTAAAAGGCCGATGTTTCAAATGCCGAAAGTATTTGTTGGGTACCTATGAATATTAATGTAGAAAGTTAAAACATTTTTTATTTTTTTTTGCCCCCGCGGCGACTTGAACAGCTACTACCGCGAGGATAATGGCGTTTCCACGTGAAGTGATTTCGCCAGTGTCAAGGTATATATGAGTATCAATCAATATAGCAATAAAACACAATCCAATCTTCTCTAGGAAGATTGGGGGCAACGTTGTACGGTGATTTGTAGGTCAGAGGTCAAGATAGTTTTAACCTCTGCACCACTGCGAGTCCACTTGAAACGAGAAGAAAGATGCCAGATACACGAAATAAGTCCAAGTCTTCAATCACTGTGCGACACAAAGGCATAAAAAGTACAAATCACTATCAGAAAAGAACTTTGCACACCTAATTACCCAAAAATTAAAGTCTAAAACAAATTACACGTCCGCCATCTTTTAACGTTGCAAATGGCCCCCCGATATCAGTTAAAACATTTAAAGTTTGTTATTTTAAATTTAGTGTTCAGTTTTTTTCCGTTGCGAGCATTTTGACATAGAGTCTGGCCACGCTAAGTCTGCAGAAGTCGAAAACCGTTAGGTTTAAAAACGATTTATATAGCAACACCTCGATTTGAAGATAAATAAGTATTGATACTGGTTATTATTATTTTATTTTACGTATGAGATATCTCTTGCTAAATACTAAATAATTCGGGAAGACACGCATACCGATTATACAGTGACGTACTTTTTTAACCGACTTAAAAAAAGAGGAGCTATCCTATGCGACTATTCGTTTATGTTACAAGATATTGTGAACACTTGCGAATACTTTCAAAGTGGTCGCTTCTAAATTTGACTAATGTCTGCGGGAGAATTATGGTCGCGTTTATAGCGGTACGTAAACTTTCCTTTCCGTATCTGATAAGTACATAATAGCGTGCCACTGTTGATGGGATGCATTTAAAATTGTAGGATATCCTCGTAATTTTGTAATAACACAAGCTTATGCTCATCAGGTATTTATAGTACAGTCGAGTTCATAAATACGTGTACATTTTAGTACCTTGTCTATTTATAATGTCATATTTAAACTGCCAAATAAGACAGTTTTACCACCAAATGTAATATTGCTATCGCAAATGACCCATGTTGAGACAGCTCGCTTATTTTATTATAATTATTGTGTCATGATGTCGTATGGTATTCTGGTTTGGGGTAAGGCAGCTGACATACAAACTATATTTGTGTTACAAAAGAAGCCTTTCGATCTATTTACAACTTAAACTCCCGTGACTCCTTAAGATAACTACCTATTTTAAAAAAACCCTACTGTAGCGTCTGAATTTATTTATGAGAATATTATTTATGTTATTAAAAATTTAGATTATTTTACCAAAAAATCTTATATATACCTACATAATTATAATTCCGCGACCGTAAAGTATATAAATCATTTGTTGGTCAATGCATTCATTTCTGTAATAAATTACCTGACGTAGTTTCAAAGTTACCTATGCAGCACTTAAAAATTTGTTAAAAAAGTCGTTAATGTCTAAAGCGTATTATAGGATCGTGGACTATCTAATAGACAAAAATGCTTGGCCTAACTAAACCCGAAACTTAGTCAATAATAGATTAATATTTTTTCAAATGCAAAAGCTTTATCTTGTCTAGAGGACACCGTTGATGTAGGAAAACATATAAATCTTATGTGGTCGTCTTACACCGTCTTATAGTATACAAATAAGTAGGTGTTGTTTTTTTCTCTACCTTTTTTTCCCTCTATCTCTCTCTTAAAATTTTGGTGTGTTTTCCTGCGGAAATTACGCAGGTTATATCTAGAGTTAGGACATTTGGTGGCAAATCGTGGTTCTAGAATGCATGGAGTCGCTATTTCCTAATTATTATAATACATACCACTTTGATTTTGACCTTCAGTATTTTAATATTTCAAAATTAATCTATTCATTAAACCGCTAAACCAATTTAAATGAAAAATAAAGCCTTATATCGCGTACGCTGCGGAAACTAGTGACAATAGAGCAAAGTGATTTACTACAGTTTTATAGAAGACATCAATATCTACAAAAAAGTCAGCAAAACCATATTTCTAAGGTATTGAGGATATTTCAGCTTTGAAAGCGTAACAAACAATCAAATATTAGTATGTATGGAATAAACGAACTAAAAATGTATTATAAAGATAACTGAAGATCAAAATCAAAGTGTCATCTATTATAATAATTAGGAAATAGCGACTCCATGGATTCTACAACCACAATATGCCACCAAAATCCTAACCCTAGTTATATCATATATTTTTTAATTTAATATTTATAGATTTATATAATGCTAGATAAGTAGGCTTGTAATATTACATATGTATATTAAAAAAATTACTAACTGCAGAGTTTCTTGCGGCGTTTCTTCTCAGCAGTGGCTTCCTCTTGTAAAGCGCTGGTAGATTCTTGACGTGTAAAAGTGCCCGTGCGACCTACTTACATAATAAATGTATTTCCGGTACATGTCTGGTGAACTGTGAGACTGTGACTGAAGTACGGCCTTGCACGAATCTCGTCAGCATAATTTACAGGTTCGATTCGTTGTTATATGAACTGACGTGTAGGACAGTTCGCTTAAGGTTAAAGGCTCTAGTGTACCATGGTACAAACGTTTGGTAGGAAAAAAATGCACTGTCGCTAGGCTTTATCCTGAGATATGTTTGCATATACTACCGCGTCTTCCAATAATAGGAAACTTAAATATCCAGCATTTCTGCTTGCGGTATAGATACATATTATTATTTTTCTATTTATAGCTCCATCGATACATTCGATGATTCCGCCAATGTCAGGGTTTAAAGAGGCACGTGGTTGCTGATGTGTATTTGACCGGTAATTTTGATAGCGGATTGACGCTGATGAGGATCGAAAACAAAGGACAAAACATACATTTAATGTTAGACTACCTACTTACAGAAATAATTTGTTATTCTTTAAAAATTTACACAGAACATATATAAAAGGGGAGTGTACCAGTGTTAGGAGGAATTCAATATTTACAGGGCGGGGAATGTTAGGGGGGAGGATATCATACAGAGGAGTTACGATACGATTACAATAAAAAAATAAATGCTCGAGGTCACCCTCCGCGAGACCACACTCGCACAGCGAGTGATCCCGAACACGAATTTTGGCGAGAAACACCGGAGAGCACACGTGGCCCAGACGCAGTCGGATAATAGCAGATGTCAAATTTTTGGGGATCGATCTGCGGGTGAAAAACCATGGTCTCGTTGGTAGTTCGGGTTGGATTTTCCCGTATTGTTTACCCACCAACCGTCGGGAGGACTGCCAACGGTTGTTCCAGGCATCACGCATTTGTGGCAAAGCAAGAGATTTCACGTCACGAGAGTAACAATGGTTGTACGCGTTGGTGCCCAAAACAATTGCTTCTTTAGCGTAAAAGTCTGCTTTTTCGTTTCCCTTAATTCTGCTATGACCCGGGATCCAGGCCAGGACAACCTTTATGCTTTCCAGGTGACATTTGTTCAGTACATCTCTTATTTTTAAGGTAACATCAAAATTTTCCTTGGCCCGAAAAGGGCGTTTCATTATGTCCTGAAGGCAGCTCAAAGAGTCGCTCAAAATAAGGGACTTGTCTAGGTGGTGGGAATGAACATATGTCACCGCTTCCAACAGAGCCACAGCCTCGCCTGAGAAGACTGAATTGCCAGCAGGAAGCCTAAAATTCAGAACTATGTTATATCTAGGGATAGTTATCATCATTATCATTTACCGTGTGGTTGCCGTTACCGTGTGGTTGCCGTTACCGTGTGGTTGCCGTTACCGTGTGGTTGCTGGGTTAGAATAGTGCCACTCCATGTCTTCCCGTGGATGTCGTAAGAGGCGACTAAGGGAATAAAGGCTTGTAGTACTGTTAGGCGATGGGCTTGCCACCTGTCACTAATATACTGGGAAACATTTTAGCCTACTTGTGCAAAATGTGGTTACAGAATTATCGATAAGTTTAAAGACTTGTTGGTAATTCTTTAGCTCTGGCTATCCCACTCTGGGAATGAAGGCGTGAGTTTATATATACACCGTGTTTTTTTTGATTTACGATAACTTCGGCATATTGCTAGGTACATCCATAGAAACTAAGTGGTAGATTCGTTTTTTTTATATTGCAATTTTTTTTTTATCGTAAATCAAAAAAAACACGGTGTATAAGTATATACATTATCATTAACTCCCAAGTAACACAGATAGCTGTATAACTATTCACTTTTAGACCTATTTGAAACTCTGTGCTTATTAAGACTCTTTTAAGAGTACACTGGTGATCCTACAGCTGCATAATAGCTGTCATTGATATTTGTTCGCGCCGCTACGTTCATCATTTAGTTCATAGTTATAGTTTTAGTATTTTAAGCCTTATAGCCACTCCACAAGACACATAGTTGCATTGTATCGAGTCGCATCCAATCAGTACACTCAAATATGTCGTGATATTTGGAATCAACCAATCACAGCTCTTCTCTCCTGTTCACGTCATACACCACCACAGCCTGCGCTCACTTGCATTCAATACTCCAATTCGACACCATTAACTTTTGTAAATTAACAACTGCATTAAACAGTCATTATAGAAAGCTTTGGTTTTCTTTAAAGTCCTTGTTCCCATCCGGAACAATATTTAAACAGCTTAGGCTCATTTAGAGCTGCATTAAGGCTGCTTAAGACCGACAAAACCACCATTAATACGCTAAGAGTGCTATAACGGTATATTTTCAACGACTTTATTCAACTTTTAACATTTTCTAAGGCCTTAACCGCTTTAAGGGCTGTTTAGTGGATTCAATTACGCCAAATGCTGTATAAGAGGGTATTTGTGAACTCCTATTACACTGACTTATTAAAGGGGCACGTGTGAACTATTATGAAGTGAATAGCTGTATAATGTATGATATGTGGCCCATAATACAGCTTATTGCTGAAAATGTCTACCGTTAAACAGGCTTTATACTGTCATTGATAGTGTCTGCATAGCGGCAGTTTAAACATTCACTAGGTGCCTCGCAGCTGCTTAGAGACTCATTAGTGTATCGAATTAACGCCTTTTACTTTATAGTGTTTCAAATAAGACTTTATCTGAATAAAAGTACACAAGTGAACTATTAGACAGCCTTTTGCAGAATAGAAGAGTTTTAACCGTTCACGTCGCTGTTTAACATGAATTCACCTTTTTATGTATGACCTATAAATATTCTGATTTATTTTTCAATTTTTATGATGTTTTGTGTATAAGTTAGGAATTTACTACATCACTTTTTACTTCCTAATATCATAATAATTACTTTTTATCTTATGAATATTTTCAAAGCACTCAAAATTTTATAGTCAAGTTTTCATATCGGCTTATTTATATAATAAAACTAATTAAAAACAGGATATTTTCGTGGCGCATTGAAATTTTCTTCGATAATAGGTATGTATAATGTCAGTAAAACTACGTTGCCAGTAATTTTTCTTTTATCCACCAAACAATCATTCACTCCACGAAACGTAAAATTATTCAATTGGCAGCTTTAAGTTTTTGCTTTATTATAACTTAATGTTTGCTACTATACATTATCAAATATAAAGTTCACTTAATATTACACAGGCTGCAAGCAGCCTTTCCCTGTTTAAAATATATGTATAAGAGCGTACATGTGACATATTTGCTGAATAAAGGGTAACTTGTGATCTCTTAGCCAGACGATATTCAGCGCATAGTACTGTCGTTCGTTTCCCTTTATAACGCTGTTAAATTACTGCTACACAGCTCTTAAGCAGCTATGTGAACTTAAGGCTGAATAATTTGTGCCCATTTAAGAGTAATAAGAGCTGTATACGGCCGTATACAGCCCTTATGCAGGTTTTTTATTCAGCTTTAAGCGTGATGGGAACCCGATATTCAGCCTATAAGCAGCCTTGTGTGCTACTTGGGCTATCACTATGTATGTCAGCCATTCTGCACTTTCGCTCGATATCATGGGTGTCGCTAAGAGTGTCGCTAGCAAGTCTGACTGCGAGATCAAAGTATCCATGAATTTGTTTCAAATTTCGCTTTCCAGCTTTTCTCGGCTCTCCTTAGGAGAAGCCCATTGATAGTGTAGGTATAGCAGAGGGGACAGTGACACAAATTAACACGAATTTATATAGATTATTTATATTATAATAAATATATTATAATATAACATTATAGGGATAACAACAGACAGACTGAACATTTTTCAATACGCTCTTGACACACAACCAAGATTTGAATTTAAAGTTAGAAAATACCACAGAGCACAGAACCGCGCCCCTACTAGAGACGGTATGCTCCAAACTTTCCATACAAATCAAGCGTGTCAGTGGGCGTCACCGTTTACTCACACTAGTGCACGCACTACTACATAAATGACATATCTGTATTGTCTTAGATGTCAACCATCTGAGCGCCACAAGAAAGTCATACATAAGTGCTTAAGAGTGCTGCGGTGTGAGGTCGATATTTTTATCGATTTTTTATTGAGCCAAAATCGGACACATGACTATTTTAAAAACAATACTTCGGCAATATTCAAAATTATTCATTATACCTTTAGGCATGCATTACCAACTAGGTGCCAAAATAATAGAAATCATTTTATTGGGGTTGTTTATTAAAATCATGATTATAAAAAACTTGAACCGGAGCGCCATCACTGCCCCAAAAATATATTTTTTTTTACAATAACTTCGTATTAATAAATTGTAGTTGCGTTTTTTTGTAAAATACGAGGGTCGTCTGAAAAGTTTCTGGCCACACTATGAAATAAAAACTTTTTTTTTAAAACCTCTTTGGCATTATAATTAGACTTTTTTCAGGAGTTATATGTCAAAATTGCCGCCATTTTTGACGGCTAGTTTTTCCTTAACGGCTGATTTTGCAAACCAGTGCCTGTGTTCTTTGAAAAATGGATAAAATTGAGTGTCGAGCTGTGATTAAATTCTTACATTTAAAAAAAAATACGCCAACCCAAATCAAAACTGAGATGGATTCTGTTTACGGCAAGTCTGCTCCATCATTTTCTACCGTAAAATTTTGGGTAGCAGAATTTAAACGCGGTCGTACCATCTTATACGATGATGAACGCGTAGGACGGCCAAAAACTGCGACCAACCAGTATATTGTGCAAAAAGTACACCGATTGGTGCTCGACGACCGTCGAATCAAGGTTAGGGAGATTGCAGAAGCTGTAAGCATATCTAAAGAAAGAGTTTGTCATATATTAGTTGAAGATTTGAACATGCCAAAGCTAGCTGCACGTTGGGTGCCGCGTCTGCTAAATTCGGACCAAAAACAAGTTCGAATGAACATTTCCGAAGTCCTTTTGAAGCGATTTAAGCAAAATACGTCGGATTTTTTGCGTCGGTTGATAACCGTCGATGAAACGTGGATCCATCACTTCACGCCAGAGGCAAAATCACAATCTAAACAGTGGACTGCGAAGAATGAGCCTGCTCCAAAGAAGGCGAAGACGGTTTCTTCGGCCGGAAAGGTGATGGCCACCGTTTTCTGGGATAGTCGCGGAGTTATATTCGTTGACTATCTAGAAAAAGGAAAAACTATAACGGGGGCTTATTATTCATCGCTACTTGACAAGCTGAAGGTAGAAATTTCGAAAAAACGGCCGCATTTGCAAAAAAAGAAAGTGTTATTTCATCAAGATAACGCACCATCCCACAAGTCAAAGATTGCGATGGCAAAAATTCAGGAGCTGCGATTCGAACTGTTTGAACATCCACCGTATTCTCCAGATCTTGCTCCTAGCGACTTCTTCCTGTTTCCCAGACTGAAAACTTGGCTCGGTGGATAGAGATTTTTAAGTAACGAAGAGGTCATAACCACCGTGGACGCCTATTTTGCAGAGCAAGACGTCAACTACTACCTCGAAGGGTTGAAGACATGGGAGCATCGCTGGGAGAAGTGTATTATCTTACAAGGAGACTATGTCGAAAAGTAGAAAAGAATCGGACCGAAAAAACACCTTTTTCCATGTTAGGCCAGAAACTTTTCAGACAACCCTCGTAGTTCAGTCTGATGTCCACATATTTTTCCACATATTTATAAACTGGTTGATTTCACAAACATCATTTAGCAAACCGCTTTTTTTTCCGAAACTGTATATATTTCAGGATTTCTATGAAACTAACCTAAAGCGTTTTGACACGATAGTCCTGAAAAAAGTCCTGAAATATTTTCAGTTCCGGAAAAAAGCAGTTTACCAAATTATGTTTATGTAATGAATCAGTTTGTGAAAGTTTTACCTCGTTAAAAACAGGATGGAGTTTCATTGTTGGAATAGCATCAGAAAATAGCTATGTTCTGGCTCTTTTCGTGGTACTTCCAGCCTCGAAATGGTCTGAGCAAATCGTACCATGTTCTGAAGAAACCAGTTTAACTTTCCCGTCGCTAATATTCATTTATCTTTAATGTAAGCATCATTAGGAAACCTAAAAGGAACACTTAGTAAAGGAAAATTAATATTAAATTAATAATTTTAAATGGAATAAAACTTCATTGATACCTTTATGAACATTGATGCACTGTATCGATATGACGCCATACACCGCTACACTTCACTAACGCATTTACTGGCGTCACTGGCTGGTGAGACTGCTTACGGCTTACGGCGGTTTTGTGTTAAGAAGAAGAAAAAGAGGAGGTTTTGTGTTCCAAGATAACCTCAAATCGCAATTTTCAAATAACCAAATATTGATTTTAAATACTTAATTGTGATATGATACGCCAGAATTTTGTTTATTCACGTTTTTACTTTGGTTATTACACCATATCACAGCACAATGAGGCATAATATCGCTTATTTGATCATGCGCACTCTACAACGTCCAAATAGACACAGACGGCCTTTACCTCCATCAATTGACAACATTTCATTTTGGTGACACCTGCAAATTACTATACGAATCGAAAGGGTTTTGCCTCCTGAACACGGCAAAATATTTATTTAGATTTATTTTTCTTTATTCACAAAATTACAAGTAAGTTAAAAAACAATCGAGTTTTACCAATACTATGCCTGAATAGATTATAATACCATTGCCTTTTTCACGAGGAAAAAAGCTGTCATACTTCAAGTTTGACATTGACACTATTGACAGATGGATAGATACTTGAGATCGGTTGACCGCCATTATTAAAAAGAAAACTTTTTTTTAATACAGATTGGACTAACGTAATATGTCCATTGTGTCGTAGAAATGAAGTTACGCCCTTTTAGAATAAGAACATCTTAATAAATTAATAATAAAATAAGTATACATCCTAGGGAAAAAATAAAACTATTAGTGTCTTCCTCCTTCCAAACAGTACCTATAAAACGAATAAAATTAAAGTCTTGAAAATATGAAATCTTGTCAATTGACAACAATTCATTTTGTGCTAAGGTAGTAAAATAAAATACCGTTTCTAGATTTTACACTGCTGATTACAGTAAAAATATCTTTGGATTTTTTTATGCATTAGTTTTTTTTTATATTTAGGAAAAACAGTAAAAAAAGTTGGATTGTGAATGTTAGGAATACACTTATAGTGCCCTTAGTCCATTTATTACCAAAGGAATTCAAAAAAATATACAACTGTCATGTTCATTGTTTATCTGTCTGACGGATACTTGATTCTGACGACACGCTTTCAATTCTACGCAAAATAGTTTATTTATTTTAATGGCGTCTACAAATTACGTAATTAATTAAATTACGCAAAATAGCAAATTTGTGAAAGAACGGCAGCGAATGATTGACATGACATGACAGTCAGTTTTGTTAACTGTTTAAAGTTACTATTTTAAATTTTATATCAGGCTAAGATCACGACATCAGTATTCCTAACTTTGTATATACGGTCTTTTTAATGACTATTTCTTTAATAAATTATTAACGACGAATTTAAGTTAAATATAGAAAAACCAAGAAATACGGGTAGTCCAATTTTTAACCAGCTATTATAAACGCGAAAAAACAATAATGCTTTTTTTTTTGAAATGTTGTCAATTGCGCTCAGCGCAACTGCGAGGCACGAATATTGTCTTCACTGCCATTTCTAGTAGAGGCGCGCGGTGACGATTCAGTGCTCTGTGGAAAATACATTGTCAATGAGTCCATAGACAAAAATGATTAGCGGTTCACAACCTCATTTCAAACACCCATCTTTGCCACTTCTGATGTTGGCTCTTCCTGTCCATTCGATAGAGGGAGCGTCATGATGGTCAAACTTGGGTGTAGGCGAGGATAGTCGGGCAAGGAGAACCAAAGGCCTTTTTTAGATGTTTCACAAATGGTTGTTTAATTATTGAAATACAGGCACTTGATAAGAAATCCTCTCTGCAGACGTTCCAGGGGCGGTGCGAAGGCCAGATGCAAAGCTCTTACGCTCTCGGCGTACCATGCTTCACGACCCAGTTACCCAAGCGAAGTCTAGAACAAGAGTCCCAAACACAACAGGTAGTGCTAATGGATACTCCGTTCCTTTCATACGCCAATCGTACTGAAGTCGAGGGAAAGTGACGGAGCAAGCGTAACGTTCAAACTATGATTTTAAAGTCCCTGTGCTCTAGTTACGTCAGAATGAGCAGGACCATAACTAAACAGTATGTCTACTCGCTCTCACATCACGCACCGTCATATATATATATACAGGGTGTTACAAAAATACCCGTAAAGCCGAAAGGGGGTTAAATGGTGCCTTATATTATAACAAGTCCATTTACAATATTTGAGGACCGTACTATCACTGTATGACTTACCGACAGAAAAAATAAAACCATTATTTTTTTCCTTGGTGTGTAAACCTATTTCAGTAAAATTAAAGAGTAAACTACGCAGAATGTTTATGTTCATTTTTATCTAATTCGCGAAACATATTACAAGTCGAGTTTTGGAAGATTTTAAACGAAGAAACCTAAACTAACACTTACTTTTTCGTAATGAACGTCAAATTTACAAGAACGGCTCAAAGTGAGCACCGCCTTGCTCAATGCACAACCTCCGATACAGTTCGCGAGCACGATTTAAATTGCTATCTTCATGGCCTACGCATAACATCATAAATCCTAATATTCTGAGTTAGAAAACATCGTCATTTTGGAAAAAAATATGGAAAAACACGGACAAATTGTAGAATATCGATAAGAAGATTTGAAATTGACAACATATTTTTTTTTCCGTCTTGAAGTTTTTTGAAGCCAGTACTTTAAGCATAATGACATCATAGTATTGAACCTTTGTGGATGAAAAACAGAAAAACCATTAAAGTTGACAATTATTAAAATTGGTAGGTAGGCCTCTCTGTTATATAATCTATGCTAACTCCGGTTCCCTGACATGACAGCTTACTAGGGTTGACAATATTTTTGGCTTTGATAATTTATTATATTTTTTACGGGGTATTTTGTAACACGTTGTATATACACAAGAATTGCTCGTTTAAATGTATTAGATAGATAAGTATGACATTAACTTTCTTCGCATATTAATAAACGTCGTTTGATACACATGCAGAACAGTTATTTTCACTCGTCCCGAGTCTTGTCCCTCGCTGGAACGTGTAAAATGACATACTTTTCGCAGTTGCATCAAAATGTACTATAAAGCTAGTGTTTTTTTTATAGTGGTGTTGGTGTGTAGCAATAAAAGTAAAGTTTGCATCCGTGTTCAGTACTTTGTTTAACTCATCTCCCCCAAAAAACGACAGACTTTAGCGTTTCATGCTGCATCCACATGCTCGGTGTTTGCCACAAATATTGTGGCACGTTACTATATTTCAAAATGAGCACGACACATTTCTATCCCACTCTATCGTACAGTTGCGTCCTGCAGTGTTTGTGGCAAACACAAAGCACGTGGCTTAAGAAATTGAGCCAATCATCGATCTGTTATGGTCTAAGATTATATTTTATTGTTAATCTATGTTTAACCAATCGCAACAAAACTGGTTATCGGGTGGGTTAAGTTAAAAAGCATTTAAAAACGGTATATAATGTGCGCAGTGAGCGTCAATGAAAAACAGCGAAATAAACAAATATTCAAGAAAAACAATATTTTCACAAAAATATGTGTTATGCTGGTATCATTACATCATCGTCCAACATCCAAACTCCGAACTTGCGGCCAATCCAGACAAAACTTTTACGATCTATAGCGATAACCCAATTCAACTCGTCCGAATCACCCTTTGAGTGAGTAACCACCAGAGCTGTGCGAGGTAGCAAAGCGGTGTGGGAGGAAAAAACCATCAATAGAAGCAAATAAAAAAATATCAAGGCGAATATCGAGTTATCTTATTGGTGGTTTTTTTCTTCTCATACCGCTCTGCTACCTCGCACAGCACCGGTGGATACTCATCACACGGCACACCTATAAGATGGACTGCTCGAATGGTGGACGATAGTATAGTGCCAGCATTATACATTTTATCGCACATATAGGTATGTATATAGGTAACCCACCCACTGTTCACGTTCCTCGGATTGATTTATTTTTTACCTTAGGTTGGCTGCAATGATATGCTTGTCAACAACTTCAGTGTGAAGGTGCGATAGTGATTGCGCGTAGTGTTATTGTTTGTGGAAAAAATTGTGAAACTTAACTAAATTCAATACTATTGTCTCAAGTTCTCTAAATAATATTAATTTTTCTTTGTTACCATTGTTTTCTTGGTGAATTATGCCTCTCCCAAGAGTGGTAAGTTTAAGTTCATTCTTCATCATCTAGCTTAGGGCGTAATGCCGTGTGGGAATTGACAGCGTTTTTTCTGAAACGTTAGTTTCTTGAGATAAATAGTTGTAAACGGATCTTATATTATTGTTATTACTTAATCTAGTTCAAAGTGTGGAGGAAGTTTTATGCTTCTTTAGTTTTATACGATTTTTGATATGCATCCTCCATATTTTACTGCTACGTGCATGGTACCAACTACACAATAAAAAGTAGCTATAGAGGCTTCACCATGATTCTAACTTGGTTGATTTTGATTATATTATTGAAATGTATGTCACTATGATAATTTGTACATTAACAATTCACAAATATTTAAGTTAGTACTCACTTACGTAAAATATGTTAGCAGGCATAGTAGGTAAAACTCTTTGCCATGGATACTGTAGATTCTAAGATGCTCAATACCCATCATTTAGGTCCTTTTCATTTATTTTAGTCTTAAAGTGAGTTGGTAGATTTGGTTATTTTACTACTATTATTATTATTACCTTACACAGTTTTAATATAGGCAATTACAGGAAACCAAAGTATTTTAGTGAGAAATTATTATAAATATTTCATATAATTTGCAAAAGACAAATATATGTATATATACCAATGTTGATATTGATAAATAAAGTGTAAGAAAATATTTGGTTTTTAGGCAAATGCTTTAAACTGTCACATTAATGCTTTAGTTAAAGGTTGGCCTTAGATTGCAATGGTCAGAGGATTATGGGTAAGGACCTAAAAAGTTGGCCACGCTGATTCAATTAAAATTTCTATGAAACTTTTCCGCTGTGACACGAAAATTAGGGAAAATTGTAGGGATACTTTACGTTGTACCATGGATTTATTTTCATTTTGGTCCTAATCCTTATAAAAATCCACAGAGGACACATTTGCCCAGCAGTTGGACACAATAATAATCAGTGATAGGATTAGGTAGTGCTATTTGGGGTGAATGACCCGAGACTTCGTGGCGAAAGATTAATATGGATATGACTTAATCCCGGGATTTTTATGATTATAAAGTTTTAATAGTAAGTTGTTATAAAAAAGTAGATAGGTGCTTATATTATAGCACGGGATTTAATGAAAATGTTTAGTTAATAATATTCCTATAAACTAAAGATTCAAAGTTTACGTAAACAATAATTTGTTACATACTTTATATACTTTTTATCTTTCTGTGCTCAGCCGTACATGTTATTATTTTTATGTAAGTACATGTGTTATTTATTAAACTGAATTCTGCATTCAACCCTTTACCTGACTCGAGGACGCTTTCTAATTTTCTATTATTTACAACAATTTCCATGTTAGGTGCGAAAGAGACGGAAGACGAAAGTATAAAATTTTCCTAAACCAAGAATTAATTATTTTTATGTTATAGGTACATATTATCAACCGTCAATAAAATACGAGTCCGGGATTTCCGGAAATCCCCAGGGCATATCCATATTATGGATAGCGATTAAGGTCATTCACCCCAAATGGCACTACTTAATCCTATCACTGATAATAATATATTAAAAACATACCTACCACATGATTATCGGTATTATCCGACCCTATTGGTCAAAACTGTATGCTTGTTCATCAATATGTGTAAAGTTAACGTTAATAAGCACTACCTATTGAGACTCCTGCACATGTCCCACAGTTGCTTCAATCTAAGATAATTCATAAGTAGGGATTAGAAATTCGGTATGATATTTACCTAAAGTTGGCAAAATCCCAGAAAAAGTTAAGTGAATATGGTGTTGGCTTCTTAAAAATATTAATTAAATAATATAAGTTTCAAGATTCCAGTTTTCTACAAAAGATTTACATTAATAATTTTACATATATAATTCCATACATACATACATACCTTCACGCCTGTAATCCCAGAGTGGGGTAGGCAGAGCTACAGAATTACAACTTCAAAAAGTTGTTGACAATTCAGTAACCACAATTTGCACAAATAGGCTAAGATGTTTACCAGTGTATTAGTGACAGGTTGCAAGCCCATCGCCTAACAGTACTATAAGCCTATATTCCCTAAGTCGCCTCTTACGACATCCACGGGAAGACATGGAGTGGCACTATTCTAACCCGGCAACCGCAATTCCAATATTTAATATAAAAGGTTAGGTTAAGTTAGTTGAGTTACAGGTAAATTAAATAACATTGGGTAAATCTATACATAGAAAATAACTTCAAATACCTAGTTTGGGTCACAGTTTCCACTTACCATCAGGTGGCCTGTGTGCTCGATTTCCTTCCTATGCCATAAAAAAAAAAAAAAAAAAAAAGTTAATGTAAATACTTATTTATGGATTTATTTATTTTATGCTGGCATGATTTATTTATTAAAAAATTGCAGAAATTTTATTTATTAAAAAATTGCAGGAATTTTATTTATTAAAAAATTGTAGGAATTTTATTTATAAATTAAAATTGAGTCCTCCTCCATAACTGTTGCCGCCTAAGATTAGGTAAATATCCCATCTAATTTCCAATCCCTGTCCATAAGACAAGTTATTTAAACACATATTTTACCCTGTATTTTTGAATTTCATAAATACGTACTATATTATAAGCAGAGATTGGAATAGGTAGAGCTAATTTGCCTAAACTTGATGCATGTTCATTCAAAAATGTGTTCCTATTTCACTCACTCATGAATGAATATGCGTCAAGTTTAGGCAAATTAGCTCTACCTATTCCAATCTCTGATTATAAGCTACCAACCTTGCAACCAAGTTTATTAAGTCAAAAGAGTCGTCACCTCTTTTTATATGCTTTGCTTGCGAGTGAGTAACTGGAATCACCCAAGATTGACACATGTCCATATGTAAGACAACACTTTTTTTGTTACTAAAGTTCATTTTATAAAGTAGTTATTAATCAACATCGCCTTATGTCAACTGCTGGTGCATGAGTTAAATATTATCTTAAGGTCTAATTAAGAATTATTTTTACAATTGCTTGCTTTTAGGTGTCAAAGTTAGATGATAATAAAATGATAGGAAAATATGATTCTGCCAAGCAGCAGTGATTGCATTGTTGTGTTCCAGTGTGGGGTAAGATAACTGGTGATATTGAAACATTCCATCTTAGTCCTCAGTTGCCAACGCATTTGCAGCGTATTGCAACGTATTGCCTTAAAAACCTTAAAACCCACTTATCCTTGTGCTTATTATAAAATAGAGCAGTAGGCCATGCCAATCAGGTCTTCCTTATTTCATAAAACCTAAAGGTTTCTGTCTGTATGTCCCTAATACAGGTAATAAGGATCCTCGACCATGAAGTTAGGATCACAGTGGCTTTGAAGGTAACAGGTAGCAGAGGTGTATAGAATAGCACCTTGATTTTTTAAAGTAACTAGCGGCCCGCCAGCGGCTTCGCCCCGCTGCAAATTCCTGACTTTCCCGGTGGATTTTTAAATTTTTCTCGCCGTAAAAACCATCCTTGAACTTCAACGAACATTTAAAAAAAAAATTGGCCAAATTGGTCCAGGCGTTGTTGAGTTATGCACACCAACACCAGCACCAACACATTTTGCGATTCATTTTTATATTATAGAAGATAAGCGCAGTTTTCAAATGTTTTATTTGGAATAATATTAGAAAACACGTTGTCTATTGTCAGACACTTAATACAGTTGCAACCCTGAATTATAATTATACTTACATCTATCTATATATATAAAAGGCAATGTCCCGGGTGACTCATCATCGCCCAGCCAAAACTACTAATGCTATAAATATGAAACTTGGACAGTACTTTATTTTTATGATGTAGAGATCCACTAAGAAGGGATTTTGCGGAATTCAACCCCCAAAGGGTGAAAGGGGGTTGCAAAGTTTGTATGGGAAAAAATATTTTTATTGTCCAATTTACTTGAAACTTGGTACAAATGCTCTTCATTGCAAATAATGAGACACGTATTTCAGCGATTACTAAAATTCAACCCCTAAAGAGATGAAAGGGGGTTGCAAAGTTTGTATGGGAAAAAAATATTGTATGGTCAAATTTACTTGAAACTTGGTAAAAATGCTCTTCAATGCAAATAATGATGCTGTTATTTCAGCGATTATTAAAATTCAACCCCTAGAGGGATGAAAGGGAGTTGCAAAGTTTGTCTAGATAAAATATTTCTATGATCAAATTTACTTGAAACTTGGTAGAAATGCTCTTCAATGCAAATAATGAGACACTTATTTCAGTGATGACTAAAAGTCAACCCCTAGAGGGATGAAAGGGGGCTGCAAAGAATGTATGGGAAAAAAACTCTTATGATCAAATTTACTTGAAACTTGGTAGAAATGTGCTTTAATGCAAATAATACTTAACGAATATAGGTGGTAAAACAGCTCACGCTGCTTTTAAACTCCCGCTCAATCTCACACGAGTTGAAACCCCTCTATGCAATATCTCTAAACAGAGTGAAATGGCCCAAGTTCTTCGGGAGTGTACACTTATTGTATGGGATGAGAGCAGTATGGCACATAAGAGCGGAGTTGAAGCACTAAGTAGGACCCTTAAAGATATCAGAGGTAATGATGGAGTGATGGGTGGAGTTACTGTGTTGTTGGCTGGGGATTTTCGTCAGACTCTTCCTGTAGTCGCTAGAGGAACTCGGGCTGACGAGGTTAAAGCATGTTTAAAATCCTCACATCTGTGGCCCAATATCAAAAAACTCTCCCTTAGGAGAAATATGAGAGTTCATTTAAGGGGCGACGTCTTTGCTGGAGAGTTTTCTGAACTCCTACTCAAAATAGGAAACGGAGATTATCCCGAATCGAATGGAAAAATATGTATCCCTACTCAGCTGGCCACAGTAGTTTCAACAATAACAGAATAAATATCTAAAATTTATCCTGATATTTCTAATTTACAAATGAAGTCGATGGATTGGCTGTGTGAACGCGCTATACTGACTCCCAAGAACAATGTTGCTGCCACCATTAATGATATCCTCCTCAGGTCCTTTGAAGGGTCAGAAATGGAATACAAGTCGGTAGATTCAGTCTTACAAACCGATGAGGCTGTTCACTATCCTGTTGAGTTCCTTAATAGTGTCAACCCACCTACCTGGTCTCCCTTCTCACAAACTCCTCCTTAAAGTTGGTACCCCTGTCATGCTATTGCGTAACCTTAACCCCCCTAAGCTTTGCAACGGAACAAGACTGCGAGTAAAAGCACTTCACAAAAATGTTGAGGCTACTGTATTTACCGGATGTGCTCGGGGTGAATCGGTATTCATACCACGAATACCACTTATACCCTCTGATTACGCATTTGAATTTAAGCGACTGCAATTCCCCCTTAAAGTCTGCTTTGCTATAACCATAAACAAATCTCAGGGTCAGTCATTAAAGGTGGCGGGCATCGACTTAAGGGAGGATTGCTTCTCACACGGGCAGTTTTACGTGGCCTGTTTCAGAGTTAGTTCATGCAGCAGCCTGGTTATTTTAGCGCCCGACAGTACTACCACCAACGTGGTATACAAAGAAGTGCTCAATCAATAGTCGATAGTAGATATCGTTAGATGGTAGTGATCTTCAATAGCCGTGCGAAAAAATATTTGAAACTTGAAAAGAACTGTCCTTTTTTTACGTATAACCAAAATAATGATTCTCCGCGGACGAAGTCGCGGGCGGAAAGCTAGTCTATTTATATTATAAAAGGCAATGTCCCGGGTGACTCATCATCGCCCAGCCAAAACTACTAATGCTATAAATATGAAACTTGGACAGTACTTTCTTTTTATGATGTAGAGATCCACTAAGAAGGGATTTTTCGGAATTCAACCCCCAAAGGGATGAAAGGGGATTGCAAAGTTTGTATAAGAAAAAATATTGTTATTGTCCAATTTACTTGAAACTTGGTACAAATGATCTTCATTGCAAATAATGAGACACGTATTTCAGCGATTACTAAAATTCAACCCCTAAAGGGATGAAAAGGGGTTGCAAAATTTGTATAGGAAAAAATATATTTATTGTCCAATTTACTTGAAACTTGGTACAAATGCTCTTCATTGCAAATAATGAGACACGTATTTCGGCGATTACTAAAATTCAACGCCTAAAGGAATGAAAGGGGGTTGCAAAGTTTGTCTAGATAAAATATTTCTATGATCAAATTTACTTGAAACTTGGTAGAAATGCTCTTCAATGCAAATAATGAGACACTTATTTCAGTGATTACTAAAAGTCTACCCCTAGAGGGATGAAAGGGGGCTGCAAAGAATGTATGGGAAAAAAACTCTTAAGGTCAAATTTACTTGAAACTTGGTAGAAATGCGCTTCCAGAACAGATACAGAAGAACAGCTATCTGTCTATAGTGAGATTTTAAACAGCATTGAATTAGGCTTAGGAGTATTGTTTTTCCTAGATGCACCTGGGGGCACCGGCAAAACATTTTTAATAAACTTACTTTTGTCAAAAGTAATAGTTGGTCGGCGCATTGCCTTACCTGTTGCATCGTCTGGCATCGCTGCTACCCTACTGGAAGGTGGTAAAACAGCTCACGCTACTTTTAAACTCCCGCTCAATCTCACCCGAGTTGAAATGGCCCAAGTTCTTCGGGAGTGTACACTTATTGTATGGGATGAGAGCAGTATGGCACATAAGAGCGGAGTTGAAGCACTAAGTAGGACCCTTAAAGATATCAGAGGTAATGATAGAGTGATGGGTGGAGTTACTGTGTTGTTGCCTGGCGCTAGAGGAACTCGGGCTGACGAGGTTAAAGCATGTTTAAAATCCTCACATCTGTGGCCCAATATCAAAAAACTCTCCCTTAGGAGAAATATGAGAGTTCATTTAAGGGGTGACATCTTTGCTGGAGAGTTTTCTGAACTCCTACTCAAAATAGGAAACGGAGATTATCCCGAATCGAATGGAAAAATATGTATCCCTACTCAGCTGGCCACAGTAGTTTCAACAATAACAGAATTAATAGTACCTAAAACTTATCCTGATATTTCTAATTTACAAATGAAGTCGATGGATTGGCTGTGTGAACGCGCTATACTGACTCCCAAGAACAATGTTGCTGCCACTATTAATGATATCCTCCTCAAGTCCTTTGAAGGGTCAGAAATGGAATACAAGTCGGTAGATTCAGACTTACAAACCGATGAGGCTGTTCACTATCCTGTTGAGTTCCTTAATAGTGTCAACCCACCTGGCCTCCCTTCTCACAAACTCCTCCTTAAAGTTGGTACCCCTGTATTGCGTAACCTTAACCCCCCTAAGCTTTGCAACGGAACAAGACTGCGAGTAAAAGCACTTCACAAAAATGTGATGATGATGATGATGATGATAAGTGGGGACGCCCAGCCGAAGCAGGCGGGCAGTCGATTCGGTTAACCGTTCATTCTGCCCTATTCCCCTCAGTCGTGCCTCAGGTTACTGGCCCGGCGGCGATCCCATCCAGCATCGATCCCATCTTCCTGTCTTCCTACAGAACAACAGCGCGTCCCGTAGGTTGATACTTTTGAGATCTTCTGTGGACAAAACGTCCTCTCCGAATGTGGTATCTCAGTGACGAGTACATGACACACTCGGCTAGGACGTGTTGACTAGTTTCCTCTTTGCCACAGTGTGGGCATTGAGGGTTCTGTTTAATACCTATTACCGTCAGATGTCTGTTGAGCGGACAGTGTCCAGTCAGAATTCCTGTTAGTATGCTTAGATTATACTTACCCAGGTTTAGAAGATACCTTGTTCTGTTTTTATTAACCCTTCCTATCGTGAGTTTGGATTGTCTGCACCCTTGCGTCATCCCCCATGCCTCATTTGTCTTCTTTTCCATTCTTCTGGCGATAACTCCTTTGGTTACCATCTCCGATATCGGTAATACCGGTTCCGGGCCTAGGTACTGTTGGTCCGCACCTGCTCTGGCTAGTTCGTCTGCCTTCTCGTTTCCTACTGCTCCACTGTGTCCTGGCACCCACGCCAGTGTTACATGGGATGTGGTGCCTAGAGTGTTCAGTTCATTCCTACACTCTTGCACTAGAGATGATTTGATCACTGGATTGCCTAGTGCTTTGAGTAACGCTTGGCTATCTGAGTATATTATAACGTGACTTCCCGTTACATTGCTTTTTTCCTTGAGGCTCAGGGCACACTTCATGATGGCAAAGACTTCTGCCTGAAACACACTGGTGGAGCCCCCTAGTGGTATCGTCGTGTGCTCATCTGATTCTTGGCTATATATGCCCGCTCCCGCTCTTTTGGTTGAGGATTTCCATGAACCGTCTGTGAAGCATGTCACTTTGGGTTCTGGTATTTCTCTCTCCCAGCTGTCTCTCTCTCCTATGTGGATTCTGTATTTCTTATCGAACCTCTTCCTTTTCTTGATTAGGTCATTGTTTATCATGAGCATATCCATGTTTGACATTGACTCTTTCTGTATGCTTGCGTGTCTCTTGTCCATCTCGGACCCGATCCACTCCCTGCTCGCTTTTAATCTATACCACTGTTCTGTGGCTCTCTTCTCCACCTCTATGTGCACCGGGTTCAGTCCTAGCATGATCTCCAGGGCTTGTGTAGGTGCTGTTCTCATTGCCCCGGTTGTCATCAGACATGCTAGTCTTTGAACTTTTGTTAGTTCTTTGTCTATATATTTTATCTTTGCTCTGTGCCACCACACGATGGCTCCATATAGGAGTCTGGGTAGGACCACCGCTCTGTATATCCATTGCGTTATCCTTGGTCTTAGTCCCCATCTCCTTCCTATGGCTTTCCTGCATTGCCACAGGGCTATAGTGGCTCTTCTGCATTGCTCCTTTACATGTGTCCTGTATAGCAGTTTGCTGTCTAGTACTACTCCAAGGTATTTTATTTCCTTGAGTGTTTCTATCTCTTCACCTTTGATTTTGATTGGTGTTAGGAGGGGCAGCTTTCTTTTGTTGGTGAAGAGTACTATTTTCGTCTTGGTCGGGTTCAGGTCTAGTCCCCTGTTCTGACACCAATTTAGTACCTGTTTTATCCCTCTTGTCATGACTTCTCTCGTTACACTGAGGACTTTTCCCCTCACTAAGAGTACCCCGTCATCCGAATACGCTTGCATGTGTATCCCTCTTGTGTTAGTTTCTCTTATGAGCGAGTCTAGTAGGAGACACCATAAGAGTGGTGACAGACAGCCTCCTTGTGGGAATCCACGGCTCGTCTTTATCCTTATTGAGTCTCCCCCCAGTTGTGCTGTGATCGCTCTCTCTGTTAACATGGCCATTATCCATCTCCTAACTGCGGGGTCTATGTCATCCCTCCGTAGACATTTATTTATTGCACCAAAAGTCGCTCTGTCGAATGCTCCCTCTACGACGAAGAAGCATCCCAGTGCCAACTCCTTGTCTTCTAATGCTCTTTCTATCCTTGTAGTCAGGTTGTGCAGAGCTGTCTCTGTTGATTTACCTTCCATGTAGGCGTGTTGATGCCCGTGTAAGGGTAGTCTTCCACCTTGCATGCTTGTCCTTATCTGTATATCTATGATCTTCTCCAATGCCTTCAATACGAATGATGAGAGGCTTATGCTTATGAAGGATTTAGCGTCCTTGTAGTTTTTCTTGCCTGGTTTAGGTAGAAATATTACCTTTACCTCGCTCCAGATTTTCGGGATGTGGCCTAGCACCAGACTTCTTTCATAAATTTCTTTCAGATGGTTCCAGATGTATTTCAACCCCTTTTGTAGTAGTGCGGGTATCACCCCATCTGGTCCTGCCGCTTTGTAGGGGGCGAAGGAGTTTATAGCCCATTCCCCCACTTCATCACTTATCTTGAGGTTCATCGTTTCCCCTGCTTCCCTTATCTCGTTATTATTTTCTACTGCAGCCTCATGTAAGTTGTCCTCCCTGCAATCGGGAAAGTGTATTTTTACCATGTGCTGCAGTACTTCTTTGGGGTCCGTCAGTTCGGTCGATCATACTATCAGGCTACCCAGTTGGCAGGTTCTCTCGTTCGACAGTACCCTTACTAATCTCGCTGCCTCTGTGTAGCGTTGTATCTCTCCCGTGAATGTTTTCCATCCCTGTGCTCTCAGTTTTTCTCTAGTATTAGTATACAAAAATGTTATTGAGGCTACTGTATTTACCGGATGTGCTCGGGGTGAATCGGTATTCATACCACGAATACCACTTATACCCTCTGATTACGCATTTGAATTTAAGCGACTGCAATTTCCCCTTAAAGTCTGCTTTGCTATAACCATAAACAAATCATCAATCAGGGTCAGTCATTAAAGGTGGCGGGCATCGACTTAAGGGAGGATTGCTTCTCAAGTTCTCACACGGGCAGTTTTACGTGGCCTGTTCCAGAGTTAGTTCATGCAGCAGCCTGGTTATTTTAGCGCCCGACAGTACTACCACCAACGTGGTATACAAAGAAGTTTCTCAATCAATAGTCGATAGTAGATATCGATAGATGGTAGTGATCTTCAATAACCGTGCGAAAAAATATTTGAAACTTGAAAAGAACTGTCCTTTTTTTACGTATAACGAAAATAATGATTCTCCGCGGACGAAGTCGCGGGCGGAAAGCTAGTTATTGTATAAAAGCTGAATTTTATATATGTTGCTTGAGGAACTATCAAAAGATGTTTTCTCAGTTATCAGACAGTTTCAATGGTTCTTACACATTGTCTGACACATTAAAAGTCTACCTACCGTAGGTGCGCGCGCGAGGTATATGCACGGAGTATATACATGCAAGTTGGTGCGAGGGAAAAAGGAAGTTCAGTCTATTGCGAGCTTTCACTGCGCATGTATCATATACTTGATATTGTGTGTTTTTTGGAGTTTTCAAACTTTTTTATTACATACAATTATTTCTAAATTATGATACATAATTATGACGATAAGATTTAGAAAAAAAAAATATTAAGATAAATTATCAATATCAATAAAAAAATAAAACAAAATTATTTTGGAATTTTACAAACTCTTTTTAAAATTAGATTTTATCAATATTTTATAAAAACTTAATTAAAAACGTATTTTTATCCAGTGTTGCTAGAATATATTGTTTTATATAGAATCCTGCTAATATTATAAATGTGAAAGTTAGTGTGTGTGTGTGTATGTGTGGGGGTGTGTTAGTTTGTTATTTCACGCTGTAACAGCTGGATGGATTTGGATGGAATAGAGTATTTATACCCTGGATTAACATATAGGCTACTTTTCATCCTGGAAAATATAACAGTTTCCGAGGGAATAACCATAATCGAAATCTACGCGAACGAAGTCGCGAGCAGAAGCTAGTACTTAATGAAATAAATCGTTCAAATCTATCAAGCAAGTTGTGACATAGAAACCCACAGAATAAGAATAGCACAGAAGCTGGACTATAAAATGAACGCACCAGCTTTATTTCTCTACTAAGTTCTTAGATTGCGCATTACAAAACAGAAAATGAACCAAATAATTGACTGTTGTTTCTTCTTTCACTGTCATTTTCACAAGGTTTATTGACGTTAAATTTGAATGGACCTCGATATGTCCGCGAACGTGTGTATGTAGGGGAGGCCGGGGCTGGAAGTTCCCGGGGTAAGTTGTTCCGATAGTAATAACTTTGTAAAGAAAAGAGATAGCAATACACGCAAAGTGCGTAGTTTAAGCATCAGGTGACGCGCAGCGCTGGCGTCCACCTTAGTTACTCCGACGGCGGCGGACAAGTGGCTGCGTGTACCGTGCTATTAAAACACCACGTGAGTAATTTTTTTCGTATTTAAACTTTTTGGTCTATTTTTATTTATTATTGACCGATTAATGTGTAACTTATCTATTTAGTGGTGGCATTATTTAGGTTTCATATTGTTTGAGTGTTTTTTAAATTGATTTCATTGATTTGCTAGCATGACAGTCTTAATATAAAAACGTAATTTGGGGTTACAAGTTCCCTCCCGAAGGGGCTGGTTGTTCCTCGGAACAACTTACCCCAATTGACCTTCAATTTTATCAGAAATGTTTACGGTCATTTTTCTCAGAATGTCTCAGAATAATATGCAGCTGGAACCTATAACCACTTCAACATCGGGAGAAATTGGGGAACAACCTCAGCATTCGACAACAGATCAGGGTGATGCCTCTCAGACTGCAGCTTCGACCAGTAATATTGGACAAGAACTTCAATTAACACCAGAAAAAACAAATGCTTCTGTGTTAAGCCCGGAAATCGTGAAACCTTTACCAAAGGCACCACCAAGATTGCTGACTGCTACAAAACGACGTACGAGAAAGACGGCTGTTTTAACTGACAACCAGAAAAAAATGTTTTAGCTGAGGAACAGTCAAAGAAGAAGGCAAAGAAGAATGAAGACATTGCAAAGAAAGGGAAGGGGAAAAAAACAATAATAAAGATAAAGGTAAAGGAAAGGGAAAAGCTCAAGAAAAAGCTAAACGAAGAGTATTACAAGAAAGCGACAGTGATAGTGACAAGGATCTGGAATGGTACTGCATAATTTGTTGTGATTCATATTCAAATTCTCTTCCAAGAGAACAGTGGATAGAATGTAGGTAGCATGTGTAAAAATTGGGCACATGTTAAATGTATAAATGAAGCCGATAGTATTACTTATGTGTGTCCCAATTGTGAGTCAGATGAAGATATGAGTGGTGAATAAGAATGAAAGTTGCCAAAGTTTATTACGACTGATGAAAACAAGACTGATGATTTATCTTCATTGTAACTCTACTAAATTAAAAATAATTTGATATCCTAAAGATTACACTAAATGAAAAATAATATGGAGGTTAGCAGTTTTGTTTTGTAACTTGATTAGATTTGTAAGTTTTTGATCTCAATTGTCATAACAAATATTAATGAAACGTTTATCTGGAGGTTACCAGTTATGTTATGTAGTTTTTATATGTGCAGTTATGCAAATGATAAGATTTTTAACTTGATGAATCTCTATTATGGTTTAATTGATAAAAGAAACGGTTATCTGAAGGTTACCAGTTATTTTTTGTTGTTTTTAAGGTTTTGTTATAGATTTATTAGTATACATATTAACTAAGAAATGATGTCATCATCACTTCTTAGTTAATATGTATACTAATTACAAAATAACACTTGAAAAAGTGTTTATTTCAAGGTTTCAAGTTATATTTTTTATATCCTTAAGTTTAATAAAGCATCTAGTAAGATTTATATATGCTAATAGATCTCAATTTTAGTAAGTAACACAAAAAAAGTTTTTCTGGGTGGAACTAGTAATATTTTGTTGTTGATTTTTTTTTAGTTCATAGCATAGCATGAACACACAATAAATGAAACTATAGAAATGATTATTTTAATTAAAAGAACCTTGTTATCCTTAAATTTTATTTATATTATCCAAGTGGCACAATTTGCCCCACACATGGAACAACTCGCCCCAAAGTGGGGTTGAATGTTCCTCTCCGAAATTTTGCAAAAAAAATCCTGTAAAAAAAAAACTATTAAGATAATGACAAAAAAGACTATACTATTACAAAGACCGATAAATAACTTTTCATAGTTCCAAATATCAAAAATGTAACATTTTATTTTCATCATGAAATTCGATGTTTTTTGAAAATCGGAACTTCCAGCCCCGCTCTCCCCTATGTAAAAACTTTATAGTAACTACAAAACACAGAAAATGAAACACAATATTAACTGTAGAGGAATGTACAAAGGCGAACATAACCCTTTAAGGGATCTCTTCCAGCTAACCTTTGGGTGATTGAGTAAAACCAGTAAAACAATGTGGCAACATCTTGTTTTTCGCAGGATCCCGTTTAGAAGTTACGTGTGTACGTGTGAGGATACTCGTGTGACTGCTAGTATTAAACACGTACACTACTAAACGGGATCCTGCAAAAAGCTGTGCCTGCAAAAAAACGAGACGTTGCCGTGGGAAAGGGCCCTGAGCAATAAGTACAAAAACCGTTTTCAGAATCTGCATGAACTAAATTTTTGACCAAAAGTAATAAAATAAAAAAATACTAACAAACATTCGACGTGTCCATAAACTTTGTATGAAAGTCAAACTTTTCTTTTTTCAAATCCCTATAAAAGAAAGATTTGTTTTCAAACATGCGCAGTGAAATATGGCAATAGACCGGACGCATTTTTTCACTCGCACCCTCTAGAAATTAAATGAGGGCGCCACCGTCGTTCGCATAGTAACCCTGCGTATACTATCAAAATGATCTTGATACTTGCTATTTTTAATTAATATTTAATAGTGGTAGAATACCATTTAAATACCTCTTAAGTAATAATTGATGGATAGTGATTCTATTTGTTGGTACATAAGATTAGAATGCCTGGACCTCAGTTTATTAGCGCTGGAATTCATTGCGGCAATGTAAAGTTATTAAGGTACCAGTGCTATCACAGTTTACATACAGCATTAGCCGTTGGTCTCAAGTTGAAAGTCTCAACTACTATCCCTTCATTATTATAAATATTGTTGTATCCTACTGGTATTGATCAATCATAAATTTAAGGTAAAGGTACTTAGTCCTAAAATAATTAGTACAAATAAAGTTAAACTGAGACATTAATATTTTAATAAACCATACATAGGATTTTTTATTTGAAATGTCCTAGTCCAGTTGTCTTCTTCTTCCAATCTTACAGTTTCTTCATTAGTTTGTTCATCAATGACTTCATCAGACTGTTTATAAATACAAGTTAACCTCCTCCTCAGACTTTGATTAAGAACACTGTCTGATCCAGTTTTGATAACTAAATGTTCTGAATGTGTTCCAAATATCTTTACTACTTTCATTAGCAATTCGCCTCACAGTGCTCTCGGATATCCCTGTAAAAATATTTACCATTTCCATTTAATATTTTAACTAATAAAAGCAATCAATTTTAGCGTAGTGGTCACAATTCAAAAAAGTACCAGTAAAATATTAAAATGTATATGGTTATTCTATACCACTTTTCAATCTCAAACAATAACATTAAAGTAACCTCAAAATACGAACAACGATTAAAATAGACCAAACCAATTGATTTATTAAATTTATAAGACATTGTTGTCTTGGTTTATCAATACAAAGTTGTGTTTTATACAAAACATACCTGTCAAACAATACTTTGCCGACTTGAAACTCCGCTAGGTGCCGTAAAAACAGTTTATATACGACCTCCCTTGTTCCATTAGATATTGTTTTGTTCATTTTTATACTAATCACTTCTTTTCCCCAAGCCAAAACTCACTAAATAGAGAAATATTTTCAAAAATCCTCAAGACGCTCTATACTTAAGGCGAACTTTGACATGACTTTGCCAATACAACCGGTGTTGCAAGGTACGTTGCTTTTTAGTTATCTTTTATTTAATTTATACTCTTTACTGTCGGTCTGATGTATACAGTGTGGAAAAATAAGTCGGGCCCTGGAGGGAAACTACCTTAAATACTTGAGTTGTCTCATTTTACTTAAAGGAGACATTCCTTTATTTTTAAAAAGAAACAAAATTGTATTCAAAGATTTTCTTAAACACGGTTGCCTTGCCCGAGACTCGAACCAACTAAAATTAAAAACACTCGCTATATCATTATACTAATCGATGGGATTATTATTCAGGATATTTTTTTCCTAACAAACATTTGGTCTTACTGTCGTCTGTCGTACAAGATAGCCATGAAGTTCACTTTCAACAGTTAAAGAGACGTAACACTTCTCTTCTCTCCAACAGTCAAAGACTTCGTATGAAGTACACGCTTGCTAATTTATCTCATAATACCTTGTTGAAATCTTCGATAAGAAAATCGTTTAATGGTAATAATACCTCTGCACATTTTTTTCTTATGTAATACGAGGCGTTCTGTGGCCAGACCTCACGCCCATGGACTTCTTTTTATGGGGTCATGTAAAAAATATTATTTATGAAACCTGTTATGAAACCGTGAAAGAGCTAAGGGTTGCGGTAGAAAATGTTATTAGGGACATACGCCACAACACTTTGCTGAAGGCTACAATAAATGAATTTCAACGGAGACTAAAGGCCGTGCCAGGATAAGCTAAGAGATTTTGCCCCCCTTGAGTTTGGGCTTGTAATTTTTATAGATTGTGTGGCTCTGCATTCGTAATTGTTTTGCCAAATTTGAGCACCCTAAATATCATAGTTTTCGTTTAAAAAAAAAAAACTATATTTAATTTTTCTTTGATATTTTTTTTTCCTTTTAACCAATTTTAATGAGCTTGGCATATAATGTACATTTAACCAAGATGATCAAATGGCCATAATTATATTTTCATTACGCCATAGAAAAAAAAATAAAAAAACCCATTCAAACTTTTCAGTTTTTTTTTTTATCACTTCCATGTTAGAGACCGCTCTAATTTTTTCACTGGTAAAACTCCCACTAACGTCCTATAATATGTATTTATTTAAAAAAAAAATCTAAGGGAGAACATGGAGTTATCTTGACATGAAATTCTTTACATACATTTCCTAGAACCGCTATAATTTAAATCGGAATGATTGCAACCTCTTTAGAGGAACGTACATGTTGCATATGAAATACTTACTGGCCACTTACATTTCAACTTTTTAAAAAAGTAAAAAAAAAAGACAACAAAAAGAACTCCTTTCAATTGTCGTGCGTTGGTAACATAATATAAACCATTCCAATATGAATTCATTATCAAAAACAACTGCAATACAACGCGTTTTCCGTAAAAAAGTTAAAACGCTGTATTGTCTCGCAATGAAAACAATTCTGCAAAGTATAAACGAACAATACGATTTCTTTAATAATACACTTCCAATTTTTGATCAGGTAAATGTCACAAAAGCATATTGTGCATTTGTATAGTAATTAATGGGTACTTAATTTTAAATAGGTAGTTTAAATAATTAGTACCTAGTAGAAGTAGTAGTAGTAGTAAAACTCTTTATTGTACGTACAAACAAATAATTACCTATGTTTTTTTGATCATTTAGATTGAAGACATGCGTGTTAAGTTATACTACCTGAGACTCCCAAATTACATATCTGTGGATAAACATAGGTAATTATTTGTTTGTACGTACAATAAAGAGTTTTACTACTACTACTACTACTTCTACTACTAATTATTTAAACTACCTATTTAAAATTAAGTACCATTAATTACTATACAAATGCACAATATGCCTTTGTGACATTTACCTGATCAAAAATTGGAAGTGTATTATTAAAGAAATCGTATTGTTCGTTTATACTTTGCAGAATTGTTTTCATTGCGAGACAATACAGCGTTTTAACTTTTTTACGGAAAACGCGTTGTATTGCAGTTGTTTTTGATAATGAATTCATATTGGAATGGTTTATATTATGTTACCAACGCACGACAATTGAAAGGAGTTCTTTTTGTTGTCTTTTTTTTTACTTTTTTAAAAAGTTGAAATGTAAGTGGCCAGTAAGTATTTCATATGCAACATGTACGTTCCTCTAAAGAGGTTGCAATCATTCCGATTTAAATTATAGCGGTTCTAGGAAATGTATGTAAAGAATTTCATGTCAAGATAACTCCATGTTCTCCCTTAGCAAAATTTTTGAAAAAAATACATATTATAGGACGTTAGTGGGAGTTTTACCAGTGAAAAAATTAGAGCGGTCTCTAACATGGAAGTGATAAAAAAAAAATCTGAAAAGTTTGAATGGGTTTTTTTATTTTTTTTTCTATGGCATAATGAAAATATAATTATGGCCATTTGATCATCTTGGTTAAATGTACATTATATGCCAAGCTCATTAAAATTGGTTAACAGGAAAAAAAAATATCAAAGAAAAATTAAATATAGTTTTTTTTTTTTAAACGAAAACTATGATATTTAGGGTGCTCAAATTTGGCAAAACAATTACGAATGCAGAGCCACACAATCTATAAAAATTACAAGCCCAAACTCAAGGGGGGCAAAATCTCTTAGCTTATCCTGGCACGGCCTTTGTGTATCCGGAACGAGGGGGCTCATTTCGAACAATTTATCAGTTAAATAATTTAAGTGTAATAAATTGACGACAAAATAAAGTTAATGTTACATTTTACGATCATTTTTATTTTTAAGACCAAATGTTTGTAAGAGAAATTTTATTCTGAATAATAATCCTATCCTATAAGAGGCGACTAAGGGAATAAAGGCTTGTAGTACTGTTAGGCGATGGGCTTGCTACCTGTCACTAATATACACTGTTAAACATCTTAGCCTAATTGTCCAAATTGTGGTTACAGAGTTATCAACAAGTTTTTGCAGTTGTTGGTAATTCTGTAGCTCTGCCTACCCCACTCTGGGAATGAAGGCGTGAAGGTATGTATGTATGTATGTATAATCCTATCTATTAGTATACTAAAATAGCGAGTGTTTGTTTTTTAAAATTTAGTTGGTTCGAGTCCCGGGCGAGACAAGCGAGTTTTAGAAAAACTTTGAATACAGTATTGTTTCTTTTTAAAAATAAAGGAATGTCTCCTTTAAGTAAAATGAGCCAACTTAAGGATTTAGTGTTTCCGGACAGACGGCACTACTTCGAGGAGATCCTTCTCACTGGGTCTCCCTCTTCAATAGCATGTACTGCAGTGTAATGACACGGGTACTGCCAAGCTGAGTGCAGTTTAAACCACGCCTTCCACTGAGACATACCAAGCCGGTTAGCCACAATTCTCGTCGAAGTAGTGCCGTCTGTATGGAAACACTGAAGGATTTCTTCATCTTGAGCAGTATCATGTCGAGGTCTTCCAGCGTCAGCTTGGCGGCGTTGAACCCATCCTCTTTCCCGAATAAGACGGTACGATGAACCAAACACGCTTGCGTGAGGTAAACGGCGGTTAGGGTAACGATGTTGGTATTCCCTTCTAGCTGCAGCCGCGTCTCCATCGCAGAATCCGTAACAATAAATAATATCTGCGTATTCTTCAAATTGGCACGCAGGCATTTGAGAAAGAAGCTTAGTTATCAATAACGTCCGAAATGGAGAAAGTAACTGATTACGCAGGTCACTCGAAAAGTTTTGAGATGCTCAAAATTTCAAAATGGAACGCACTTTGTTTTTAAAAAGCAAATTTATTTAAAAATAGTACACCATTAGCTGAATTTAAGAAGGAGAACGATATTCTATTCATTTTACTACAACACTTCACGCGTTTTTCGGTTAAAAATGGAACGCACTTTATGTTTTTAAAAAGCAAATTTAAAAGAACACGATTAGCTGAATTTATAAACGATAACGATCCCGCGTTTTTTGGTTGAAACGATGGAGCTTAACCGCGAACATTTCTGCTATTATTATTAATTGTACATTTTTAAATGAAAATAAATTTAAAAATGTCATAAATTGTACCTTTTTAGAAAGCTTATGAATTGAGCAAACTATTCCTGTAATTAGTACGCGAAGTGTCATACTTTTTTTTAGTTATGCTTTAAAATGTTACAAAATTTGGAAAATAATTACTAGAACTTTCAACTTCAAATCCTTTTATTTGCAAAACTTTGCATTTCTTTGGCATTTTTTATTATTTTTCGTAGTCAGTAATTCATTGGCTATTTGAATTTTTTTTTTATTTCTAAATGACGAAGTTATTACACAATGACTAGTTTAAGGTCGAAAAGCGGGTATTTTTTAAAAATTCTAAAAACGTGAATAACTCGATAACCAATGAGTTTTGACCCCTGGTTGACTGGACTTAAATCGTTACAAATGAGCTGTAGAATAACCCCTTTCAAGGAATACGGCGAATTTCCAGTCACCCTGTAATTTAAGGGTGTCTGACAGGGGGTTGCAACTGTACTAAGTGTCTGACAATAGAATAGGTCGTGATTTCTAGTATTATTTCAAATAAAATATGTGAAAACTGAACTTTATACTGTAAAAAAAATGAGGTGCAATTTTATACAGGGTGTCCCGTAAGTACCACGTCAAAGTTAAGGGGGAGGTAGGTGAGCAAGCCACCTACCTAACATGGAAAAATCGCCTTTATAAAAGTCGCACCGTTTTCGAGATATTTGAATTTTTCTGATTTTTAGAAAAATGTACACCCGCACTGAGTTTTTGATCTGTGGTATTCGGAATTTATTATTTTTTAATTTTTATTTTATTGAAAAACAATCTTGAATAGTTGTGTTATCAAATGGTAAAAACCATTGAAAAGTAACTATTGTAGTTTTTTTTTTTTTTTTTAATTTAATTTAAAATTTGCCTCTTCCGTTTTATTTTGGTAAAACTTTAGCCCCTCCTGGTGAAAAAAAAATACATGACCACTGGTTAGCCAATTAGATTAAAAACATGCTCGTTTAATGGGCATTTAAAAATGATAAATACTTTATCATCAAAACACTAATAAATATTTTTTTTAAAGAAAAGCGTAAAATACACCGTAATTCACGTTAAGCCAGTACTGCCACCCAAGCTTACTTGCCACGCGAGCTGTATCAGAATTCCATTCTAGTTTCATTCAGCAGCAATGCAAAACTAATCGAACAAATTAAAATCTTTAAATTTCGCTTAATTTATAAAAAAAAAGTTATAAAACTTTTAATCTGCGATATTCCAAGTAGATAATAAAAAAATAAAGTAGGTAATTAAGTAGGTAATTCGATTTGGGCTTACAACCTGCATAATGCCAAACTCTTTATTTAAAAAAAAACTGTCCTAAAACTCTTCGAACTTCGTTCGAAATTTAAAAGTAATTTTGTTCCTCATTTATTTGTTTATTGTCACATTTGAACCCAAACTTAATGTTTATTCGGTGTGTGGTTAAATCTAATTACTTACTTTTGTGATTTGTCGTTTATAATGTTTGATGTTTTTCGGACTAACTGTTTTTGCTTGTATTTCGGACTCTGATTTGCTTAACGATTTGGCCTTTGTGACAATTGTGACTGTGGATTAAATCACAAAAGTAAGTAATTAAATTTAACCACACACCAAATAAACAGTAAGATTGGGTTCAAAAAATTATTTTTAAATTTCGAACGAAGTTACCGAAATTTAAAGATTTTAATTTGAGCGATTAGTTTTGCATTGCTGCTGAATTAAACTAGAATGGAATTCTGATACAGCTCGCGTCGCAAGTACGCTTGGGTGGCAGTACTGGCTTAACGTGAATTGCGGTGTATTTTACGCTTTTCTTTAAAAAAAATATTTGTTTGTGTTTTGATGATAAAGTATTTATCATTTTTAAATGCCCATTAAACGAGCATGTTTTTAATCTAATTGGCTAACCAGTGGTCATGTATTTTTTTTTCACCAGGAGGGGCTAAAGTTTTACCAAAATAAAACGGAAGAGGCAAATTTTAAATTTAATTTAAAAAATTAAAAAAACTACAATAGTTACTTTTCAATGGTTTTTACCATTTGATAACACAACTATTCAAGATTGTTTTTCAATAAAATAAAAATTAAAAAATAATAAATTCCGAATACCACAGATCAAAAACTCAGTGCGGGTGTACATTTTTCTAAAAATCAGAAAAATTCAAATATCTCGAAAACGGTGCGACTTTTATTAAGGCGATTTTTCCATGTTAGGTAGGTGGTTTGCTCACCTACCTCCCCCTTAAGTTTGACGTGGTACTTACGGGACACCCTGTATACCTTTGCTACCTACCTTTTAAAGCCACCGTGATCAAAACTTCATAGTCAGGATGGTTATTATCTGTATTAGTGTCATACATACAGAAACTTTCAGGTTTTATGAAATAAGAAACGCCTGATCGTCACGGGCTCTTGGACTAAAACTTTTCCTTGGAAATGAGCTAATTTAAAATGAACAGAAACATACAAATCTACTTTTTCATAAAATACAACAAATAAAAAATCGTAAAAACGTAGACTAGAGTTAGGGGTGAGAAATGAAACCGCCCAAAGCTAAATTTGTATATAAAATATACATCGTTACTTTCTTACGTGTTATACATTGTGTAACACGTTAAGATATACAAGGGGCTGTGTGGATCAAAAAGCATTATTTATCCGGTAAGGAGGCATTGATTACTTATACCTTAAAGTTGATAACATTTGCAATAAGTCCGAAAAATAATCATGACTCTTGTGTTTCATTATAAAAAACTTACTTCTACTGCAAAGTTACATAGTGATTGGTAAGAATAATTAATAGTATAGTAGCACACATTGTAAGGAATTACACAAACGTTTGTTTTACAAAAGGTATACAATGAACTGGTTCTGATTATGTACTAGGATCATGGGATTAAATTTAAAACTTAAAAAACCCTGACTCAACATAGTCTGTAAAAACGTATAAAAAGTTAAAAATAATAAGTATTGGCCCTTTAAGTTTAATTATATGTAGGTACATATTATTATTTTGAGTCAAACAATTGGCCCTAAGGAAGAATACAAGTAAGCTACCTAGTCAGCGTAGGTAAATATCAAAACAAGATTATCAAATCGTAATGTAATTTTTTTTTAATTATAGGTAGTCAGCGCAGGTAAATATCAAAACAAGATTATCAAATCGTAATGTCTAATTTTTTTAATTATAGGTAGGTAGTTATTTTTGACACAAGTGTCGCCATGTCGGGGACCGCTAAGTAGCTGGGTTATTTTGTATTATTTTATTTACTTAGCGGTCCTCCAAAAGGCCAGGCTTATGTGGCTTTGAGTCGTGTGAAAAGTTTACAAGGTTTTGCAATTTGTGGATTGGATCAAAGAAAAACTATTGCATTATCCTCATGACAAATCAGCATTGGAAGAATTGCGAAGAATAAGAAACCGAAACGAAGCTTTTTCTCGATAATATTTAGTTTTACAGTCCCTCATTATAATCGAAGACCCGTTAGTTGGTAGTGATTCCCGGTCATGGCAAATTCCTGTGGTGAGCGTGAGCACACACACACCACGCACGCACGCACCCAAACACGCAAGCACGCACGCACGCACGCACGCACGCACGCACGCACGCACGCACGCACGCACGCACGCACACACACACACACTTCCGTTTCCGTTTTCGACATAAAAGATTACATATAAAAATCTGTCGTCACTATTATGGGTTAACTAAATATAGGCTCTGTCAACTAAGGGTCTCCCCAAACCAGTCGACGCAGAGTCGGCTTTCGCCGAGTGTTTTACACCACACTATTCGCATTTAGCCGATCGGCCGTCTCCGCGGTTGGACACCTGCGTTCAGCAGTCTCATCCTCCTAGCGGCCGTAGAGACGCCCGATCGCCTGCGATTTGCTATAGCAACAGTTGTAAAGCGACGGTCGGCTCTCCCGTGCTCCGTACTGCCGTCGAGACGTCAGACAGCACGCGTTCAGCCGTTGAGTCGGATGAACAGATGTAGGCAACAGCGGGTGATCGGCAATCGTAAATCTAATTTTTGGAGACTGGTTGTTAGTAACAACATGAGTTGGGAATCGGACAGACGCGTTAGATTATTTTCCTTCATATAATTAAATACATACATACATACATACATAAACTCACGCCTTCATTCCCAGAGTGGGGTAGGCAGAGCTACAGAATTACCAACAATAATAAATACAATGCAAATATAAATAAAATACAAACGCATCAGTAGCTACTTCGTCCGTCATCGGCTCTGTTCGGCCGTCGCCGGCTATGTTCGGCCGTCGAAGACGCTGAACGGCTTCCGCCAGCTCTGACCGGTCCTTATCGTAGGTACTCGGCCGTGATCGGATCGTGTTTCGGCGGTGTTCAACTCTTGCCGGCACCGAACGGCGGTACTCGGGGATTTATGAATGCGAACGTGTGCGGTAGGCTGCTAACAGCGTCGTACAGATGCGAACAGCTTTACGGCAAAATGCCGTTTTCCCGTCGAAAGACGTCGTTTCGCGTCGGCCGAGCCGATTGACGTCTTATTCGCTCTTATTGCGTAGACATAAAGCTTTTTCCGTACGCGATTTGCCGAAACGGCGTCGTCTAGTTTGGGGAGACCCTAATACACTCGCGAGCAAAAGTATCGAATCACTTTGCATTTTTTCATGTGCATCCAATATGCTTGTAATTTTCCACCCGAATCTGAAAATTATGGTACCGAATAATAGCTAACATTGTAACGCATTGGAAAATGTGCTAATTTAATATTCAAGGCCCATAGGCTGAAAAAAAAACCTGAATAACGGAAGTCGCCTGAAAATTCGCTAAAAATAAACAAGGCAAACTTGGAATAAAAGGCTCATTTATCAAACAATACGATTTATTATTATTAAATTAGTATCGGGTATTGCCCTCCCAAGCCTTGATGACATGAACCCGTCATCAAAAATACCAGCATAAGGGACGACATGCTCTTCCAGAATTTCCGTTATGTACCTAGCAGCAGCCAATCCACCGCCACGACTACCGCTAGGCACGAAAACCAGCTCAGTCCGCGCGTCGTACGAGATGGCGCCCAAAAACATAACAGAGCCACTCTCGTAGGCGACTCTTTCGGAGAAGCAGCACTGAGCATATCGTTCTTCTGATCTCCTGTAGACTCTTTCCCTTCGGTCGCACCTATTCAGACATATTCTGCACTCGTCCGAGAAGAGAATTGAGGTCCTGGGTCTTAAATTCTGGGCCAATTTTTATGTGTCATAGCTTTTATAAAGCTAATACTTCAAGAAACGTAATTACATTTAAGTAATTTAGAAATATAAATTGATTTACAAAGATAATGGGTGCACATAAAAAAATGCAAAGTGATTCGATACTTTTGCTTGTGAAAGTATAAGCTTTTTGTTGCATATAAATAAGTTTTATGTTAATGTTGTCCATCTTATTTTATTTCATTTCATCAAAATAATAATTTTCGTTTTATAATAAACTTTATATTCAATTTAATTTTAGTAAAATTTTTTCGAATGTTGTTAGTAGCCCCAGCACTGCTCTCGGCATTTTTTTAAATTTGATTTAAAGGTTACGAATTTTGCTCACTATCCTTATTTAAACAGCGAAACCTGCTTGTTGGAGCTGCTGATGTGAAAAAATTATTACACACCGTTTTCTTCCATTTTAGTAGTCTTCGAGTTTGCCACTACACAACACGTACCTAAGCCCTAAAACAAAAAAAAAATATTTTACCTTTTGCCTTTATACAATGCTGTTGAAACACACGTGTGTCCAAAAAATTGGTACTCCTATGCAGGTGCCGTGTGTTCTCGACAATTTCGGGCGGCCAAGGGTGCCCAGTGAAACGATGCTTATAATCATCATCTCATCATATCATAATCATCACTACGCAACGGAATTTAATGCAGTGTTCTGCAATAGATAGAGTGATTCAAGATATTCTGATTTTTGTACGGATTTTTCCAGAAAACTCGTATAAACCGAAGCGAAACGAGGGCGGGTCGTTAGTACTATACAGGGCGTGTGTAACAGGAACAATAAATTAAAATATAGATTTTTAACTTAGCAGTAAACGTGTCCAAGGGGTCTCAGCTAAAATAAAATACATTTCTTTTGTTATTCTCTATAAAGTTAATAGCCCCAGCAATGTACATAAACACCTCACGGCAGCCATTAAATCACAATCGTGTCAAGTCGGAATACTTCGTTGAACGTGGCACGAAAACGCGAACGTTTGTCACACACACGTCAATAATAGGAGACGTTGGCTTTCCTCAAAGATAATTATAGGAACAAAATTATTGAACACTTAAATAAACGCACGTTATTTAAACGTTTAAAAAGCAACTTGTATAAACGTAAAGTAGGTACTTAAATAAAATTATAAACAATAAAAAAGGATCAACGTGTTTATTAAGTCCAAAGAATGAGCACAATCTCTGGGTAGCATGGCTGACTTTTTCGGAGATGAGTATGTTGTTTCAGTTGTTCTTGTACCTACAGTTTTCACTGTTGTCACCGTAGTAAACCTGAGTATATGGTTTTAATTTCGACTCGATGCCTCCGCACGCGTTCGCGAGATAAAGGGTCTTCACAGACACACAGACGGACGGAAAACAAACTTATCCAGACTTTCGTGTCTGTCTGTCCGAACGTCACAGCAGTTTTGTCTAAAAACTATATAGAAGCTATCATCCGGAAAGTTCTGTCTGTTTTGATTAAAAACAATATGAAATGATTTTTCTAAATATTTGAAAAGGGTGTTAAAAAATTTAAGTGCTTTGATTATAGCAAACAGGGAGTGATATGAAAGGGCTCAATATGCACATTTCATAACTATTTTTTTATAATTTTCCGTATCGTACCTAGTTTTTGAGTTATAGCCAAAAAATTACAAAAAATACCGTAAATAATGTATGTTAGATTTGCGTTTCCCACCAGTATTATCTTACGCTCGGAACGCTCTGTACGCGAGTCCGACTCGCACTCGACCGGTTTTTTATATTTATAGAATAGGTTTAATTCATGATTCTTTATTGTTTTGTAAAGAGTCACTGACTGGAAGCATAGGCATCAGGACAAAGTCTCTGTTCGTACAATTTTTTATTAGCAGTTTCAGATTATGAATTAGTATAAAATGTGATGCCTGTTTCTTTCTCTAGCAATTTTGCTCAATTTCGCGATGCACACAAAATGTTTAATTCGTACGATATATCTAGGTAAGTAGAAATAAAGACGTATCATGTACGTGCGATACCAAAGCTTAGTTAGCTTGGTACACTTATCCCATCCGAGCTATCCCTTCTGGTAGGGATAAGTACACGTTTTTGTAGATTTATTTCTACCGGTAGGGATAGGTGCACTGTCTTTTTCCACTATTCGCTGCTTTTATTACTAATTAACTAAGATTAGTATCATAAATATGAGGTAGGTTTAGGTTATGTCAGTTCTTCAGCATGCCCGAAGGGCCAAAACACTCAGAAATCGGAGCTCCACCGCGGAGCACTGTAAACTCTGTGATTGTTATAATTGGTACCAATCCCTCTTTGTACGAACTGATAATTTGTGGAAACAGAGGAACTTAACGAATCTCTAACTTGTACCGATTACAGAATTGTACCAATCGAGCGTTTGTGAGGATGGCGATGCTTTCATTGAGAAATTTGTGTGGGTGTTTAGAACCTTCAGGGCGCTGACTATTATCGTACTTTTTAACCCTCGATGCAAAAAGAGGGGTGTTGTAAGTTTGACCACTATGTGTGTGTGTTTGTGTCCGTCTATGCACCGGAGCTCTTAAACGGGTGAAACGATTTGGATGCGTTTTATATTAGTGATCCGGTTTTCTAGCAGTTTAAGCTAGGTTTTTTAGCAGTATGCAGTTTAAGCTAGGTTTTATGAAAATCGGTTGGATCGTTGAATAGGAGATATCAGCTCTGAAAGAAGGGGTCAGGATCACATCGGGGTTTATGCCTATAATAGAATAGCTTCATGCAACACAAAAGGGGATTGCTAGCATGATTTCTTCTCGTGATACAAACATTCCTGCACCGACAAGTATGTTCACAAACGGCACAACTGAAGTGTTACATAATTTGCTGCTTGGAAAATCTTGGAATTATTGTGTAAAAGTTTACGTAAAATTAATTTCACTGGAAACCCTAGCAATATCGACAACGTTCTCTGAAACGTGTTACTTGCGGATTCGACAACCTTTCGAGGTCACTGCAGCCTTGTGATTTTGTAAAGCGTTTATTATTTTAATAATTGTGTCCATAAGTAAGTATTTATGTGAATATTTTTTGGTTTTACTTTCACACAGAAATTGTGAAGAGCTCCGCCTGTCTTGACGGAAAGGTCAATTAATGGTCCTCTATCTAAATGACTCGTTCATAACTTTCGTATTTCGTACTATTTGTAACTAACAAACCTTCAACCGTTAATGAATACAATAAAAGGATATGAAAAGGTGTTATGGTCAACGTCTTTTGCGCCGTAGTAAAAATGGCTAACAATCCGTTGGGTTTTTAACTCGAGTCAGGAATAGTGTCTTAAAGTAAAAAAGTAATATCAAATCAAGGATTGCTAAAGTTAAATCTCTTAAATTTAATTTGTAGCTTCATTATTGTCTGTATATTATTCACTTCATGCCATACGATTAAAAAAAAAGGATTGCTCAAACGTCATTTTTTTAAATAAAAATTAAAATGTCTGGTCTGTAACTGAAAAATCCAGCGTTTTTCAAAAAACTTTAACCCAGTGATTCCCAAAGTGGTCTATATCGGCCCCAGCGGTTAAAGACGACCTGCAAGGGGTCCATGAAATGATAATGGGGGTCCCATTTAAGCAGGTCCATATAATAATCCATAATTAACACACATATAGTAGGAACCAACTTACTTACGTAATACTTTATTGTAAATTTATTTATTTATTTAAAATATATAAATGAACACATACTTGTCTATATAAATTACATTTTTATTTTCAGTACGTGTAAGTTTTTATTTTGTATACAATAATCTTTAGCGCTAAATTGTAATTGTAGCCTGTGTTAAATTTTTAGCCAGATAGACTTCCAACTTTACCCGTGCAAAAGATATTAAAGATTTTTTGATATTAGGTAAGCTGGGTGACTACCCAAAACCGAAAAAATTGCTTAGTGTTCAAAGAGACGAACAAGTTTGGGGACCTCTGCTTAAGCTAGAATGACCCATTTCCTAAAAAAGTGTTCCGATATGTATTACCCGTCCTTGACGGTTTGAGCAAGGCACGGTCTGTTGTTTATAAAGGCCACTATTGCAAATCCACAATACAGGGTGTTTGGTAGAGCGTTGTCTAAAAGAGACAGGCGAATAGAAGAGGCCATTAGCTATCCATTTCAGGTACTTTAACCCTTTATTTGTCTAGGGGCTATTTAATACCGATTTATTTATTATTTTATTAAACGTTACCAAAATTCGACCTTAAACCCCCGAAAAAAAGAAACTATTTGGTGTATCCACAAAATTATCATTTTTTTAGAAAGTTGAATGTTGTGGTGTTCGAATAAAAGTATTATTGGAAGCAACATAAACAAAATGGGGGCTCTCAAAGTTTCAGAAATCAGTAATGAAAATTTTCAAGCTTAACTTCACAATGAAATTTTAAAAAAACCAACGTGATTACAACTATTCAATTTCCTAAAAAAAAAACCAGTTCATGCCGATTCTAATGGTGTAACACATGCATTACAAAACTCTTAATAATTTGAGTTATTTGCTAATAACTTCCACCCGGCCTTGAAGGTGGCGATTTTTGGGAGAATTAACTTCTCCGTTCAGTTACCACGTCTTACGCAGTTAGATGTATTTCTCGTTGTCATACAAATATCTAAGATGAGAATTAATTCATTCGATATTTATAAGTAAAACTTCCGTGTGCAGTAACAAACGGCAAACCTCGAAACGTCTGTTATAATCAGTATCCTCCAGGCCTAAAACAAATAAACTAATGATAAGATGAATGATCGGACACTTGTTTTTTAAAAACTACATAGGCCTGCCAGCCGAGGTAAGGTAGGCTTGCCGCGGGCACTCGTAAAACATTTAAAAATGCAAAAATGATTCAAATTTAATACACAATAGTGGCAAAAAATTGACAGTACAGAGAATAATAATGATAAAAAAACAGCAAATCACTTAATCTTGAACAACTTGTAAATACCCTGCACAGGAGTGTAATGAAAAACGTGTCTTTCATCAGCCCGAAGCACTGACCACGCTTTCCATATGCTCAAGTCAAGCAATTCAGCAGTAACTCTAATGCTGGTACCATTTTGGAGATTCTTACTTATAAAATTCTAATGAATTAATTCTCATCTTAGATATGTGTATTACAACGAGAAAACATATAACTGCGTAAGACATGGTAACTGAGAGAAGTTAATTTTCCCATGCATCGAAATCGCCACATTCACGGCCGGGTGGAAGTTATTAACGAATATTTCAAATTATTAAGAGTTCTGTAATGCATGTGGCACACTATTAGAATCAGCATGAACTGGAAATGTTTTTAGGACATTGGAAGAGTTGTAATCACTCGTTTTTTTAATTTTCTTTGTGAACTTAAGCTTTAAAAAATTCTTTACTGATTTCTGAAACTTTGAGAGCCCCATTTTTTTAAATGTTGATATACGCTTCCAATATCTCTTTTATTCGAACACCACAACACAACATTTAACTTTCTAACAAAATGATAATTTTGTGGATACACCAAATAGTTCGTTTTTTTCGGGGTTCCAAGGTCAAATTTTGGTAACTTTTAATAAAAAAATAAAAAAATCGGTATCAAAAAGCCCCTAGACAAATAAAGGGTTAAAGTGCCTGAAATAGATAGCAAATGGCCTCTTCTATTCGCCTGTTTCTTTTAGACAACGCTCTACCAAACACCCTGTATATTCTAAACTAGCTTAGCTACGCCATTCATTCATAGCCCTTATAAAGTAATGACCCGGCTGAGCGCTAACGCGTCTAGGTCGGGTGATACCCGCGGGTGATTAAGGTCTGTTGATCCGTGTCCGGGCATTTACACGGGTACCCGGATACTAACTACACGGACTACACTAAATAAAAGTAAGTCTCGTTTCAGTAGAATTGGCTATTTTCAATATTTAAGGTAGTTGCCGCCCATGTGGCTTTCGTTTTTCACCCTGTATAGTCAATATACCCTAAAATTTCGTGTTAGTAAATCGGCCACTTTAGGGTCGCTATTACCTGTATTATATTGCTTTTCTATCGACACGAGAGTACCTACTAAAGATTTGTTACTCATTTATAAACATGCCCCCTCGCTAGGGTTCTGTAGTCAACACGGAATCCTTAAAGTTTCGCCATGTTCGTTGGTCCGCGCGTCCCCCCGAGGTTAAACTCTAAGACACGCGGTACACGGAACGGTAATACATATTAATCACACCGCCAAAGTTAAGAAATATAATCATGAAAAATATCTGGGAAAAATCTGAAATGAAAGCGCATATTTACAACGAATTTAAAAGCAAAACTATCACAGCTAAGTAGACTTCATTGGTTCTTGATTTACAGGCGATTAATAGTTATTTTCACATCACATGCTCGAAAATGCACAATTATATATAATGCAAACTTCACCTAAAGTAAGTCATTATAATTATAACCCGCTGGTTAATAAAATAATGAGTTTTGAATTCCTATGAAATATTGATACGTTTTTTTTAAATAAGCTAGTTTAAGTTTTGATAAAACGTTGTTTCTGGTAAGTAGCCTTGCTTTTTATTGTCTCATCACAGAAGGTGAGAAAAGTAGAGTATTCTACTTTGGGATAAAGCTGTTTTCGTTTTTGGCGAGCTTGAATTCCTCGCTGCACTTGGGACTCCGTTTTAATTCACTCGCTTTGCTCAGAAATTAACTCGTAACTACGCTCTCCTCGCTATGCTCGCTACGCTCGGGGGTTAAATCTAGAGTCCCGCATTTGCTCAGGATCCAATATCGCGGTAGTGACATAAAACAGTGCTTTATCCCCTTGGTGTATAATCTACTATTATGTATCTGGTATATAATTAGCTCTTAAGGTAGGTACTCCTAGTTAGTTTTTTTTTGGGAATGTTTTACGGTATGACAGAATAACTGGAAAATTATTAAAAACATTTCGGAGCATTTTGCATCACTATAGAAAATTTCAAAACGAGTGATTTGCTTTTACGTATACAGACTATTCAATAATAACGCGTTAATTTTAATTTAGTACTTATAAAACTAACCACATACACGTTCAATATTTAAGAACTTCTCAGTAGTTAACGATTCCTGCAAAATAAAATTATGAATAACAATTTTATGAAACAAAATGATTATTAACAAAAAAGTTATGTATAAAAATGCCCTTCCCCGTAACAATACGGATTGGGCATTTTGAAATTTCAATTGGTCTCATAATATCTGCGCCATTACCTTGTCTGTTCATCTTTGTTTTTAAACGCCACTCTCATGTCGTGTGTCTTGCGAATGCGATACGTTTTAAATTAGTTTATCCAGAATCTTTTATTGTTTTGAGTGGTTGAGTTTAATTTTCAATTAAAGTATGCTGTTATTTTTTTTTTTATCGTGTTAATGCATTATTATCTTCTTTAGAAAAAGGTTAACGGCATCTGTTTCTTTGTTTACCGAATGTCTAATGCTAATAAAACGAAATATACTAAAAATCATCTAAGACAGCACCATATAGTTTTAAATAGAGAATTCGTTCATACTTGGCGGTTTTCGAAATAGTTTTTTGTGTTAGTAGTAACTAGTGATCCTTATCGACGTGCAATTTTCGCAGCAAAGGGTATGGCTGGCAGAAAAAACAACTATATTTGAATATTCAATTTTGACCTTAACTATAAATTAAATACTTAACTTCTTAGGATTACAACTCCAGATTTAAAACATTTTACGGTACATTTTTTTTTTCAAATAATTAATTTATGTCATAAAAATACAATTATAGTTGAACATCTAATAACATTACGCGAAGTGTTTATTTTAATCTGAATCATCTAATGCACATCGTGTCTGGAGTTAATATTCAAGTGTTTCAAGTGCAGTCCTAACAAAGTGCACGTAAGATCACAGTATGGATTTGACACAATACGAGAATTTTATAACGACGGACGAAGGAACGCGATGATGTTTGCAATTTCAATAAAATTGAAAAAAACACAGATAAATAAGCACCTCGAGTCAAACTCTCATCAAATACAATAGGCGATTCATACGAGGGTGGATTGAAAAGTTCTGAGCCTGGTAAAAAAAAGTAACGGGCTCACTTTTTATAACAATTTTATTTTTCGACATATTCTCCATGAAGGTCAATGCACTTAGTCTACCTCGCCTCCGACTTCATTATCCCATCAAAAAAAAAAGAATCGCTGAGGTCGTTAAAATATGAGTCTACTGCTTCTTGTACCTCCATATTTGTCGAAAATATTTGTCCTCCCAAGTGTTTTTTGAGGTTTGGGAAGAGATGATAATCGGGAGGAGCTAGATCCGGCGAGTAAGGGTCATGCGGCAGCACTACAAATCCACAATCATATATTTGTGCCATTGATTTCGCCGAAGTGTGAACGCGAGCGTTGTCTTGGTGAAACAGTACTTTTTTCGACAGCATTCCAGGTCTCTTTATTTTAATTTCCTCACGCAGATGACGTAAAAGAGCACAATAGTAGTCCGAATTTATTGCTTTGCCCTTTTCGAGATAGTCTATCATGATATTCATGATAACCCCCCTGCAATCCCAGAAAACTGAGGCCATTACCTTATTAGCTGACAAAATGACCTTGGCTTTTTTGGGTGGTGGTGAACCTGGTCTTTTCCATTGCCTGGATTGTTCTTTCGATTCTGGTGTACTGTGGTGGACCCATGTCTCGTCCATAGTTATAAAACGATTGAAAAAATTGTCGAAGTCACGTTGAAACATACATAAACAATCTTGGGAAATTGTAACACGTACTCGTTTGTTCTCGACTGAAAGCAGTCTAGGCACCCACCTGGTTGACACCTTAGAAAATCCAAGAACATCGGTGATGATGTTCTGTGCCCGCTCATAAGAAATACCCATTGCTTCCGCTATCTCCACAATCTTCAATCGCCTATCCTTCATTATCGCATCTAATATATTATTGACATTTTCGTCCGTAGTAGCCGTCAACGGCCGCCCACTCCTAGGCTCGTCTTGACGTCGTCGTCGACGTCGTCGTAGGCGTCGTCGTCTTTTTATGGTAGCATACGATGGAGCAGATTGTCCTTATGTTTGATTCATATCTTCAAATATTTGTTTTGGTGTTAACCTCTTCTTTTGCAAACATTTTATGACAGAACGGTGCTCAATTTTATCCATTACTTGAAAAATCAGTGACCTTATGTAGCAGTTCCAGCATAAAATGCAAAATTGTGACAGGAAAAAAACAAAAGATAGTGCATAATGGCGACTAAATATGGCACTTTGACCTGCCAGTATTTATTTGTTTTTATTTTATTATATTCAACCTTAGGCTCAGACCTTTTCAATGCACCCTCGTACTCGCATTCCAAGCTACAACAACGTTTAAAAGATCACCCTGATTTTGAAGTCAAGGACAGTAAGTTATTTAGTAAATTATTCGATTTAAGATGGTTTTTTTAAATCGATTTATTCAGTGTCATTTGGATAAGTGATTATAAATATGCATATAACTCCCATAATTTGTGAAATATATAACGTTTAAAATACTTGTGTAATTGTTTATTTGGCAACCATACGTTGCTAAAAAGGTGTGCTGAAAAAGGAAAGTGGTTTGATTATAGCATTTATAGCAAATGGGGTGTCTTATGAAAGAGCTCAGCTTGCACATTTCAAATAAATAAATAATTCTTTTTTGTGTTATCCACTTTTTGATTTACAGCCAACAATGTGCAAAAACGGACCGTCCGAAATAAAATGAAGAGTTAATTATTTACAGTTTGTGAGAAATAACTAAGAATCTTTCGAAATCTGTATTAAAATTGTATTAGTCAAAATGGACCTTATTGCATACAAAATAAAGTTCATAACAAAATGAGTCTTTTGTTTTGAAAATACGGTACCCTCGGTCCGCGAGTCCGAATCGCACTTGACTGGTTTTTTATTTATTCTAGACGTCTTCTTATGTTAACTCGTGTTACAGGTATCACCAAATATCAGGAGCAGTGGGTTGCAACAACCTGGCACTGGCAACGGTCGACCGCTGTGAAGACCCTAGTATCAGTCGTTTGCGTGCTGAACCCCGCGAGGAGAAAGCGCCACGTGTGGGCCTGCGTACACCCGGGGGCGGGCGCCCTGCGCCGCCCCACAACTGCATATGTAAGTGCGACTGCAATGCCAGTATGCGTGCGATAATGCACCCCCTACTCCCACCTCCACTCCCGCTCCCATTGCCATGGCAACGGAGGCCCGGATATTTACCTGCCGCTGCGAATTCGTTATTGACGTTTCAACAGCACAGCGCCTCGAACCTGTTGCGTAACTGCAGCCCGGGTAAAGCGTGCCGCCATTGCCTGAACATATTGTTTGCAATAATGCGAGTCTTTGTTTTGTTTTCATTTATGTTATTATTTGAAAATCGTATTTCCTATTTCCCAGACATTTGCGTTAGAATAACAACTTTATGTAAGTGAAGTGATTAAAAATGTGTTATACGAGTCAGTTTAAAATCAATAAGAAGGTATATAATACAGCTGGGTCGAATGGACACCATCATTCATCGTCGGCCTTTGTTATAGGGTCTGTTGGACGGTAAGCGTATTGCGAAGTTACTTGTTGCACCGAGCGTTAGTTATTACCACCTGCTTTAATTTTTTCGACCCGATTACCTACAAGGCTGTACGTGTCATAATCTAACGATTAATTTCTTAAAACAGTCAAAGTGATATTCTAGTTGAATTACTTGCTTTGTTGCTTTGCGAAATTAATTTGCAGGGTTTTGTGGAAAGTTTGTATAATTTTTTAACGGTTATCATAAAATTTTGCCAATATATGTATGTATTGTGTTAGAATTTGGATAGATATAGTGCCAAGTGGGTGAAATCGGGTCCGTTTTGATTGGAAACCAGGATCTGCAGCAGGCATGGCTAGTGTAGTGTTATAACGCTCGGCGCCGACCTTAACCCGACGGCTTTGCGCAGAGCCTTCGCGGTGAACACGTATCTGTGGAACCCACCCGTCGGGTATATCCACTATCTGAATAATGTAGGCAATTCATCATTTTATTACCCGCTGAACCGAAGTAGTCAAAATTTCATATGAAGCTATAGAGTTGAACTCCCAAGAGGGACATATGGTAATTTATTACCGCGAGTAGCGTAGCGATAAACACTCACTAAACAACAGCTAGTTTAAGATTAATACGAAAGTTTGTGAGTTAGTATGTCTGTTTGACGTTGAAACTACACTGGACGGATTTGGATGAAATTTGGGATGTAAATAGTTTCTAACCTGATTTACCACAGGCCACCGATACCCATTTGAAAGTCATTGTGTGTCATCAGTGTCATCACTCGTCACAAGTCGATTTGTAGCCTTTTTCACTACGACCCCGGAATTCGCATATAAAATAAATTAAAAAAAACCGCTTATATGCCCCTGATTTATAGAAAAAGGGAAATTATATGTATTTCCCTTTATCAACCTTTGATTGCAGCTAATCTAGGTACTTCATAATAATATATTTATGCGTTATAAATGACCTTGAACAATGTAGAGTGGAGTCCGGGAATCATATTTGCCGGCGTTGTCTCCCCAGAGCTGGTGGCGGCGGCGGCGGGGCGGGGGGGCGCGGTGGGTCAAGCCTCCCCTTGTTGCTTCCCTGCTGTGCCTAGATCACATTTATCGATTAATCCGGAGCGCAGCTATATAAAGCCACTGACTGCACTATCTGCGCGTATGATGGGGTGGGGTGGCGAAGGGGAGAGGAGGGGTGGCCGACTTGTAACCCGACTAATTATGCACGAAAAAACGTTATTGAACCTATGAATCTACAATAAATACGACAGCGGCGAGCTGCAACAAAGAAAAGCGTAAACATCTATAAAACATGTCAGGAGATGCCACGCGGGCGATTAAGAGTTTTCTTATTTCTATTATTTTGATTCCGCTGTCGCCACTTCCTACCACCCCCGCCGCCAACGTCCAAAGGGGTGGCCAGACCCAACGGTAGGGCTCGCAGTGGCAACATCTATTTCATTTCATTATTTAGACTAACATCATTTCACAAATATACATTTTTGAGGTATTCTTATTTCTTATTGTATCTATTTTGATACACAACAGGTAGGCATCGTTCATATCGATTTACATATCTTGATAAGTATAATAAAGAAATTCTTACGTATGTATTTTGAATTTCATATTAGAACCTATGCACATGCACGTCACGCGTTGGTCAATATTAAAACGTACAATAAGATGTCTTTCCAGTAGTCTCAGCGTACAATGCCTGTTTTTTTTACAATCAGCTTAGTTGTATTTTATTTATTAGATGCGATCCTTTCTTGTTGACACGAACCTAGCGAAATTATAACGATTACGTGTTTACCCACTGCTGCTGCTTTCGCCACTTATCCCGAAAATTGCGCGGTTTTTGATGAGCATAAATGATCTTGTAGGTATTTTGCCTGTAACCTTTTAAGGCTTAATTGTTTTATCGGCGCATATAATACAATAAAATTGTCCTCGCGCACCTCGAGCACCGAATGTAACCTAGTCAAAGAGAAACCATTTCTCAGTTAGTATCGATTTTAACCGGGAAGGATTGGTTTTCGACAGAATTCAGAGTGGAAGGACACGAAGGACCTTCCTGGAAATATTGCGTCGATTAAGAGGCACCCAGTCGATTTATGATGGTTATAATTATAATCATGAATTAAGTAAAAAAACAATAATACCGAATTCAATTATTTTTAATTGTGGTGACAACTTATCATCACGGCTCGAGTAAGGAAATGAAACGGGGCGTCGGGAAAACTCGGACACCACACTTATTGCCGAACGTTGATGTTACCGTAGTGATAACGCATGACGCATAAATGTCGAATGAACAAAACGAAATGAAAATTAGTGTGAATTATAATGGAGTTTTATTATTTTTATTATTGTTTTATTAATAATTAGTTTACACTTTGCCATATTGTTAAAAGACTCTAACACTACATTTACATTCGATGTTCAAAGGTTCCTCCGCGTCTTATAATACACGCTGCTCCCCGCGCCCGAGTATGTCGGTGCTCTTTCACTATTTTGGTAATAGCCATCGGCAGTTGGCTTGGCGGATAGGGCAGTCCCTAGGGAGTAAAGCGTGAACCCGCTGTATTTTATTTTGTTAGGGTAAAAGCTGGCACTTGTAAAAATTCTAAGTACTGCAGTATGGGTTATTCTAAAATGTAGATCCGCTAATCTTGAATATCGAAAGTTGATACATGTAAAGTTCAAATATCGAAGTCACAAATGTCGAAAGTAGAAATATCGATCGCTTATTGTAAATTCTAAAAGTTAGGTACGACGACGAGCGTAGTGAGGAGTGTTATGTTGAACTGCAATAATTTACCGACTGACCGATCTACGAGGGTGAATTGAAAAGTTTTGAGCCTAAACTTTTAAATAAAGACGAGTTACTTGTGGGAGCCGCCAAGCAGCAGTGTTCGCATTGTTGTGTTCCGGTTTGGGGATAAGACAGACGGTGAAATGACTAGCATAGAGGCATTCCATCTTAGTCCTCAGGGTTGGCCACGCATTTGCAACCTTGTGAATGCGAATGTCTATGGGTCACAGTTTCCACTTACCATCAGGTGGCCTGTGTGCTCGTATGCCTTAACACGCCATAAAAAAAAAAGTTTTTATAACAATTTTTTTTCTCTTCATTGCTTTTAACTTCATTATTCCTTTGAAAAAAAAATGAATCTTGAAGGTGATCGAAATATTCAGTCACAATTTCTTGTACCTCAATTCCGTCAAAAATTTCCGTCCTGCCAAGTGTTTTTTAGGTTCGGGAAAAGATGATAATCAGAGGGGGCAAGTCCGGCGAATAGGGCGGATACGGGCAACAATTCAAACCCACAGTTATGTATTTGTGCGATAGATTTCGCTACACGGCTACAGTATGGACAGGAGCACTGTCTTAAAAAACGATAAAAGATGGTTATTTAGTAAGCAGGCACTTTTACACGTCAAAAATCTACCAGCGCTTTGCAATAGACCACTACTGAGAAGAAACGCCGCAAGAAACTTAACAGTCCGTCGTTTTAAAGCATTGCTTATGATATTATACAATTATAAAACTTTACATGTGCGCGTTGATTTTTAATCGGTGATCAGAAGTTGAAAAACCAACCAATATTGAATTCAATAGGTGAAGTCTCAGGCAATTGGGACGGAGTCGCGGGTGACAGCTATTATTAAGATAAAATAGTTATGATAAAATAGTGCAGGCAGTTGGATTTTAAGGTCAGCTGTTGTATTAGTTATGAAGAGCTTTTTTTTTTTACACTTTAGTCTAAAAGTGATTCAGATTTTATTACTCAATATAACACAGTATAAATTACATAGCATGTCAAATTATATGCAGTTACATTGAGGTGGTCAGAAATAGAATTAAATGATAATAGTAAAAGTCAACACAAATACAGAGTACATTAAAAATTTAAAAGTCAATCTTATAAGTCAAGTTCCATATACTCATTCACCGGATAGACTGGGTTATCTGGGCGTTTGAGTTCGGCGGGTAGACGCTCGTAGTAGGTGGGCCCGATAACGCGCGGGTTCTTTCCTGCAAGTGCCATGCGACAAGGAACAGTTCTCAAACGCCCTGTGTGGCGGAGTTGTTTGTTTGTTGTTGTTGTACCCACTAGTTTCAAATTGTGTTCGTCTTTTCTGAAACATACTATAAGAAACTATTCCCCGCGAGTTAAAATCGACTCACAATTTGAACAACTGTCGAAAATGTAGTTTTTTCATATTGAACTAGGTTGCGTTCGGTGCTCATGGTAAGATAACTTGGGTTATTCATTGAGCTTGCATTCTAAACTAATGCGCAAAAATTCAAAGCTACGGTCTCTAAAGCAAGGAGTAATGTGTTATTTTACCGAATTAATGGGCTACTTGCCTATTATTGATAAACGTCTACGGTAAGTATTGATTGGACAATTGGGGCGAACCATTTTATAGTTTCAGCATCGTCATATTTAAAGGGACGACTACACCGCTGCTTAACGGTGGGTCTGTCAAAATCGACGCCTTGTAATTACTATTCTTTTGTTTACGAAACGTCACCGTATTTTACGCGTCGATGTGGGCGATCCTTAAAAATTGTTATATTTTTTGATGTTATTTGTTTTGGGTAAAATATCCATACAAAGGGCTGGTTTCACAATCGACAAGTAAATTTATCTGCCATTTAAACTTCGCTCTCTCCTTGCCTTATTTCAAGTGTAAGAAAGAGGAAGTGCTAAATATGTCAAATATGCTTTCCTTGTTGATTGTGAAACAGTCGGTAATAGTTCTATGCTAATAAAATTGTAAAGAGGTAATTGTGTTTTTTTTTGTATGTTCGGCGTAATCATTGGAGCTAATATACTGATTAAAAAAAATATCTAAAGTCCGTGATCGAATTCGAGATCAAAAATGTAAACATACAATTATCAATGTCAAAGTGACATTCCAGGGGTATATAATCTTGGTTTGAAGATTTCATTTTTTAATGTTTGAATTTTAATCAATAATAAATTCCGATACCTACATGCTTTTCAGTAAGATATTGGATGGAACACTTTTTCACACCAAAGTTTGTCTATTCATGTGTAATGTTAAAAATAGTTTTATTCTCAGTCACTATTCTGCATACCGTCACCGGAAATGCCAAGAACATCGGTAGTTTTATTGACACAACCACCAATTTTTGTAGAAATATTTATAGGCTTTCATCACCATAAGTTTCTCACTAACGGTCATAGCACTACGTTGCCATTTCTTCGGCGTTGAGAAATTGTTATTTTTATTTGAAGGGCCCGACTGAACTTCCATAGTTATTAATTTCCAATGCAACACACACGAACAAATAGAAACTGTACACGAAAATACAACCAAAACTAAACAATAAACAAAAACTTAACAACAGAAAGCAACGATACCAAAGAGTAAACGAAAATAAGCACATTCATTCGACAGATGTCAGAAAACTAACGCCGTATGTCCTGTATTGCATTAACAGTAAAAATATTATAATAACGAATCAAATGTTTAAAACTTCTTACCGTTGCCAGTAGCATAAATTAAAACTCCATATATTTTATTCAAACAACATAAATACGGAATTAAAAAAAGTATATCTACTGTTAGCCTTAGTGTAATATTTTCAACTCTTCACACAATATTATATTACCCTGATTATTTTTATTTTTATTTCAATGATTTTAAACTATCCATCACTTGGGTTTGTTTTTTTTATGATGGCAATCCGTTTGTTTACATGTTTGATCTCGAATTCGATCACGGACTGTATATGAACTTGTCTCCCCTGGATATCAAAGGCTATTTCCCTTTTCATAAACTCTCAATAAACCTACCGTAGTTGAAGTGTTTTTTGTCACTTTCTGCCAAATTCAAATATCACAATAACAGAGAAGGTAAAATATATTTTAAGCAATCTTCAGCTAACATTTCGCGCGTTTATGAATATGAGGCAGGATTTGAAATTGATGTGATAATTATCATGATTATTACCGTTATAATAACAGATGGATGATTATCAATTGATAATTACGAAAAATAGCGCTTTTAAAAGAGTACTGAATTCAAAGTATTCGAACGTGTATTTCCGCAATTGCATCTATCCGAACGCACGAAGCGTCAATTCCACACTATGTGGTTACTATGTATGGTGTTTTTTATTTATGTTTGTTAGAATTGGTTATGAAATAATATAACCAGGGCCCGTAATTTTCATGCCGATGACATCATTTTGACGTCACGCTCCATATAGGGTGATCCCAAATAGTTTTATTGTAAATTATTAATCATTAGTCGTCAATAATTTTAATAATGTACAAATGACTTCAAAAGTACTCTATTTACACGTCGGGTAAATAATAACTCTTGATACGTGAAACGTAAATAAAACTATTTGAGGTTACCTTTTCTCTATAGCCATTTTTTTTTCGCCGTCGTGTCAATTTGGGGCCCGTAGCAGCCCTACGAGGCAGGATTTTCTTCTCTCGCAGCCTTCTTCTTACTGTGGAGACGCTCACCGACGTCCTCCGAGCTGTTCGGAGCTGCTGTTGCACCTCAACAGCGTTGGAGAATCGGTTACGCAAACACGTCGACACAATATAGCGGTCGTCTCTGTCGGAAGTGCAACGTCGTCTCCCAGATCCATGCTTCCTGATGTAGCCTCCAGTCTCCTGGAACCGCTGGGATACTCGTTTCACCCGTAAACGGCTTATGTTGAGTTGTCGAGCAACATCAACCTGCCGTAGTCCTGATTGCAGTAGTGCTACCACTTGAGCTGCTTCTTCTGCCGTGGTATCCATTTTTCAGAGTTTTCTCTTACTGGAGCTGTTCAGGTGTGACTTCTGTGATGTCTGGATAGCAAATGACCCATAATTCATTTTTACCCCCCCTTTTATTCGTGTTCAGGGTGGCACAAGTAGTGAGTCCTCTAATGAGTTTTTCATCACTTTTTTTTAAAGACCCTAACGTGTCGTGATCATTGTTTTTACGAAAAAGAACGATTCGCATTTTTAAAGTTTATTAACTGTGCTTTCAAATGATACTAATATTGGTAGGGTACAATGAATAAGTTAAGAGCTTTATTCGCTTGAAGTCAAATTTTCAAAAGGTGCGATTTTTTTGACGCCGAGTGTATATTAAGCTATACTTAATTTAAAATAATTATCTGAAAAGTTATAATCATGTGTGGTATTATTGGAATCAGCGTGGTCTACTGTCTGCATCGCGGTCTGCTGTTTGCAGCGCTGTCTCCTGATCACTAAACTGCATGCCTTCGCAAGAGCGAAGAAAGATAAAGGGGTGGACGAATTGTTTGTGACGTCACAAAGATGGCGGCTTCATGTGTCATTATTCATACTCAAATAAACAAAGTAGTGACTTGCATACTTGACTTAATTAGCTTTCTAATTGCATTTTTGGAAACAACACAAAAAATATAGATAAAAAAAACGTTATTATAAAATAAAATATTTAAAAAAACAAACTAAACTTTTTCAAAGTTGGACCAGTTTTTTTTTTCTTTTTTTCTCGTAATAGGCATTAGTATAAAGATAATCCTTGCCAAGTTTGATAATGGGCCAGGAAGTCGTTTAGGAGCTAGACCAGCCACAATGCCGGAGGAAGAAATATGGTTTCTGTAAGCTATCGCTAGCGGCAGATGTGGCCGCCGCGTTCCGGCGTTGTGACTGGTCTAGCCCTTAAACGACTTCCGGGCCCATTATACAATTTGACAAGGATTATCTGTACACGAATGCCTAGACAGGAAAAGGACGTAAGGCCGGGTTTGTTAATAAAAGCATTGAAAAAATAATAATTGCAGCTTTACAGACGAATCCTACTCTTTCTCTAAAAACTTTAAAACATCAAAATCAACGGTGCAGAGAATAAACAAAAGTAATTCTATAAGAGCCTATAAGCAGACTAAGGTGCCTAACAGAAATGCTAAACAACAAACTGCGGCTAAATCTCGGTCTGGAAAACTTGATTCAAATGTTATCAAAACAAAGTATTGTATAGTAATGATGACGAAACATACTGAAAACTCGACGTAAGTCACTGCCTGGGGCCGATTGCATAATATTAATAAAGTACAAGCCAATAGTATTTGTGGTTTTGTATGGATTTTTACTAATGGTATAGGCTTGTACTTTATTATGCAATAGGGCGCTGGTCATCATTATTATTCCGCGACAGATAAAAAAACAGCGAGTAAAGAGTGTGTGGTGATTAAAACAGATATATTTGCCAAGAAGGTTCTCGTGTGCCAAGCAATCTGTTCCTATGGCAATCTTAGTACACGACCACTCGTCGAAATGAGTGTCTTAAAAAAATATTGTTGCCATTTATAAAACGTCATAATATATATATATATATTTTTTAAATCTTTATTTATTTTGAAGCTTTGTTTAACCTTGAACATGTCAGCTCCGGCTGGCCTTAATACAAGTACACTGACAAACATCACACATAAAAAAACGCTAGAAAAAAAAAAATGTTATTGAAACACGTCATAATAACTTAAGCCAGCCTTATTGTGACCTGATTTAGCAATATGCCATTAGATGAAAAATACCGTTAGGTTAGCATAATTCATTTTTCATCGAATTTGTCGAAAACTGTCTGTCTGAGCCACGGCCAATTGAAAAATATTGGGCTCGTGTAAAGCAAAAAATCTTTAAACACAAGAGGAATGCCGTTTCAGTTAATTACTTCAGACAAAAGTTGAAGGTGTTAAGAAAAAATAACGATATTTCTGGATGCACGGAAAATTAGACTAAACTTATATATTATTTGTAAATATTTAGAGACATGTAATATACTTAATTAAACTTGAAAAAAAAAGGTTTAGTTTAATTTTGGTAATTACGCGTAATTTTTTTCTGGGACAAGATTTAGCATAAAGTCCAAAAAAACAATGATTTAATAGTGTAACTGGTATATAATCTGGTTATTTATTTATCCTATTTAATATATATATTTATTATACCTACATATTTATTTGCTATTTTTATTTTAATCTTCTGTATCTTTAATACGTTGTACGTTTAGCCAATCCGTTGTTTTTATTCTTCTCTCAATCGCTCAAAGGTTAACTGGAAGAGATCCCTTATAGGGATAAGTTCGCATTTGTACATACCTTTTTTGCTTCTGTTTATTTTTTGATTTGTTATTTTCTGTTTGTACAATAAAGAGTTTACATACATACATACATAATGAAGATTGTTAAGGTACCTAAGAGTGGCGAGGTTAGCGCGCGACATGGCGGGCGCTCTAATTCTAGGCACGAGTACCATAAGAGCTTATTATGTCCCGTTGCATACATAACTTTTTCTACAAGCTTAAAATGATAATGACAAAAATAAACAATAGCTAACTTTTCTTGTTTACTTGTCTCGATTTTTCTGCTAACAAATTACTGACGTAAAGTCATTTTCATTATTCCAATTGGCGTCAATAGTTTGTGAATTTTATTGCTAAACGTTTACAAATTTCATTCAATTTTGAATAGTTACTAAAACAGTTCTGATAATTTATCGTGAAAGTTGGAATTCCTAACGAAACGTCATTTTGTTGACATCCATATTGAACGTAACCCGTAGAAGAAGATATTCAACATCTATTTTTTAGAAACTTCATAAAAATGTACTTACCTAATTTTAAACACATAATTAGTCTCAAAATTAATTTTGTTTTTATTACACGTAATTTTAATTGGCGTTTAAATATTTTTAACGCTTTATTATACAAATTACGATGTCAAGTGTTCGCTAAACGCCAAGACTGGTATCCGGAATTACCGTAACCATGGCAATAACAATGCTATAATAATTATTATAGAACTGTTATTATCATGGCAACGCTTATTATAGAATTGTTTTCACGCTTCGGTTACGCAATAGGTGGTATTCTCATACCATTAACGATATCAATATTGGCGGTTTATAGTACGCGAGTTGGAAAATATGATTACAGTTCAAAAAGGGTGTAAATTATATTGCGTAAACAAATAACTGAAATTAAAATAAATCTCATTAATTATCTGTAGCCTATTAGCTGTCAGAACATTCACTAAAATTAGTTATTTACTAATGTATGTAATGTACTTAAAAACCTAAGTAAAGGTACTTTTGCATGTACTTGAGCACAAAAGAAATATGGAATTATCGTCAAATTTCAAATATAGAATGTCGAACGGTCTACGAGTATCTATACAGATGTGTTACAATTACATACAAGAAGATCTATACTTATGTTTTTTTGTAATTAATTTCTTATTGGATTATTTGAATTCATTTTGTAGTTGTCAAAAATTCTAATTCATACTCCACTACCAGAACTAAGGGTTAAGCCGTCCGAGCAATTAGGACCCCGGGGCTCAAACACAAGACACATTAGTTTAAATTAAAGCCCGAGGAATGTTATGTTTTTAATGCCAATAAACAAAACCAAGTGCTTTCCGAGTTAAATTCAAATCGCGCCCGAGTTAAATTCAAAAAATGCGCGTTTATTCGGCTTAATTTTTAAAACCTGTAAGTACTAAAGTGGACAACATTCGCAACTTTTTGGAAAGCTTATTAATTTTGAAAGTTTTTCCGTGATTTGTACGCTAAGTATCATATATTTTTTGGAGTAATCCCCTTCGAAAGAAATGAAATTGCAAAAAAACTCACTTATTAACCTTTAATTTCTGAGGATTAAGGAATTTTTGCGAAGTGTTTTTTTTTGAAGCATTTGCTAATTCATATATCAGTAAGGTTTGTAAGAAGGCTACGGTTACGAGGTTCATGATTTCTTCTCTTTTGGACTTCATGCTAGGTATCTCGGAAAATAATGTATAAAAATGTGGTTTTTCTTAAATAGCTTTTAGTAGGTAACTGTAAAATAACTACCACTAGTTTAATTGGCCAATTTATTTAATTAATACCATACATTTGATACCCATATTGTTTGAATTGGTTAATTAGCTATCGAAATAAAAATAAATTTGGAGGCCTAGCGACAGCGACAAGCGTCCGAGCCGCGCTAGCATCCGTCAGGTGCGTAGTGAACATGATCACTATTTTGATAGTTTTACAACGACGCTCTTTGCCTAGTTAGTAGAGACCCTGCCTATGAAACTAGCCTTACCGGGTACGATTCCTGGTTAGAGCAGATATTTGAAAAATGAACCCGTGTGACGTGCTCTATGTATTTAACTATTTCTCTATATAAAGATACATACATACATAAACTCACGCCCTCATTCCCAGAGTGGGGTAGGCAGAGCTAAAGAATTACCAACAAGTCTTAAAATGAATATAAAGATGTTTATCGTTATCTATACTCCATTTACTTTATAGACCTAGTATAGAATTCTCTCACTCGCACAATGTCATACAACAAACGATAATCTTCTTAGCACTCATTCACAATGGTATTTAAAAATACATACAAGATTAAGGAGACATCGGTCTGTTTTACTAGCCAAGCCGCAGGTAAACAGTCAATAAGTCTTAAGACCAGGGAAAATCAACGCGACCGCACCGTATATGTAAAAACAGACTGATTACCCGCTCCATCATGAGTGCGGCTTTAGCGGGTTCTCATTAGCCAATCACGTGAAACAGCACTTTTCCATTTAGTTTTAGTAAATGAAGTATACTAAGGACAGTATCGTTAATTATGGAAACAAATAAAATGGTGTAATCTGAATAAATACTTTTTATTACAAAAAAACAACTTAAAATACGCGAATCTTAGATCTTCTAAGTGAATCATAAAAGCTTCTTTTAGTTATTTATTGACCCCCTTTGCCAGTTTTCTCACTTTGCTTTTGATGCTCTTCATTAGCCCTTGGACATCGACTGTTTTGAAAGTTTTTTGGGTACGGATCCAGTCTTTTTTGAATTGGTCGATGTTATCTGTTGGTTTAGCTTGTTTTCGTAGCCTCGCCTTCATCAGAGCCCAAAATTTCTCGATGGGCCTGATCTCAGGGCAATTCGGAGGATTTAATGATTTTGCGACAAATTCGACATTATTCTCTCGATACCAGTTCAACACATGGCGAGCATAGTGACACGCAGCTAAATCGGGCCAGAATAATGTACGACCCCTGTGCTTTCGAATCAGTGGTAGTACCCGCTTTTGAAGGCATTCCTTCTTGTACACATCCGAATTTAAGTTTCCCGTTACAAAAAACGGAGATGCTTTCATGCCGCATTGACAAATAGCTTGCCAAACCATCACTTTTTTCCCAAATTTTTCGCAAAAAATGGATTTGTCCTCTTTAGAGACCTTCGTTCCTTTTATTACGGTGTAAAACTGCGGTCCGGGTAGGGTTTTATAGTCAAGTTTGACATAGGTTTCATCGTCCATTATAATACATTGTTCATTTTTAGTTAAGACTTGGTCGTACAACTTCCGAGCCCGAGTTTTGACAGAAGACTCCTGGGTTTTGCTGCGTTTAGGCTGTTTTTGCTTTTTGTACGTTACAAGCAAGTTACGCTCCTTGGCACGCTGAACCATTGCAATAGAAGTACGACATTTTTTCGCACAATCCCGAATCGATACCTCTTTTATTTGGGAAAAATGTTCACATATCTTTTTGTCTAAATTAGGACATGTAGGGCCTCGTTTTCTACCTCGACCAGGTAAATCTTTTAAAGTATTATTCATACCAAACCTTTTTATCGTATTGTAAACAGCTTTCAGGCTAACCCCTTCCTCTGAAGCAATCTTTCTCATAGTCATACCTGATTCTTTACAATATTTGGTCACAATTGAAAGTCGTTTTTTCTCTAAGAGACCCTTCATCTTGCAGTGTGTAGGAATTATACTATTTTTTATAATCAGTTTTAATATTTGACTATATGCTTAACAGATTGATATATGACAGACAAGATAAAATATTGTATTTTTTTTTTTAGAGCTATTCAAACTTGTTTCCATAATTAACGATACGGTCTTTAACCGTATTACATATATGCCTAGGGCTTAGTTATAGATCAAGATGGAAAAATGTTCGATATTTGATTGATCGCACCTAATAGAGTAGCGTAGTATCAAACATATTAGAGAACATTTTATTTAAAAAAATACAATAATTGTGGTAATCTATAATAGGTAAATAAGGAAATAAGTTTTAATATGTTTTTAAAATATTATGTCAAGTATGACATTAGCAGAAAAATAATATTTAACAATGTAATAATATATGCCTATCATTGTGTTAAGATCGGTCAAGTGGGGTGGATGTCTAAATAATGGACGAACTATGACACCAGCAGCCGCCATCCTTGTGTCGTCAGAAATAATTCGTTCGCTTTAGAAAGCGACGACATGTGGTTTCCTGATCAGCAGGTCCCGTTGATTCCAATGATACAACTCATGCGTATATAACTTTTTCTCAAAAATGACCGGAAATGTTGACATTACTAACTCCATACTGAGACGCGAAGTACATAGTTTACAGACAGTTCCCAAATCAAAAAAAATACATTGCGTGCTCGCTACACAAGCCCGCAATGTTGCATACAAATTTCATTGTTTTCTAGTTTTTAACTTTTTAAAAAGTGAAAACGGCCATAATCAAATGAGGGCACAAGTCTTATACATCCATATTTTATTCGAAACGTAACTTTTATATCTGTCTGGAATAGCTTTAGTTTTTTATCTTCTAAAAAAAGCTTGCTTTTCTGCTTGTCATAAACATAAAGGCGGTAAAGAGTGACGAACAAAAAATGAGTGATGAAGATTTTACTCCAACACGATTTTTTTCTTGCGATTTTTGAGAAAAGCACTATGTATGCCTCGGCAGGAACGGCAATTGCGGGCCTCGTATTTTTAAACGGACTCGCAAGCTCGTCCGTTTAAACCAATACTCGGACTGCAATTGCCTGCTTCACTGCCTAGGCAATAATGTACTATTTAGTCCTACAAATAATTAGTTTTGCGCCTTTTTACTGTTAATACTTCGCATTTTTTTGACACCATGTTACTTTCATTTTAATTTTATTTATATGTCCGATGATTTCATTCGAGTTGTAAATAATGACTTGCCTTAAAAATTGTTTATTAGTACGATACTGATTTGTGTTCTGTTTGTTTAGATTCCCACCAGATGGTTTATTGACATCAGCGAAGCGCGATGAAGAGTTGGATGCGCTAATCAGTACGCCGGACCCGATAGCATCAGACAATTATTTCAATGAATTTTCTTCGGTCCATCAATTATTTTCAAACATGTAAGTATGGGCTGCCTATTTTTAAAAACTTAATTTGGGACAAAATGAGAACGCAAATTCTGCTACTTAGAAATAACGATTTTAGTAAGTAAATCGATGTATACAAATCGATCTGGGTAGATTTTACTTGATATTCCCTTTAGATATTTCTTGAACATGTATAGTCTAAATTGTCATAATTGAAATTGGGCACACAATCAAACAAACCAATTTACAATTATGGGTCGAAATTGACGTTCTTTTAAAGATCAAGTGAGGTCTTAGTAATGATTTATACACTAGCCCCCTTACTTATAAACATGGAATAAGCTTGGAATAGTTTATGCCATGCTTTGTCTTTATCTGTAATTGTGACATTTGCATCTGACAGAAAGTGACAAAGCACGGCATAAACTATTCCAAGCTTATTCCATGTTTATAAGTAAGGGAGTAGATCTTTATTTTCACATTTAGTTCAAGATTAGATAAGGATTAATTATACGTTATTTATATAAAAACACGCTCGATAAATATTTGAGGTTATATGGGAAACAGTACTTATTTGTTTACATCTTTGGCAATTCCGTTTGACACCGACTACAGTTACAACCGACTTCCTTAAACATATAGATTGTTGCCCGCTTAGTGCTTGCTACCTACCACTTACAACCTAGCTTGTTTTTTTTCGATTTTTAAATTTATGGGTGGTGGGGGTTTTGGAACTTGAATTTCGCCACGTCCGTCCGTCCGTCTGTCTGTCTGTCTGTCTGTCCGTCCGTCCGTCCGTCTGTCTGTCTGTCCGTCTGTCCGTCCGTCTGTCTGTCTGTCCGTCTGTCCGTCGGTCTGTCTGTCTGTCTGTCTGTCTGTCCGTCCGTCTGTCTGCCTGTCTGTCTGTCTGTCCGTCTGTCTGTCTGTCTGTCTGTCCGTCTGTCTGTCTGTCCGTCCGTCTGTCTGTCTGTCCGTCTGTCTGTCTGTCTGTCTGTCTGTATGTCTGTCTGTCTGTCTGTCTGTCTGTCTGTCTGTCTGTCTGTCCGTCTGTCCGTCCGTCCGTCCGTCCGTCCGTCCGTCCGTCTGTCCGTCTGTCTGTCTGTTTGTCTGTATGTCGCGTTCAGTTTTTCTCAAGAACTAACTGATAGTTCTTGAGAAAAAGACACACATCAGAAATTGTGTACACTAAGGTATCGAAATAATGGAAAAGTCGAATAGGAATGCACTGATTCCATTAGCATTTCCGGATCTGTATCTTTAATTTCGTTCAGTTTTGAACCCAAGGACAAGAAATGTGTCAAATGAGCCTTGCACACCACGAGGTAACGGGACATTTTGGTACAAATGTCTAAAGAAATACACAATGGTTCAAAATATCTCACTTACGAAATGTATAACGTCAAAATGTATGTAAATGTAAACATATCAGTATAATGAATAGACCCCGTTATCAATTGCTCAGTTTGGGGGCAAACGTCACAATAGGGTGGTCTGGGGACTAAATGGAACGGTGTTCACTAACACTACAAGCTAGTGTATTGGTGTTCAACGGTTTTTTTTAAATCGGTACGCCCCGTTAATTAACGCTCAGTTTGGGGGCAAATAGTGATGTTGCTTCACATGATTAGTCGATCGATTCATATTTATTATTATAAAGAGTTATTTGTCAAAATAAAATTCTTCTTTTGTGAATGCTCTTGAGATAACTCATTCATTGCATCTATTTGATCAGATACGAGGGCGACAATTATTGAATAGTACAGAGACTACTTACTAGGTAGGTGCCTATTAGGTATGAGCAGTACACGATAAACCCGTTTTGTTAATAATAACGAGCAGTAAAAAAATATATAATTTTGTGGTAGTATTTTTTCTTTAAAATTATAAAACCTTTTTCATATGTTCTAATATTTTTTAATCTATGGGTTTCTTTGACATATCTTATTTCTTTTGTTAATCATTTATAGTACCTATATAATATGTACGTACAGTGAGAAAGCATGGCCAATCTTTTACTTGATATTGATGAATATTAAACAAAAACCCAGGCTTTAAATCTGTAATAAATATTAATCAGTTGTTAGAAAATAAGGAAGTTCAAATTGATAACAATATTGTAAACAAAAGCTGCATAGAGCATTACAAAAAACCACAGTTTTTGCCAGTTACATCTGTAGAGCTCGAAAAATCATATTCATTTTTAAAATGGATTTTTACAAGCAGGCAACGAAGTTTGACTTCATATAATGTAGAAAAAATATTGATAATTTATTATGAAACATACAATAAAAATTAATAATACAAAATCTTTAATTTCATAATAATTTAAAAAAATCATTAGAGCAGAGCTCTGTTAAGAATGAATCAGATCTTTTGATATGTTATTGAGTGAGTAAATCAACTTCATTTTTTATCGATTCAGATTATCAAAACTGCCCCATCACTTGCCCCCAAACTGAGCGTTAGATAACGGGGTTTAATCATTGATAAATTAATCAATTGACAATTGACTTGTAAGTAATTTTTTTTTATAGTTTAATCTATATAGTGTTAATGAACACCGTTCCATTTAGTCCCCAGACTACCCTATTGTGACGTTTGCCCCCAAACTGAGCAATTGATAACGGGGTCTAATAATGAACAAAAGATTAAACAATTAGATGCCACAAAAACCTCAGAGCCCTAATTACATGATAGAAAAACGAACAGAAGATAAATGGACAAGATTCTAAAATACGAGTAATCAATTTGGATACACCCATTTTAACCATGTATGGAAATTTAAAACCATTTCGAGGATTAGGCTTCTTTAATCGAACCCTGAAGTTACACAATAAAAATGTAACAATGAATTAATTATAACCAAATTATGAAAAGTCCTTCATTTGACCACTAATTGCCGGTCCGAATTGCGCTATATCAACGTCTTTTGTTGTTTTACATGAACATATAAAACATCTCCAATATTTTATTTTACATAAGTGAACCTGCGGGCTATCGTATTACCCCTCACTGATAGCAGTGATAGCGTCCTGCGCTCCCTCTCTATATCGTCATCGTCTTTGAGGTCCTAAGTAAGCCGGTGCCCCAGATATTTAAATCGGTATAGTCTTTTTAAGGGGACCCGGTAAACATACGGGTAACCAGCATTCTTCTCTCAAAATCTTAAATATGCGAAAATGAGTTTGTATATCAACTTTTTTGAATTAAAAAGACTACAGCATAATAGAGCCCAATAAAAATACGTATTTTGACACAATACGTCTGTCATTCATGTAAACATTGCATTGTAAATATACCGTTTATTTCGTATTTTGTTAATTTTCTCGGTGTTGCGGATATAAGTAGTCGACTCAAAACTTATATTTTCTCATGCCGAAGAACTTATAAAGGTTTGTGTTGAATTCTTGTTTATTTATTTTAAATTGTCATCTCGCAATCTTCACACAAAAGTTTTTTAAAGTTAAATTTTCAGTACTTAATCATATAATTTGAAAAACTAAGAGTTTTATGCAATTCTCCAGCAAGAGACGAATCCAATGACATATCATCTATCAAAATCGGATCATAACCGTAGATCTGATGCCATGTACAAAAATCGGCCTCGCGTAATATACAGGGTGTCCCAGAAACCGACATTTTGCTTTAAAAACTTCCTTATTTTACAGTGAATCTAATCATGCAAGAAAACACTGAAAAAAATGTGAATTAATTCACGAATTTAGGGATTTTTCGTAGCACGGACATAAGGAAAAATGACAAAAGTTCCGATTAAAATGATCAATATCTCGGAAACTACTAACAATTGCTGAACATACATGGGGGTTAAATCGATAGCTTTTGAGCTGCTCTATCAGCCCTAGGCGGGTTGACTTCGGTTTCTGGGACACCCTGTATATGTGGGATGGCAAAATGAAAACCAAGTTAACGGTAAAAGTAAAATATAATTAAAGAAATTGGAAATCACCGCACACACGTCTTTTCGTCGTACACCCCGAACCTCGACCCCTAACCTAAAAATTAACTCTTGACCTCTTCCGTTCGCTATCTCTTTCACTCCCGTTCATAATATCAGTACAGTCATCTCTTTCACTTTAATGCCCAGTCATACGTCACACTGCGTTCCTTTTCACTCTTCCTACAATCGGCCGTCCTGCCGTGTTCTGCCCTCAGACACACTGAGTGAATACACCATAAAAATCTAATCCTAGTCTCTTAGTCTACTTATGCCCGGTTTCTGAAGTACTTTTATCGGTGGTTTATCTGTCCGTAAACGCTATTGGTCCGTTAACTTTGACAACTGCGTTTCCGAACAACGACTCAAAGATAAACTCCGTTTTAACTAGGTTTAACTTAACTGACCAAAGTTTGCCGTTTATCGGCTCCATAACTATTTGACGTTTTTTACGATTGAAGTTTTTGTTTTTGAAGTATCAACTGTCAATTTTTGTTCATACAGCCACTGGCAAATAAACTAGGTATTTTAATTTTCGTTATCATTTATTTATTAATTACTATAAAGTGGCTAAGTTTTCTCAAATTATTATTTTTACAAAAATCAACCGGAATTGATGTTGAATTAAGGCATTAACAGCAGTCTACGTATGACAAACTATTAAGATCCATCTAGCGGCAGCGGAAGGAACTATTTATCTGTCAATAGTTATCGAACTGTTCGTAGAGCACTCAGAAACGCACGAAGAGATAAACGTCGTTTAACCTAAACATAACTTTAACGGATCAATAGCTATTAAAGGTTTAACTAGTGACTTCAGAAACCGGGCATTAAACTAATGACAACATTGCACGCATTTGGCACGGTTTTACTAAACATTGTTTACTGCATACTTAAACTAACATATTACAGGTAATAACATTTCTAAACCTCGTTAAACATAACCTACTCTTAACCTAGTAACATGGGTTATGACATCTTAATCGTTATAAACATAAAAACTGAGTCCATACCTGGCTCTTTCTTACTCTTCACAGGGCCAGCGTTTCATGTGGTCACATGAGGTGGTGGTATTTTTAGGACCCTCAGCGGCCTCATCTATTTTCTTTACTTGATATCGATCCTTTCCAGTAGCTCTCACGACTTGGTATGGCCCTAGAAACTTAGGTTTCAGCTTCATTCCTGAACCAAACTGTGTTCTCTTTATTGCCACTTTGTCACCTTCCTTGTAGCTAGTACTTTCTTTTCTTTTCTTGTTGTAGTAGTGCACATTTTCTAGTTGTACTTTTAAAATTTGTTCCTTAGCTTCTCTTCTTTTCTCTTCTCGACGTAACATGAAATTATCTCTGTTTTCCTGCTCTATCAATTCATAGATTTCAATATCGTCCTTAAGCTTCATTTTAGTACCTATCATTAGTTGGAACGGGGAGGTGTTAATACTCCGCTGGTAAGTGCTGTTTATGCATCTTTGTAGCTTGGTAACATGTTTGTACCAGTGCGTTGGACTTTCAATGGACATCTTAGTCAGTACTGAGATAAGTATAGTGTGTATCCGTTCAACTTGTCCGTTTGATCTCGGTACATCTGTAGTGATCTTTATGTGCTCTATGCCTTCTTGTTCGCAGTAGTCTTCAAACTGTGAGCTTGTAAAAGCTGTTCCTCTGTCTGTTATGGTCCTTGATGGATTTCCGAATGTTTGTTGATGAACCTGTAACTTATCAATAGTCTCTTTACTTGTTGTGATTTTCACTGGAAACAGCCATACAAACTTCGTAAATGCATCCACCATTGTAAGGATGTGATTATATAACTTTTTAGTCTCTGGACCTATGTGGTCTATGTGCATTGTATGCAAAGGAGAATCTTCTTTTTCTATAGGATTTAGAAACTCTTCTTGTTTACCCTGTTTCCTCTCAGCTAATAGACATGGAATGCATGTTAGCAGGTACTCATCAATTTTTTTATCTAACTTTCTGATGTAATAGTCTTTATTTAGTAGTTCTTGCATTTTCTTTTTGGCAAAGTGACCATTCTCATGTGTTCTCTTTATAATCTCATTTTCCATTGTCTCGGGAATAACAAGATGCTTCTGTTCGCCTTTGTAGAGTAGGTCACCTTCCACATAATGATCTTTATGATGTACACCACCCTTTAGAATGTCCATAATAGCGTGGAGTCCTTCATCATTAGCTTGTGCGTCTCTTATCTTGTCATGTATAGGCATGCTCTTGACCACGGCTACACATGGATTTCGATAGAGCGCATCCACGTGTTTCATCTTAGTTCCTTCTCTGTGTTCGATGTCAAAGTCGTACTCCTGTAAAAGCAGTATCCATCTTGCTACTCTGGTTGACATAACTAATTCTTTCTTATTTAACGTCATTTGAAATGCCTTACAGTCCGTGACAATCTTGAAATGCTTCCCGTATAAGTAACATCTGAATTTCTTTACTGCTTCTATTATGGCTAACGCCTCTAACTCATAGCTAGTGTACTTAGCCTCTGCGGGACTAGTTTTTCTGCTCATATAGTGCACGGGATGAAGTAGTCTATCATCAGTGCTTCGCTGCAGGAGAATACCTGAGTAGGCTAAACTCGATGCGTCTGTATGTACTTCCGTGGATAGCGTAGGACAATATATTTTTAACACAGGCTGGCTAGACAGTCTTTTCTTTAGCTCATAAAATGCACCTCCACACTTCTCATCAAAATGAAATTGGCTGTCCTTGAGTAAATCTGTGAGCGGCTTACGTCCGGTTCCTATATTCAATCCGCGGACAGATAGGCTTACTTCGGATTAAAACCCGAGGTAAGCCTTATCTATCCTCGGATTGAATATAGGAACCCGACATTAGCAATCAATGCATAATCTTTAATGTACTTTCGAAAATATGATGTCAATCCCACAAAATTGTGTAATTGTTTTTGGTTCACTGGTTGAGGAAAACGCCTTACCACATCAGTCTTTTCTGGTGAAGGTCTGACCTCTCCGTCTTCAATAACATGGCCTAGATATTCTACTCGCTTTTGAACCAGTTGGGATTTCTTCCAATTGATCTGTAGACCATACTGTGATGCCACCTCCAGTACCTCAATCAGCCGATCAACAGCTTCGTCTTCAGTCACGGCTGGAATAATTAGGTCATCAATAAATATTATAACTACACCTCTTGCAATCAGCTCTCTGTAAATAATCGTTATAAATCTTGTAAATACCTTAGGACATATTGAAAGACCAAATGGTGCTTTCAAGAACTCATACTGTCCGGTTTGAGTAACAAAAAAAGTGTAATGGACACTTGCTTCTTCAACTGGTAAATGAAAATAACCATTTTTAAGATCAAGGGTACTGAATACCTTCGCTCCTGACAACCTATCAATGTGATCCTCGATCACTGGCAAGGGATATTCATCCTTGACAATCTTTTGATTAATCTTCCTGTAGTCTACACAAACTCGTAAACTACCATCCTTCTTTTTGACCAATACTAACGGGCTAGCATATTCTGAGTAGCTTACCCTAACAATACCTTCATCAAGCCATTGTGTCACCTGTTGATCCACTACGTCTTGCTCCTTTGGCGCAAGCCTCCTTGGTCGTTGAGCCACTGGAACGTCGTCTTTTAGTACAATCTTCAATTTAATTGGAGCTTCTTTAGTCTTTTTCGGTTCATACGCCTCCACCACATCATGGACCCTTTGCTCTGCCACTGGAGTTCACTGGACCCATATGATTACCTACAACAAGAGAATCAGAAACACATATTTCATACACCCAGTTACTGGAAGGCTTTAACATAACATTGTTGTTTTCCATAACCATTACACACTGTTTAAGAAACTCTTGGCCTATTATCATATCGAAAGGCATAGCGTCTCTAGGTATCACGTAGAACATCACGTCGTAGTACCATTGTTCGTCAATCACAATGTTCAACTTGATCCGTCCTACACAACTCACTTGCGTAGAACCTAAACCCGATATAAATATCGCACTTTTCTCTAACACGGGCGCACTTAAATCGATGTAACTCTGTTCGGAGAGCAGATTGACGTCGCTGCCTGAGTCAATCAACGCTAAAATGTCCTTTTCCAATACTTGAACGGTCTTCATCGGCTTCGAAACAAAGTTTTCTGGTTTGTTTACATCTTTTGACAGCTCTGACAAGACAGCTGCCGAAGTATCAATGGCCGCCATCAATGACATAGTGCTGCCACCGGTTTCGCTGTTGAATTTCGCCTTCCCACTAGCGCCACCTACATCGTTTGACTGCCATCGCTTCGTCAAGTTGGTAGTACCGCTTCCCTTTGCCGCGTTCGTTGTACTTGTACTTCGGAATTGCACCCTAATGCAATATGGCCGAACTCGTTGCACTTGAAGCATTTTAAACCTTTGTCTTTATGAGGACATTCGCTTGATGCATGATTTAATTCCCCACAGCTGTAGCATCTTCGCGCTTCTCTCTTCTCTGTCGGCCTTAGTCCTTTATGATGTATATCTTGTGTTACCTGCGACTTCAAATTAGACCGCAACCGCTCGTATATTTTAAGTTTTTCTTTCAGTTCACTGTAACTCGTAACGCCATACAACATAACCTTGTTTATTTCTTTATCTTTAATTCCTTCTACGATGTATTTTATCGCCACGTAGTCTGGCATCTTGCCTCTTTTTCCTAACTCCTTCATACAAAACATATAATCTAAACACGATTCACTTTCTTTTTTCTTTCTTGAACTCATCATCTCATGAATAGTCTTAGCATCAATGCTGTCGGTAAATTCTTTAGCTATGTTCGTCTTGAGCTCTTCCCACGTCTTGCACGTCTTTTCAGAACGCAACCACAGCTCCGCAGTGCCAAATAACGAACGCCGTGCTATCAACAATTGTTGAACAGGAGTCCATCCGAACACCTCTGCGTTATCCTCGATGTCTTGAATCCATCGGTTCACTGGGTAGCTCTTGTCCTGACCATTAAACTTTGGTACGAGGCCCTCTGTAAGGTGCAGCATCATTCCGCTTCGCGATGACGCAGCTTGTTCGACGGCATCTTCGTAGTCTGCCTGCCGACTACTACGTCTCGCGTCTTTGCTCATTTTCTTGCTTCGCAGAATTACTAACGTCGTAGCCGTTCGTCTTACGTCTTTGTTCGTAGTTCTGCTCAATCACGTTGCTATGCTTATCAGTGATGTGCAAGTTGCGGAAAGTTTCCAAAAAGTTGGAAACGTTGCAAGAAATTTCCGGAAACTTTCACAAGAAATGTAGGAAATTTTAATTTAAGAAACGGAAAGTTTCAATCCCCATACAAAATTGTGAGAAGTTTCCGAAATTTTCCTACATGAAATGGTCCGCAATTTTGGAAAGTTTCCTTTGGCACATCAGTAATGCTTATACGCGGCTAACCTCCAAATCCGCCGGTTATTCTTAAAGCCCTTCTCGCCGTCTACTTTGATATCACTTTTATCCCGGACGAGCCCCCAAAATTGTGGGATGGCAAAATGAACACCAAGTTAACGGTAAAAGTAAAATATAATTAAAGAAATTGGAAATCACCGCACACACGTCTTTTCGTCGTACACCCCGAACCTCGACCCCTAACCTAAAAATTAACTCTTGACCTCTTCCGTTCGCTATCTCTTTCACTCCCGTTCATAATATCAGTACAGTTATCTCTTTCACTTTAATGCCCAGTCATACGTCACACTGCATTTCTTTTCACTCTTCCTACATATCGTCGGTTAAATTCGCAACCCTCGTAAGTCCATTTGACTCAAGTTTACAGGAGACACAAAAAACAAAATTACGGCATATGGCGGCTTAAAGTTACGAGGTTTTCTTTTTGTAGATTTTTTAAATAACGGTTTATTTGACGTTTGAATGTAATATATAGATCGATGTGTTTGGTGATTGGCTACACGATTCAATAAAAAAACGATTTTCGCAAAAAATGGACTTACGAGGTTTGCTAATTTAACCGACGATATATATAAATTCTTACTTATATATAGAGATATATAGATTATGCGGGAGCAAAAACAAATCTATTAAAGAACACGTATAACAGAATGTCTGTTCAGTATAAACGGAATATTCTGCCTATACACTCTAAGCCTCTAAGAAGTTCTTCATATCTTGCACGAAATTTTCGCTGGAAACAGTCAATTAAACTTGTCTTACGCTGAGTAAACGCTTTTATAAGTCAACGTAACGTGTCAGCTTTAATAAAAAAAACAAATATTTTTGTCCAGAACTAGTTTAATTTCTCTAAATATATTTCATATTTAATTTAGATATATTTTTGTATCTTTTTGTACATATCAAATCAATCAAGAATGACAAATGTCTAAAGTAGCAGGAAAAGTGACTGAAGAGGTTGAGGTTAGGATTGCGTATCTAATCTCTTAAAATATGTACTACTAATTAAGTCAAATACGGAGGTAAGACATTTGAAATAAATTGATACATTTTGAACTCGTAGGTATAAACGTTTCTCGATACGAGTGTCACTTCTGTTATTGCCTATTTGTCATAATCTTTGACTACTGTCAAATCGTTTTAGCTCCCGCGATAACGATGTATGCTTATGACGAATTTAATATATTAAGTGACTCTTTTGAGTCATGTGTGATAAACTGATAAATGTTAATAATTTGTGTGGTGAGGTTTTCTAAGAGGTCTAAAAAGACGGCATCAACATTTATTGTAGAAACTCATGATTGGAAGTATGGAATCCGCCTTTCCACGAATGTAATGTGATTGTGTTAAGTAAATCTAGTCTAGAAACAAGGGTCATGTAGGAAGTGTTGTATTAATTGAGGCCTTGGTAATAAAATAATCAATGGTAAATGATTATAATACTTTAAAATAATAAATTAAAATAAATCTTATTGCGATTGTTTGATTACAATGTTTGAATGACGTTCGTCTACTATGACTATGAAACAGATTACAGATAAAACAAATCGTCTTTCTAAAATCTTACACGAAGTATACCCATTTTCCTAAATAACTCCGCCATTTTGTCATCGTAAGTAGGCGAGGTTACTATTAGCTATATTTATATGTCCAAAAAATTAATAATGCTATGAATAAAAAAAAATACGCTGTAGGCCTCTTGCTTGATAATGAGTAAGGCTTACGATAGAGTGTGCTACCAAACCTTACTAGGCAAACTGTATAGTATGGGAGTAGGGTTTGCAATGCGGATCCATTTTGTATGGAAGATCCGGATCTGGATCCGAAATTATCCGGATCTTCCATACAAAATGGATCCGGATTGCAAACCCTATATGGGAGTAAGAGGACTGGCTCACGAATGGTTTAAATCATATCTTAGTGGTCGGTCGCAGTGTCGAGGTCGAACATACAGACATCACTGGCTCTATCCCCCAAGGTAGCGTCTTAGGATGCTGCTTATTTCTCGCCTATATAAATGATCTCCCTAACATATTGGACAATCATTGTGTGTTATTTGCCGATGACGTATCTGTACTGCTGCCCTGCTCTAATCATTATGAAGCTGAAATTAAATTAAACCTAACCCTTAATAAAATTGTAGATTGGACACGCATAACCTAAAGCTTAACTTAAACAAAACGAAAATAATTCAATTTAAACCCCATCAGAAAACTGCGCTACAAATATCATACAGACATAATAACATTGAATTAGAAACTGTGACCTCGGCTACTTTATTGGGTATAGTTTTGGACACCAACATGAACTGGAAATTACACATACTAAATCTTTCCAAAAAACTCTCTTCTTTTATTTATGCACTCCAGCATCTTAAACGGGCCACGGACTTGCAGACCTCGCTCGCCGCGTATTACGCCTACGTGTTCTCTTTGATGACGTACGGTATCGTACTATGGGGAAACTGTTCTGAGGTCGATAAAATCTTTATCCTACAAAAAAAGTGTGTCAGAATTCTAGTTAATATTGACCAAATGGATTCCTGTCACCCCCACTTTATTAAATTACAAATGCTCACCCTTACTTCAATTTACATATTAGAATCGTGCAAGTTTGTCAATAACAATATAAATCTCTATACACCTATAACCGAAATCAAACGAAATGAACGAAACCTAAATAAACTTAAATTGCCCTTCTCAAAATTAAAAATAATAACTTCTAGCCCCCATTATATGCTCATTAAAATATACAACCATCTAGTACCTAATTCAAACAATTAAAACTATATCTTATTAATAAATGCTATTATAACTTAAATGATTTTTTTAACGATAAGTAGTTCTTAATTTACATTTTGTCAACCCTAGTCCTAGTTGATAAATAATGATTATTGGTAACCTAAATGTGCAATACAGAGAATTTTATCTTGGAATATTATCCAGGGGTGATTTAGTATTAAGTTATCTGTAATAAAATAAAAGATATAAGAGATACCGTGTGGTTGCCGGGTTAGAATAGTGCCACTCCATGTCTTCCCGTGGATGTCGTAAGAGGCGACTAAGGGAATAAAGGCTTGTAGTACTGTTAGGCGATGGGCTTGCCACCTGTCACTAATACGCTTGGAAACATCTTAGCCTACTTGTGCAAAATGTGGTTACAGAATTATCAAGAAGTTTTAAGACTTGTTGGTAATTCTTTAGCTCTGCCTACCCCACTCTGGGAATGAAGGCGAGAGTTTATGTATGTATGTATGTAATAAAATAAAATACCTAGTTAGCCCTCTAAAATTGGTGTGCCCTTGCAGGGCGTCACATGGATACCTATTATTTATTTTCCACCTCATATACTTATGTAATGTGATATGCAATAAACATAATTCTCGTAACATTGTGTAAGGTATCATTGGATAGCTCTCTTAAAGAAACATTATGTTATGACATGTTAATATAATTTTTTGGATTTCACTTATTTAAGAGTGCTTGGTAATTCTGTAGCTCTGCCTACCCCACTCTGGGATTGAAGGCGTGAGTTTATGTATGTATGTATGTATGTAGATTTGGGGTGTTTTAGGAAATATTGAACTCGAAGAGTGTAATTTTCGCTGGAGTTACGCCCATACGACTTGGGCATAAGATAAGCTATTAGTCCCGTTCCGACCATAGTCTGTGACAATCTGCAATAATCACTAAACATTCAGTAAAAATGTGTGTAAATGTGTGACAAAAAACAAGGCAAAAGGATTAAATTATAAGATTTTTATGCCCGGTTTATCAAAAAATGATACCACACTCTAGGTGGTAGACGAATTTCAATGCTTCGTGGTGAGTTCTCTTCTCAGTTAGTTCCGCCGCTGTCTTAATCCGCGCCGCCACGCGGGTATACTCATTTATTCTACACGTCTCAAATGAAAGGTATAAATGGTATGCTATATGTTTTTTAAATCTGCATAAATTGGGCTCTTTAACTATTATGTTTTTTAATATTATGCTGTACATATATTATAAAATATTGTGTGTTGAAACAAAAAAATAAGCTGTTGTGAAACTTCTTTATGTATCTTAATACATTTATATTAAGGAGTGTTATGACATTAAAAATCAAAGTCACGTTTTATCTGAAAATCACACCTCACTAAGACTTGAGGTGATAGGTAAACTGAAGCCGATATATTTTTTATCCGAAGCGCGGCGGCTTGTAACTTTGAATACCCCCTCCCTACCCCCCATACCCCCCAGGGGGTGGCTGAAGGCTACCGGGGTAAATCAGCTCAGTTTGTCGTAGGATATATCTGTACCAAGTGATTTCATCCGATACCAAATTTTGACCTCTCCGTATATTGGGTCACACTACCGCCCGTACTATCAACGTCGTCCAACGGCAGTTCCGTCGTGTGAGGGTCTACATATATTGTGCAGCACAGCAGCTGCTACAATAACAGCTTGTGCTCTGTTCACTGACAAGCGAATTGGCAGATTAAGTTTCGGGAACCTTCTTTTCGAAACACCAAAACAATGTTCTAGACATTCCATTTGGGACTCATTGTATAAAATTTCTTCTGGAGTCTGAGGATTGCTTAAAGGAGTCACCAAGTATTTCTTAAGAGGATATCCTCTGTCTCCAACTAACATACATGCTCCAAATACATTTGGTTCAAACTGAAATTGTATGGTGCTTGCATTAAATATCATAGAGTCATGTGAGGACCCAGGCCATTTCACAACAATATTGTTTGTTACCAAATCAGCATCACAAATGCACTGCACATTAAGGGAGAAATATCCTTTTAGATTGCGAAATACCTCAGTTTGTGGTCCACCGGGGGGTTGCAAACGAATGGGCGTACAATCGATTGCACCTATTATAGGCGGGAACTTTTCAATATAATAAAACTTTACTTGGGTAGAGCTGGAACATCTCATTTTTATACTCTCGTTTCAAGGAAGTTAATACTTTTGATACTCGCCACATGGTAACACAACAACAACAGCCGTAGCCTTTGATACTCCCAGGAAATCACCAGCGGCCAGCAGTACCACCCCTATGGCATAAAATCTATGAGTAAGCAAAAGCTGCGTAGTTGGTGAAAGGGCACATTCCCTCGCAGTTGCACGCGTTAAACGGGAACCAATCTTAAATAGAACATACTCTACACTCTCATTTGAGAGCCGAAAGTGGCATTTGAACTCGGTGTCGTTAATATGCTGCAGTGTTCTGGCCTCGGCTTGAAAACTCTTCCTCGCCGGCGGTTAGAATTTTCACTGGCACTTGAATCAGATGAATCTAGTCACATATCTAAATCGCTACTGTCCGAAGAATTAGATATCTTTAACATACACTTGGGAGCAAAGAAATCGAGCTACCCTTGCAATTTTTAATTCGATGCTGATTGTACAAAGGTCGTAAGTGTTATTATGAAAATTCAAATGCCATATGATAGGTAATTTCGTCTTCTATCAAATGACACAATTTTTAGTGGTGGGGATGGGTATTTCCCGTCATTATGGGCAATAACAATACCCCTCTCTAATTAGCTCATTAGCAGGGATCGGAAATTCGGATCGATATTTACCTAAAGTTGGCAAAATCCCGGAAAAAGATAGGCAAACATGGCGTCGGCTTCTTAAAAATATTATTTTAATAATATAAGTTCAGGGATTCTGGGATTCTACAAAATTTTAATATAATAATTACTTTACATATAGGATAAAACATTCATTTTTGCTCCTATAAATTCGTTAGGTTAATGAGTTACAGGTAAATTAAATAACATTTGGTAAATCAATAAATGAAAAATAACTTCAAACAGTTAATATAAATAATTGATTATGAATTAATGCCGGTGCAATTTATTTATTTTGAAATCCCAGAAATTTTAGTAATGAATTCTACGATTGAGTCCGCCTCCATACAACTGAACAACAAAGCCGGTGCGAAAGTATAGGTAAATATCGATCTGAATTTCCGATCCCTGCTCATTAGTGCACATACTTATTGTGCCACATCATTAGGTATAAAACCATTTTGTTTAATTGTTTTTACATCATTTGTTTATGATACGTCATCCTTAACACATCTCTGCTCGATTCTACTGGAGAATCATGGATACCATCCCGTCTGAAGCCGCCCAAGCAGTTGCTCTGTTGCAAACGGGGTTGGGTCAACGTGAAGTGGCCCGACAACTGAACCTGACACGATCATCTGTCCAACGTGTGTTCCAGAGGTTCCAAGCGACTGGTGCTTTCTCCAGAAGACCTGGCCGCAAGCAAGATGACCGCTTCATTGCTGTCAACTCGCTACGGAATCGACGACTCAATGCTGTTCAGCTTCAGCGGAAGCTACGAGAGACCCGGAATGTGTCCATCAGCCGATGGACTGATAGAAGGAGACTTGCAGAGAAGAATTTAACTTCACACAAGGCTGCGAATGGCCCTAAACTCACCCCGAGTCACCGTCAAGCACGAAGCCCGGACTTGAACCCAATAGAGCACGTCTGGGACGAGCTCAAGAGGCGAATCCGGGCCAGGGATTCCGCTCCTGAGACCCTGCACCAGCTCAAGACAACGATCGAGGAAGAATGGGCGGGCATACCTCAAGAATTTCGTCAAAAACTCGTGCGTTCGATGAAAAATCGCATGCGTGCATGTCGATTGGCTAGAGGAGAGAATACACGTTATTAAAAACCGATAATTTGTTTTAATTTTCATAAAACTCTTTAATTATTCCTTTGTATTCTTCTGTTCTAAAGTATGCATTTTGAGAGCCTTGCGGTTTTCGGCCCTGAAATGCACTGAAAAATCCGCCCCCTCCATTAAAAATTATGTCATTCGATAGAAAAAGGACAAAATTACCTATCATATGGCATTCGAATTTTCATGATAACACTTACGACCTTTATACAATTAGCATCGACGTAAAAATAGCAAGGGTTGCTCGATTTCTTTGCTCCCAAGTGTATACAGGGTGTCCCAGAAATAGCACGTCACAGTGACACTGGAGATTCCCCAGCCTCAGACGAACCAAACCAGCCTAACATGACCTCAGTAAAAGTTGCACCGTTTTCGAGTTATACCAATTTAAAGATTTTTCCAATTTTTCACCTCTTTTGACAGTGTAAGTGCTCGCATTTACTGGGATAGCTTTAGAATTTAGTTTTTTTCATTTGTGCGCGTTTATGAATAGTTTATTAAGATGATAGAAGCATTATTATGTCAATAACTAATGTAAAAGTTGGAAAAATACTGTAATGAACTTGACTTAAATTATCATCAACATAGTAATTTAAACTTTGAGCACCTGCCATAACTTTTTTTTACTATAAACAAAATGAGCAAATAACTTTAAAAACATGCGTATTTTATGCCAATTCTAAAATGGTATGACGCATGATATCTTAATGCATAAAAGTAGGAATTCGTATGACATTTGCCAATATGGATCCTCGGAAATCAATGCTAATCATCTAGAAAATTATCTTGTACTCTACGATATCTCATTTGTTTGTGCTCCTTTGAAGAATATAATTGATTTTTGATTGACCTTGGTTCAAAGATAATAAAAAACGGGTTTAATTTTCATTAGTTTTTACAATAAATGTCCGAATTGTTTCACTCCGACTCTAAGGCACAAATGGCTTCTTCGAATAAAATTTCGGTTTAATTTTCGTAAACTGGTTTCCGATATGTCTCGGGCTGCATTGAAGACACGTCGCCGTAGTTCCTCTTCGTTCCTATTGGTTTTGAATAAATATTGTCTTTCAAACATCACCAAAAAAAAAAACATTTTACAAAGCGAAATCAACTTCCGTTAAGAGTGCCGAGTAGTCGTTTCAGTTCCACAAACAAAATCAGAGTGACACATGATATCTTAATGCAAAAAAGTAGGAATAGGGAATATGCATGGATTTTAAAAATCGCATTTCTCATCAAAATATGAAAATACCGTAAAAGAGATCACCAAAACGGAAATTAAAATTAAAATCGGTCAAGAAATACGGAAGTTATAAGCATTTCAAACTTCTAATTAGACAGAGAGATCCGATGTGCAACTTGACGTCATTGTGCACTGCGGCCATATAAACTGCATGTAAAATTCCGTTTTTCTAGAAAGAGATAGGAACAAATCTTTGTTGGCTTATATCTTGGTTATTTTTATAGTTATTCAAAAAATGATTTTTGTGATCTGTTTGTTACATGAAACATAAAAAAACATGCATATTCCCTATTAAGTAGTTCTTTAGTAGTCTAGGAAAATACGATACATAAAAGTCACATTTACGTCAAGTGTCATAATAACCGTCCGTAAGTAAGCTTGAACCATGACATCGCTGTCGGTAACTGCCGGGAGTAAAATTATACTGAAATATGACTAACGGACCGTTATAAGACACAAAAAGTGACCGTTAGGTATAATTTACGTCAAAAAAACCCGAAAATATACTTACGGACTGTTTGTTATTATAAGTAGAGTTAGGACTTTTGGTGGCATATCGTGGTTCTAGAATCCATGGAGTCGCTATTTCCTATTTATTGTAATACATACCACTTTGATTTTGACCTTCAGTATTTTAATACTTTAAAATTCATTTATTCATTAAACCTCTATAAACCAATTTAAATGAATTTTAGTATGGAGGATATCTCTGCTGCGAAAGAGTTACAAACAAGCAAATATGAGTAGGTATTGAATAACCGAACCAAAAATGTATTTAGTTCATTTTGAAACATGACCAAACTGAAGGTCAAAATCAAAGTGTCATGTATAATAATAATTAGGAAATAGCGACTCCATGGATTCTAGAACCACGGTATGCCACTAAAAGTCCTAACACAAGTTATAAGACCGGCCCTATTACTTATAAACATACGAATAGTAAATTAACTCCTAACTTTCTTTGTCGCACGGCACTTTAAAAAAAGACAATTTTGATTAGTTTTTTTGGCAGGATCATTGGTGCACCGCACAATACGTCCGACATTTGTTTTTTTGAAATTACTCACGACGCACGCTGCGTGCGAGAGTCGTTTGCGCGGGAAACGTTAATTCTAGGCAGAGACGTCAATGCGCAGCGAGGCGTGGCAGCCGACTAACATTTGTGTCCTCTTGGAGACTCTAACGGCCAAACCCTATATTTAATCCGCGGACAGATAGGCTTACTTCGGATTAAAATTTTACACATTTTGTATGGGCAAATGTCAAATTTTAACCCGAGGTAAGCCTTATCTATCCTCGGTTTGAATATAGGGTTCGGCCGTTAGAGATCCGCATTTATAGAGCCGCTTTGAACGTGTGGGGATAGCCTGACGATTCGAAGTAATAAAAAAAAAATCAATTCAGTGCCATAAATTCTATTCTATTTTTGCTAGGGAAAGGGATGATTTGTATAAATGAATGAGGGTCAATCAACTTTTCTTTGTACCTCGTTGCCATGGTGATGTCTCCTGGGTCACTCTTTAAAACTATGATTTCAAAGGATTTAAGTCTACTTAAAAACTGTTTTATTGGCAATTACACACCCATTCTTTTATGGCCTTTCTAACATTTTTTCTAAGAAACTCTATCACTGTTGTCTCCTGGCTTACGGGACAGAATAACAACAGAAAAAAGTTGATCCACCCATGAACATTAAAACTGTTTTTTTTTGTATTTCAAGATGAGATACTATTTAGTGTGCGCAAAAAAACGAGAACCTTGGTAAGAAATAACATACGACCGGAGAAACTCGTAAACATTCTTTAACTAGCGATCAATTGCGATACTTCTACAAAAATGACTGCTTGCTTTCTAAGTTCTTAAATTATGCGCCAGTGCTTTATCAGTGCCTAAAGGCAAGTCACATTATAAATAAGGGTTTTTTGCAAGGCATTTTTCCAGAACGCCTGAAATACTCGGTAGTAAAACCACTTCACAAAAAAGGGTCAAAGACAGATTTAAATAACTACCGGCCTATCACTTTGATACCAATCATCTCAAAAGTTTTTGAGAAAATTATGTTTGATAGAATATCTAACTTTATAACAAAATATGAAATTTTATGTAATAATCAGTTTGGATTTAGAAAAAATTGCTCAACGACCTTAGCGTGTTTCCATTTAGTTAAGACTGTTACTGAAAGCTTAGACAAAAAAAAAATAGTAGCTATTTTATTAGATATGAGCAAAGCATTTGATTATGTGAATCATGACTTATTATTAAGTAAACTTTATAGATATGGCATAAGAGGCCCAGCGTTGGATTGGATCGCCAGCTATCTTAAAAGCCGTAAACAGTGCGTAGAAATTACGAAACTTATAGGCCGGGATAAAAAGATCTATAAATCCAGCTACAAACTCAACCTATATGGCGTGCCACAAGGCAGTATTCTGGGCCCACTGTTATTTCTGCTTTATACAAATAAATGACCTGCCGAAGGCTACGAGACATAATTGCATTCTTTTTGCAGACGACACTACGCTACTTGTAAAAGCTAACGATAACGAATTATTTGAGGAAACTGTTAATAACGCCTTAATAGACATAGTTAATTGGCTTGATAATAATAATTTACAAATTAATATTAGTAAGACAAAAATGATACAATTTCAGACATATAAAAGTAAACATATTGTGCCGGTCATTAAATACCAGGACGCTCGTGTAGATGAAGTAAAGTCGACCACATTTTTGGGATTGACTATTGATTGTTTTTGCAATTGGAAGGCTCACATTGATATCTTACGTACTAAGTTGGACAGATTTGTATATGTTTTGCATCGTGTTCTAACTGTAGTGTCGGAAGCAGCGGCTTTGACGGCATATCATGGATATGTGGCATCCCTTTTAAGATACTGCATCATTTTGTGGGGAAATTCAGTGGATGCAAACATAATTTTTAAGACCCAAAAGAAATGTATTAGGGCAGTATGTGGTGTAGATTTCCGCGGACATTGTAGACCATTATTCAAAAGTAGAAAAATATTGTCGTTGCCAGCCATGTACATTTTTGAAATTTGTATATTTGTCAGGAAACACTCATCTAATTTTAAGACTGTCGTAACGACATAAAAACGAGGTGCATATAGGAGCAAACTCACTATGCCCAAGACAAATCTCGCTTTAGTCAAAAATAATGTTCATGGGATGGCAGTAATTTTTTTTAATTCATTGACTGACAATTTTAAGAAACTGCCATTTAATTTATTTAAAAAAAAACTATATAATCAACTTGTGGAAAATAGCTATTACTCTACTGAGGAATTTCTAAGTAATTGTAATTTATAAGGATAATGTGTAATTGACAAGATTTCATATTTTCAAGACTTTAATTTTATTCGTTTTATAGATACTGTTTGGAAGGAGGAAGACACTAATCGTTTTATTTTTTCCCTAGGATGTATAATTATTTTATTATTAATTTATTAAGATGTTCTTATTCTAAAAGGGCGTAACTTCATTTCTACGACACAATGGACATATTACATTAGTCCAATCTGTATAAAAAAAAAGTTTTTCTTTTTAATAATGGCGGTCAAGCGATCTCAAGTATCTATCCATCTGTCAATAGTATCAATGTCAAACTTGAAGTATGACAGCTTTTTTTCTCGTGAAAAAGGCAATGGTATTATATCTATTCAGGCATAGTATTGGTAAAACTCATTTTTTTTTTAACTTACTTGTAATTTTGTCAATAAAGAAAAATAAATCTAAATAAATATTTTGCCGTGTTCAGGAGGCAAAACCCTTTCGATTCGTATAGTAATTTGCAGGTGTCACCAAAATGAAATGTTGTCAATTGTTGAATTTTCTTTGTAGATATTATTTTATTATTATGATTAATAGTAGGACATTATTTAACTATAAAATATTTGTACGCCACACTACGGCAAAATGAGGTTGGAAAACCATGACATGTAACACCTATTTATACCCTTGTTTACGCAAATAAATTTGATTTGATTTGATAATTTATTAAATAAAATTTGCCTACTTATTGTTCTAAAATGGCTGAGTTATTTAGAGAGACGTTATTTAATTGTCTATGATCGGTTATATATAATAATAGACGAACGTCATTCAAACATCATGTAAACAAACTATCGCAATACAATATATATTTATGATTTCAGAGAATTTTAACCATTCCGCCATTGCTTATTTTATTACCTAAACCTAAATTAATGCAGCATTTCCTGTGTGACCCATGTTTCTAGAGTAAATTAAATTTATTGATAAGATATTCCATACTTCCAACCATGAGTTTCTACAATAAATGTTGATGCCGTCTTTTTAAACCTCTTAGAAAACCTCACCACACAAATTATTAACATTTATCAGTTTATCACTCATATTATAACTCAAAAGAGTCACTTAATATATTAAATTCGGCATAAGTATTACAGTCAATTTGTAAACAAATAATTTTGACATGCTGCTGTCGTGTTGAACCTCTCGGAAAACCTCACCATACAATTGTTTGACATTATCTTATCACACATAACTTAAAAGAGAAATGGTCCTAATCAATATTAATTCAATCATAAGTAGACCCCGTTATCAAGCGGGCAGGTTTGCGGCTACTTAACATTGTGATGCGAAATCCAAACTATTCAAGTCTCGACGTTGTAGCCATGTATCGGAACTCCATTCTTTTTTGTGAAAATTGTGCAGTTTCATTGGCGGAGGCAATTTTAATGTTAGGTAGCCCCCAAACTGCCCGGTTGATACCGGGGTCTAGTCATAAGAATTATAGTCAATTTGTAAACAAACTAATTGTACATGTCTTCAAATGTAGGTGTTAGTTATGTAGCTATCTTAATTTTAGTAATAAGGTAAAATGCTGCAGAGGTTTCATATGTTTTATTATATGTAATACCTTCCACAAAAAAGGTTGACATAGGGCAATATTCGGACCGCGTTCAGGGGTCAAATGAAAGTCGTTTCTTAACTGTAATATAAATCATTCACTGTAACATTTTTTTAATTTTACTGCCGAGCAAGATTCGAGAAGCCTCTCGAAATGGTTTTGAAACTTACATACATTGTTAAAAATAGGTGTAACCCAATTACCGATCGTTACTGGCCTATCCGTTTTCATTACAACTACGTATACACGATACTAGCGACCGGATGGTGAACCGCATAAAGTTCCATTTCATGGTTAAGGAGGAATTAGAGAATACACAGACAGACCAAAAGATGACAGCCGCGGAAAGCGACCTTTTTTATTCTATATCAATATTGAACCATTATTTTTATTTTGTATTGTTACGAAGATAATTATTATTTATTTTTCAGGACTGAAGAATTAAACACCATGAACCCGGGCCCTGAAGAGCCACCGTCCGGGTTGAACGGCAGGCTGAGGCCGAGGAAATCTTACACTTTAAGTCCGCCTGCTACCAAACGAACCAGCGTTAAGCGAACCAGCACCCCCTCCAAAACGCCACCAGGCAAACCAGATGATCTCACACCAAAGTCTGATGTTACATTTCTTTGTCCTTACTGTGACAGAAGTTTTGCTTCTAAACAATCCATATCGAAACATGCGCGGCGAATGCACGGGTCGGGCTCGAAGCAAGACGGCTTCATCTCTTGCTTGTTCTGCAACAACTTTGAAGCCGATGCACAAAACATTGTCCGCCACATGGTGGAATCGCACTCTCAAGTGTACTTCGCTTGCATAGACTGCCATTCGCGTTATCATTCTCCGTCTGAACTAGAAGAACATAAAATTAAAGCATGCGATCCGAAGCAGCCACACCGCAGCAAGCTTCGCCAGACAGTGCCGAATGTTTATGGAAAGGTTAAGCTTGGAAAAAAAACCGAGGATTTTTCTGGAGAGCATGGCTATAATGGGGTGGTTATTTCGTGCGAATTAAAGCCATCACAAGAAAGCGAGGGCGCAGACATTGAAGATAACATAACAACGAATTTAATATTGCCGCCCAGCAAAACTTTAGGTACAAGTACGGTGGTCGAAAAGAACGCTGTCATTGTTTTAGACGATATTCAGTGGAATAAACGAATACCTCCTAACTTTTCATTCCACAATACTGATGCTGATCAGATCCTTTCCAGACTTGGCGTTGTGCACCGCTCTCCGCGAACAGGGGAATCGAGCAAGAAAGATTGGAAAACTGTTGACGACTCTACACAAAAGTTTGAAAAGTGTTTCGACACTTCTTTCTATTCTAAAGTTGCAAGTAACGTTCAGGAAAATTTAAGCAAATACCTAGACGGGTCTTTTAATTTTAACCCTGAACCGGATAGTACCATTAAAACCAGAAAATCCAAGAATAGTGTCATTATCAATACTGCTGAGGGATTTCCGATACTCCTCGCTAGTGAGCAGTTTTCACGAAATGAATTCGATTGTTGTATGCCGCGGGCTATCGCCCCTAAACACAAATGGAAATGGGATAATTTAGAAAGTGATAAGAGTCCCGACAACCTCCATCAGGTCAAACGCGATTCGCACACAAACAATTGCATCATCACGTTGGTCTCAAGTTTAGATATTTGGTCCCAATTGCAAATGAGACGAAAATTTGAGGAAAAATTCGGTTGCGCTCCACTTGAGAAAAAGACTGAACAACAGACAATCATAAGTAATGAGCTCAGAGATATTTTAGAAAGCAGAGAACTTCCCTCTGCCTCGAATCCAGTTTTGAAAATATCAAATGAAGCGCGAGCTAGCATCGCCGGGGAAGAGTTCCCCGCGTCGCTGGGGCTGGTCCCGGCGCAGGCCCGCGAGCCGCTGCCGCTGGCCGTTCTCAGCGGCGAGTGGGTGCGCCCGCGCAGCTACGTGTGCTGTGCTTGCGGCGCGCACAGTCCCGACTCGCGCACCGCCTCCACGCACGCTTCCACGCAGCATCCCAACGCCGAGGTCCAACATTACGAGATCGTAGGGGAGCAGCTGTTGAATGCCGACATACTTAAACATCTTTATGTACCTCCTAGTCAAATGTGCAATAGAACGCGTCCACTTAGAGGATTCAGAGAGTGCACAAAATGTAGCAAATCAATAACTCTTGAGGATTTACACCAGCACATGCTAGATTGTGCGGGTGATACTCCAGCTGTGCGCAGGAAGTGCCGTTATCGTCCGTTCGGAATGAGAAGACGTCGCCCACGGCTGCCAGACAACACAATACATAAAAAAATACGTAAAGATATTAGAAGACAGACAAGACCCAAAGGCCTTATGAGACCCCGGCCTGTAAGAACTGAAGTTGGAGATGGTAAGCAATTTTTTTTATCTACTAGCGCCCGGGTGGGGTCTTTTAACGCGTTTACTGTCAATGGGTCTATTGCGTTTGAAATATTATAATAATGTTAATTAATGTTAATTTTAGTAGTTTATTTAACTACTAAAATTAACAGATAATGACATTACATTACATTTAGTGTAATTTAATAGTCGTAATAATAGTTTCGTACTAATATATTTTCAATAGATTATAGAACCAATCGGAAAAGGATTATTATAATTATAACAAATCTTAACCTGTTATTTTTTAATTTCGAAAACTGCAATGTTAAACTTATAAGCTGTGTTTTTTATTTTTTGTCTCTGGTTTTGTTTTTACCATGCGTGTGGTTTAAAACCACGGTAAAAAAATGTTAAAAAATATCCTAAATATGTTGAACATTGCAGCTTTGAAATGGTATTAAATTCAAAAATTACAGCTTTGGATTGGTTTGTCCCTTCTCCAAAAACAGTTATTTTTATGCAGAACATATCGTGGCCCCTATTTTGTTTTGATTAGTATAATATACTATATATATATATACAGATATAGTATAAGACTTAGAAGTAATTAAGAGAAATACTTAAGTTATTCTTCTTTTCACGCGAACTGTACAACCACTACAAATGCAATTCCACGCTCTCGCTAATTCATCTATAACAATCACAATTAACCCAGCAAACATTCTAAGTGCTTTTTCCCAGGCTCTAGAATATATTACTAATTTAGGTAAAAATTACATCATAATTATGCACCACATAAATTCACATATCGTACATTAATACTTCCGGGTAAAAATATAGAGCCTTTAAAACGTAAATTTCCCTTAACCAGTACACCATAAAGTCAGAAACTTAAAGGTTGAGAATGAGCAAAATATAAGGTAAAATTAACATCGAAACTCGACCAATAGTTAATATATACTTCTAGGTGCATAATAGGTGTATATGTGACGTATTTTTTTCTTACACTGGGGACCTTTAGGTCAACGATTTAAGTAGCTTTTGCTACCAATTTCGTAGTAAATATTACCTTCCATAGATACCAACTTGAGACTAACAAAGTTATAAACACTTGTAAGGTACTAAAAATACCATAAGGTTTCATTTACATAACCTAATAGTCAAATTAACCCTAAAAATAACTAATAAGTTGAAGTTTGAGAGGCGACTTCAGGTCAAGTTTATTTTACTCACAAATAAGTCATTTCTCGGTGAAATAGGACGTGTTTACCCAATAGTTATTTCGTTTTTAAATCAAAAGTAGTGTTGGATTTACAATGGCAAAAGACAAAAAAATATATAGACATTCCAGCAGTTACTATAAGAAGTGTAAGGCTAATATGAAAATTCAAAGTGAAATATTAAAAGAAGAACAAAAGTGTGAATTACCTTCTAAATCCAGTTTTCATGAATATTCAAGTTTGTGTCAATCTACTGATAGTATTGATACTGATACCGTTTCTTGACACACACAGGCAAAGATCTTGATTATATGGATTCGTATTATAATGAATTAGGAAATAAAATATCTGATAATATAGATGAGATGAGAGATGGCTATGAAATCGGTACAAACAAAGAATCGGAAAATGAAGACTCTGGATATGAGTACATTAGAAATGAAGACTGCTCTGATATGAAATCAATAAAACTTATGGAAGACCTAATAAAATGGACAGTTTGATGCACTTTCTGAAATTTGGCACCTCTGATCGTAAGCACACCACCTACGCCCGCGCTGTCAAACAATTACTGAAGAAGCGGACACAGCGACGTTGTGATGGGGGTCGCTTCGACTTTGAACGGTTAGTCTGCACCATTAGGTCGCAGAATTAAGTATATATTACGTAAAATTGACTTAAATACCAGTACGTCGTATTTTTAGGTAAATTTTAACTTCTTGGTCGAGCCGACATTTTCTTTTGTTATAATTAGGACGTGTTATTGCAAATTGCATAATTTAGGTATATTGTAATACCTATAACAATCAAATCTAAATGTACATTTATTTTCATTTACATGAAAAAATATATAAAGTCAATTTAATATATTTACAAACACGGAACACAAATTTACGAACCCCAATTACAAGCAATATATACTACTTATGAGCTTAAAAAAAAGTAATACTTAAGTATTTCGAAAGCCCATCAGTAGTTTTGAATAAAAACCTAACATACTGCACGAGAAAATTTTCAGCGCACAAGATTTTATCCTATAATTCGTAATCGACCTAAATAATTATTTTACGCCAAGTAATGGCCGCCATTCTCGTTGCAAAACTTAAGATTGATTTTTAGTTAGACATTTTGTTTGTAAGCGAAAAGATAATACTCTCGTAATATATTTGTCTCTTTCTCTGCACCTTTCTGGGTAAATAAATGGTAAAAAACACGTTGAAATCATGTTGAAAAATGGTAAGTCTTACCAATTCTGTACATTGCAACCACATGACACGTCGTGGCGACGTTTAATCCACGTCGCAAACATCACCTATGTAGTAACCATTAGGTCGCAATTACTAAATTTACGTGGAATCGACGTAGCCGGCACGTGCTTTTTTTCCCCACTTTGGTGGATTCCACGTCGATTCGAGGTAACTCATTTTGGTCACTGTCAGATTTGCGACCTATAATAGGTGGTTTTATCGTTATTTTTACCAAAAATGTTTGCTGGGAATTATGTTATGCAAATTTACCCGTAAAAATGTCACATTCTTAAAATCTCAAATAATTTTAATTTTTGAATAATTTCACAAATTTAGCTTTATGGAATTTAATCTAATTAATATATAATATGTATAGTTGTCCTCTCGTATTTTGCTGCGCCCTTAGAGGGCGTCACAATTATACCTCTGTATTTTTCCATCTGTTGTTTTGTGTAATGTGACATGAAATAAATAATTTTGACTTTGACTTTGACTATTTTAACATTTGACTGACGGAAATTCGAGTTGTTACAGTAGTTACGCATGTTTGTTTAACGGATATATACGACTTTATACGAAAGTCTGAATTGTACTCCGAGGTGGTTTTAAGAGGCCAAAAGGGTTGCGTGGTGAAACCCGATCAATCGAAATATAAGTTTAATAAAAAAACTTGTCATTATGTATTTATAAGGTTATTTCTGACACAACCACTTATATTGACTTATCGTATTGACTAAGCAATCCTCGAAATATTGAAATCTCGGTCTACTGAACGAAGCAAAATCAGGGGGAAAAACTCGTGTATAAGCGAATTTTGGCATAGTGGTAGGGAATGGTGTTTCAAACGACATACTAAAAGTACTGATGGGTGGGGGTGCTATCGGGTGGAGGGGGGTTTAAAGGGAACTCGTAAACTGTGGCCTATAGCAAAAAATGTTATGAAACACAAGTAATCTACATAAAATTCTCTACAATAAAGATTCTTACATTTTTTTCTCTGTGATCAATATTTGATGATATATGGAGGGAAGATGGACAATAAAGAAATAAAACATTTCTTTAAGTATGGCACATATATTCCTAAAAAAAAAAAAAAACAACTATCGTCTAGATCTAAAATATTGTTATCGTTATCATAATTGACGGTGGGTTCGAGGGGAGCACCGTTAGTGCATAAGCCGGAGCCTACACCGCAGATACTGGAGCAGGTAATTCCTGCTTTCCGGCAGCCGCATCGCACCCCACACCCAGTCTTGCACTAGCAAAATATGGTTTTGAGAATCGAGTCAGGTGCCACTGGTTCGTTGGTTGTCACTGGCTTTAGGATGCCATCGTCTCTTCTGGCCCATCCCCATTGGGTTGGTGGTAGGGGGTATCCGAGCTATTGTTGCATCTGTAAATAAGTAATAAGATTAAAGTATTTAGGTCAAATATATATTTGTATTTTAACAAAAAACAAAACAGTATGCGATAACTTGTGTGATTAAAGATACCTTTAGGTATTCTCTGAACTAGTGCTGCTTCGAAGCTCCTCTAGATTTCGGCTTCATCGATGCTCTTAAAAAAGCTGAATAGCGGTATTTTTTGAGGTTTTGTTCCTGGGTAGGTGGACGACGATGATGATGACGATGACAATATTTTCGATTTAGACGTCAGTTAGGAATTTTATTTTTAGGAATATTTATGTGTCATACTTAGAGAAATGTGTTTATTTATTTATTGTCCATCTTCTTCCCTCCATATCTCAAGAAATACCGTGAAACCGTCCAATTTTGCCCTTGATGGATTTTTTGCCCGCTGAGTCAAAAATAAGCTACCATTTGAATTAAAAAAATATTACATTATTTTAGTAACTTTTGATTGTATTAGTAGAAAATAGGTAATACTTATTGCAAAACTACGAATTGTTTTTGGTTCCAACTTAATTAAGTTGACTGTCACAGCTTGTCAAAGTGGAAGCGTGTTTGTTGCGGGCGAAATGTGTCTACAGTGTTTTTAAAATATTGGAAAATGACGAAGACAATGGTGAGTGTTTGTTTTTGTATAATATAAACAAAAGTTATCAGAACATTTACTCATTGCTTTTTATGCAGTGAGTAGCTTAAATCGTGAATTAAGATGGCGGGCAATTTAAACCGCAAGTGTAGCATCTCGTATCTGCCAATTTTGCCCGCTCTTAAATATGTACTAGGGTTGTGTCACTTTTTCATTTCTCACTTGCTTTAATTTGGGTTAAATTATATATATTTGGGTCTGATATTTTTATAGCTGCAAAAGAAGATAGTACTTATTTATGTTTTTTTTTATTTATTTGTATAGTTTCTGGTATGTTTTATAACTCTTTTTACTTTTTTACAGTGATCTCAATGTCAAACGTTAATTTCTAAGGACCAATTGTATAAGTAAAATAAGGCTAATTTTTGTTACCAATGACTAGATAAAAGTTTTGTAATTGAACTTATAAGTACCTACTGCATTAAAAAAATTGTACCACTAAAATGGTTTATTAATTTTCAAACATTATCAAACAGGTTTTGTCAACCCTAACACTAACGAGTTAGTTGTATGAAAACCGTTGTAAATTAGCGGGTAAATTTGAAAATTGTATGTAGATTACTTGTGTTTCATAACTATAGGCCACAGTTTACGAGTCATTTACGAAAAACTAAAGAGCCCTTTACACCCCCCTCCACCCGATAGCTCCACCCCCACCCATCAGTATTTTTAGTATGTCGTTTAAAACACCATTCCCTACCACTGTGCCAAAATTCGCTTATACACGAGTTTTTTCCCCTGATAGGCAAGTTTTCGTTGGATGGGCTATTTATTATAAGGAACTATTTATTTGTATTTAGAGGTCCCATTATAAGAAAATCATCGATGGCCGCTACGAATATAAATGACAACTATGTTCATACAAACTTACGCAATGCACTGTATGATTTATGATGTTTCTAGAACCTTTAGGTAGTAATTTTGTTTTTTTCTTATTTCAGCTGAAACAATCCGAAAAATGATAGCAGATTTACCGGCAAAGCGCCATCGGGTACTAATAAACCCCAATAATACTTATTTGCGGCCTCGTATTAAACAAAGGCCTACACCTTTAATTAAAGGGCGGTCTACTGAAGATGTTTATAAAAGAAATAAAAGTAGCAACAAAGAACGTGAAGAAACTCAACCCGAGTCGCCTACAAGTGATAAGACATCAGTCAAAAGCGACGAAGATAAACCTTTAAAACCCAAGCGGACGGCTGCTAAAGCTGTACGTCGTCCTCCTGATTCAGATAAAAGCAAAATAAAGGAGCTTGTTAGACCGAAACGCATTTCGCTACAAGGTAAAGAACTAGACAAAAAAAAACGTAACACTGATTTAAACTATTCAAGTCGCGATTTAAAAAATATTACTACAGAAGAATTGTCGCTTGATAACTCTCCAAAAAGAGTAGACATTCACAATGTAGATTTTCGAGCAAAAGAGCATGTTGGTCGAGGGAATTCTACTAATGGCGACGGGGAACGGCCTAGTTGCAGTGGTCAAAATGGAGCTGCACGCAACCGCTGTGCTCCAGTCCAAAATGTTCCACTTAAACATTCGATAGCCCGTCTTACAGCTGATTCAGAGAAGCATGACAAGTCTGTACAATTTCACCATCTCTTTCTCGTTCAGCAAGAATGTAATAATATTAATCAACACGTACCATCGGGACAAGAATTACTTTTTGAAAATGAAGCTGCAGTCCTAACACTTGACAAACCGCCTTTACACGACAACTCAAAAGGTCCTTTGGACGCATTCTCCGCACAGAAGAATAAACTCAATAAACCCCGAAAGGGATTAAACGATTGCATTGCAATGCTTAAAAACAAACTTGTTGAGCCAGATTCAAATATTGAAATTATCCCAACTGGTCATGTGTCCGTGCAGTGTGGCGACGACGAACCATTGTATTTTGAACCAGATACCCCTCTGCGAACATTAGTTAGTCTGGAACGCAATATCGAAGTATTTTCTCATTCTGAAAAGGAACAGGACAATAGCCTAAATCAAACGGCATTAATAGAAGCAATATCTAAGCCTGAAGTAAACCAGGACGAAACGAATCCATGCCCACACAATGTCGATAGTAACAAGCAGAAATCTTTCGGACAGGTGACAGTTAAACGCAAATCACTCAGTTATGGAGGATCTAAACGCGAGTCAATCCGGCGAAAATCAATTGTAAAAGAAGTTAAAATGGTTGAAGTAACTTCTCAATTTGATTTAGTATCTCAAAAAGATGAAGTACGTAGCAAAGAGACTGTATTTCAAAAAGATTATGTATCCCAAAGAGATGCTGTACTCGAGAAAGATGCTGTGTTTGAAAACGATCATGTACCGGGAAAAGATCTTGTATCCCAAAAAGATGCTTTACTTGTAAAACATTTTGTACCTCAAAGAGATGTCGTACCTCAGAAAGATGATATACTTCTAAATGACCCCATAGCTCAAAGACATGATGTAATACCCCAGAAAGATTCTGTATCTCTAAAAGACCTCAAAGCTCAAAAACATAATGTATTGCCTCAAAATTATACAGAGAGGCTTTCATCTATACCAGTTGAGAGCCTGCCTATACCAGCAAAAACATCGCTTCATAAGGACAAACGACGAACGGATTATGGTAATAAGACTACACTTGAGAAAGCTGCTGTATTCCTAAAAAATCCTATAGCTCAAAAGCATGATGTATTATATCCAAAAGACCTCATAGCTCAAAAACATGATGTTTTATCTCAAAATTATACAGAGAGGATTTCTTCTAAATCAGTTTCAGAGGTCGTGCCCAGACCAGTAAATACATCGCTACACAAAGAAAAACGAGGAACGGATAATGGCAATAAAACAAAACGGGACATTAAAAAAACCAGTGCTGTCATATCTCCAAAGTTTGTAACCCCAAATGAGACGCAGCAATCAGGTCAATTTTTTTCCTCAAATAAACTACCACCACATCAAGAAACAGTTATTAATAGCGATCAAGACGCAAATAGCCAAGCATCAATCAACTTGAATGTGACAACTAACGAAGGGCAAAGTAACGAATATTACGAAAATTGTTTTAACCTTCACCAACAGACAGATATTCATTTAAATTGTGAATATGACCGAAACGTTTTTCAAGACAGTTATTCTACTGCTGATTTTAACCATTTGGCTGTAAACATTCGCCCTGCACATGCCAGTACTAATATTGAGTCTATTGTGTCGATTCCACTGGATTTATCGGGCAAAAGTTCGAACACCAACATCCAAAAAATTACCAGATGCGATGATGCTTTTTTGTTAAAAAATTCATATGAGTCTTACGAGACTTTGGATTTGTCAAACAAAAACCAAGAATTTAACTACCGTACACTGGATGATTCTAAAAGTGACAGTGAAGTTGTTGACTTAAGCATCAGATCTTCGTATTCTAAGATACGGGATGAGTTAGTTACTGGAAGGGATAATGTTACAGATTTGTCGGTTAAAAATATGAATACTGACATACCAACTGATCTTACGGTTAGAAAAGGTTCGAGAATGATCGAGGTTTCAGTTGGCAGAAAAAATAGTATCGAAGCTGTGTTATCATATGACGAAGACAATAAAGATACCGAAGTCGAAAATCAACTCTCGAATGAAATTTGGACCGAATCACCGACAGATCTCTCTGAAAAAGAATCGAAATCACATTGCATGAGTTTAATGAACACAAGTCGGAATAATAATCAAAAAAACTTAAAATCTACATCTACAGCAATGCCGCTTCCATCAAAATTAACAGAATTAAAAATGGCCACGCCGTTAAGCATAGAGGAAAGCGTTAATAGTGTTCAGGACAATATGCCGAATACGCCAGAAATATTACGTAAAATGCCTGATGATATTATTAAACATTTACCAACGACGATAGCTTATTTGAATGAATCCGCAACTAATAAGATACGTGATTCTAAGAAAAGTATTGAAAGTACTAGTCTATTAACGGACTCTCGCGCTGTTGAAAAACGTTCACAATCACAAAAACCAGTTTATGATCCTACTTTGATAATACCGCAATATAAGATTAGAGCTGCCTGCACAGTTGATGTGGAGTTGCCAACAAATGCAGATAACCAAATTGTTTACTCTATGTCAGTGGCTAGCACAGAATCACCCAATTATATCACAGCAGCTGCAGTTACGCCTCATGAGGTTATGACAACAGTAGGTAAATCCTTAATCAGCAATCAAGAACAAGCATATTTTAATGAATCAGCACTCAGAAATATTTCTAATTCAAATACCAGGACTGAGTATGACAGCGTAAGTAATACCACTACCCCAGTTTATACTCAGGCAAATGTTTGCATTTCCGTGACAAAAATAGAATCTGCAAATGCTATAACGTCTACTACCAGTTTAATGACCACACCAGTAACAATCACAGCAATTACTACTTCTGTTTATACAATAGCGGGAACTACGACCTGTGCACCGACGCATAGTTCTCAGATTTCGCCTACTAGCATTTCCGGTATTCACGGCACTGCAGAGCACGCAGTGTCTCTAATAAATAATAGTCAGGGAGTATGTCAAGGTACCAGCAGTAATAATATGGGTCAAGATTTGACTGGCACTCCGAATCCACTACGAAATGTAGAGCACGATGCTGAAACGGCTAGAAAAATTGCGCTGTTACCCAAAGAACTTGTAGATATTTTGGGAAACATGCCAGTTGACCACAGAAATCAATTGTTGAATGTATTGCCTCAATACGTCTCTACACCTACGTCCACTCCAGGCTTGCAAAGCGATTTGACTAACAATTCCAAGTATTCTGGTAAAATTGCCCCGACGCAAAGTAATTTTGCGGTGCCAAGTCTAGTTAATATGGAGGAATCAGACCCAAAAAATACTTTCCAGCTTCGCATCGCACAAGAGGAAAATGAGAATCCCCATACCTTAGCGACGATTTCAAATTTTGAAAACCAATCATCTGGCTCCTCTGTATCGCATCCTATCTCGTCAATACAAACGACGATCAACCTTGGTGGAAATGTTACACCTGGGGAAACATTTAACAACCAGCAACTTACAAACTTCGATAACAAGCAACGAGAATTAGACAAGAAAACTGACATGGTGTCTGAAGACTCCTTCACTGCTTTAGCTAAGAATACGCCAACAAAATTTCAAAAAGATACTGTTAAAAAAGTTTCAACGGATAATGAAATAGTGTCACATGCAGAAATATTAAACGAGCCTTCTTTAGAAGCGTCGCCGCAAGTGTCATTACTTGTTCATCCTAAACGTAAGAAAGCTAACAACGATCAAACAGCAAGTTTAAGGGCAGTGCGCATCAAAGCTCCGTCAGAAAGACAGAAGTCTACCGACAGTCAACTTTTGCAACGCACAACTATGATAACCCCTTCGGTTTCAAGTAAAATAAATAGTGAACTAGATAACGATGTCATTAAATCATTACAAATGAATGTAACATTGAATACGGATGCTTTTATGGCTATCCAGCAAGCCGAAGTCAGTAGTACTCAACATAATAATAAACATTTAGTACTCGAATGCAAATTTCCATCTGCGATTTCACCAAATGCACAAGGGTTAATTATAGAAAAAAGTAAAAATTGCACGTCGAAGCAAAAATCAACAGTATCTGAAGATGCGTCTATGAAGAGTGGTAGCATTGAAAATTTTACATCTATAGCTAAGAACATATTGATTACATCGTCTATTGTTAATAACATAGACAACAAGGAATCTACTGATGCCAGTGCTAACAACAGTTCGTTGACCAGTGAATTCTCGAATAAGCAAAATTCATCTAAATGTTTCTCAAAAGACTCTATTGCACAGAAATCTAGTACAGTTATAACTCCAGATATTTCTGAATCTTATGAATCAGATTTGCCGAGTCATTGTTCTTTAGAAAAATCCAAACTAGTACCCGACGAACACAAAGAACAAACACGCACTATAATAAAACGCAGTGATGCAAAAACGTGCGAGGAAGAAGAGGATTCTGATGATGATTTGTCGCTAGCAGTCATCTGTAAACAAAAAAATCAATCAGTTCCCAAAAAAAAGGCGGCTCTTGATAAAGCCGCTCCAAAATCTGGATCCATTACTATCCGAAAAAAAGTAAGGAAAAATAGAAAAATTAAGAACGTTGGCGCCGCGCCCTCATTGCAAAATACGCGAAATAGTAGTAATGCACAACAAACAAGCGTCACTGGAGAGAAGAAGGTATCACCAATTTCCGAAAATAATGATCAATCAATTATCCAAGATCAAAGTATTAAACATAAAGGTAGCAAAGTAAGACGTGGTAACGCAAATAAGACAACAGATAAAAAACAAATCGAAGTATCCTACGAAGTAAAACGTGTTATAGTTGCAACTGGAGAAGTCAGTATTGCAGACAATTCTAAATATGACTTAAATTATACATCTGTGTTAAAAGATGAGAGGAAATCTTCAAACAACCTAGGACAAATATCTTCTGAAGATCTTGAAAGTGTAAACTCTTCTAATGGAAATATCAATGTATTAAAACAAGTAGAATTATCTCAAAAACCAATACTTAGCAAAAGGAAGATAGTCCCAGTTGACAAACCTCTTTCTGGGCCTGGAAACGAACATGATGAACAGAGACATAGTATCGTACGTGAGTCTTCTAAAGACATGGAACAAAACAGTATTGAAATATCAAATTCTCAAACTGACAGCAACAGATTTGATATAATTGGTTCTCAATTAAATAAGAAAAATACAAAACATAATTCAGGGTGTTCTAACGTAAAAGAAGATATTATTATTCATAATACTAATAAACTTGGCGAATCAACATCAACAGATACAAATATTTCCCTCCGGCGTACTAGACAATCTGTAAACCTTTCAGATCATGAAGATGAGTTATTACATTCACAGGCATTGCTCGAAAACAGAACACCACTAACAAAAAAGCAACTAATTTTTTCAAAATTATTACTAGATGAGGAAAATAATATTAAACTATCTGAAAACTCTAGTGTTTCTGAAAAGAAGCCATCTGCATTGTCAGGAGCAATACAATCAGCGCCTGTATTTATTAAATATGTTAACATAGATGAAAATAAGCCTGGTAAACGCAAGCGATCGCCAAACATTAAACGCAAATTTAAAAAGAAAAAGCCTCGTACTATCGGAGAAGAACCAAGCGCAATTCCACCGAATGAGACCTCCAACGATATTGCAATCATATCGCTGGTTGAAAAAAGCCAAGTAAGACATTCTGAACAGTCTCCTGACAATTTAAAATCTTACGCTCCGCCAGCAACAGAATCTAATAAACTGTCGCTCGTCGATACCGACAGCTCTTTATTAAAGGACAAAAAATCTAAAGAAAAACGTAAGTCCAGTGAATCAATATATTCGGAACTTTCACCAAGTTCACTGCCAAAAATAACAAAACTAGGTTTATCTGAGGAGCGTTACGATGAAAATACTTTACACATTGTACTGCCAAAGACCGGTGAAGACGATGCACAACTTAAGAAAGATGAGATCTGTGACATAAATCTTGAAAGTGAAACGTTGACTCAAGGTGTTGACTGCAAAAAACAGTCTCACGATCAGTCTCATATCATGCCCATTTTAGCAAACGACAGAAAAAAAAAGGATAACGGCGCTATACGTAAACGTAAAGACTCGAAGCTAAATGAGGATGAATTGCGTGTGAGAACCTGTTACAACATGCCATTAGCAAGCAGGCGTACGCGTTCAAAATCAGCTGTCATTAAGTCCGCTGTCTATGATCCGTATGACATTGACATGGACGATATGATCGAACCGTCCAAGCCCATACTACAACTCAAAATAAGCTCAGTTCAAAAACAGTCTCACATTACGAAACAAAAGAAAGCCTTAACCATCGTTGAAAAGAAACATAAAGAAAGTACCCTGAGCTCTTATTCTAAACATGAAATAATAGACTCTGACGATTCTTCGAAAAGTGACATACCATTAAAACGGTATGTCGATGACAAAGAAAAAAAAAGATGTGAATTGAACAAATCAGTTTCTATTGTAAAAAATGTCATTACAAATGAGGTTGAAAGTGAGATTGAAAAGCAAAATAATTTAAACGAAAACAGAAATAGAAGAACATTTGGAATTTGTAATACCGAAGACGGGGTAGTAACCCATGATGAATCTGTAGAACAACTTCGATCGGAACAGTTTATGGAAAGCTTCGGGTTCTTTTCAGAACGAAAACCACGAAAATCGAATTTATTGGCTACTAAGAAGATATCAGAAACATTTCATATTATAGCTAATGAATGTGACGATATGTATTTCGGTTTTAAAGGACGAAATTCCAAGAGATCCATGCAAAATGAAAACAGAAAGATGGAAGGAATGAGTACTTTAAAAGGAACAAGACAGCGTTCACCTGCTACAAAGAAAACAGTGAAACGAGGCCGCAAGAAAAAATCTACTGTTCCTACACCCAGTTATTGTCACATCTGTAAAAAGAAATTCCGCCGTCCCGATAATTACCTTAGGCATCAGATGACCCTCCTACATGTTTCAAAATTATCCGAGGTTGAAATGAAGATAAAAACCGTTCCTGTCATCGAAGAGCCCAATTATTTGATTGCTTACAAAGAACATTTAGATCGTATCAAAGCTATTACTGACAAAATTACCAAGCAGAAAAAGAAATCTAAGTCGGCGCCCAAGGTTACTCCTCTTACTTTAGAAGAAATACTGACAGATGTTAACAAAATTGTTCGGGAGCAACAACTTGCTAATCGAGGATTAAGCTGTGATGAAGAGTTGTTTCTAGATTGCTGTGAACTTTTAAAGGAGTCACATAAAAAACGGGAACATATAATTGACATGCAATCTTTAGCTCTGGATAATGATAGTATAATGGGCCCCTCACAATCTGCAAATGTGGGTCTAGATCTTTTGGGAAAAAACGATAGTAATAAATGTGACAGCAGAAACGAAGGTGATGTTGATTCGATTACAGCTAAAACTATTTTAGAAAGCGAAGAAGTACGAAACTTGGAAAACGATTTAATCTCCGGTTTAAAAGAGGCGGCAAACGCAGGTAGTCTGAAGAGGAATAACGTTTTTCAAAGTGCAATAAGTCAAGAAGTTACAAATCAACACCAAGAATATGCGGATCACTTTTTCAGACCCGGGGAAACGGGAATGACTTATGACCATGAAGAATCTGATAACTGTGATGAGGAACCTGATAAGCTTGACATATTAAAATCAAAAAAATATCCCGAATTCAAAGAAAAAATGTATCCAGATATTGAAGAATTTGACATGTTTGAAGATAAGTTTGACAAAATTAAAAGAAAATGCAGGTCACAAGCAGCGGCAGCGAAACACACTCCACTTGTGGTTGAACCCAGTAGCAGGTAAATATAACTCATCAATTAATCGTACTGGAATATTGTAAAGCGTTATCGTTGGTTGCATTACTTAAAAGCATGACCGTTTACACGTTAATTTTACTTATACCTTAAATCAGAATTTTTAATGTAGCATTAAACGTCATGCTTAAAAAAAATCTTGCTTAAACCAATACCCAAAGCTTAGTTCCAATGCTCTATAACATGCATTATAATTAGAAAAACACTAGGGCTCGCAACGGCTTTGGTTAGTATCATCATCATCATCGTATCAGCCGAAGGACGTCCGCTGCTATACATAGGCCGTGGCTTGTGTGTCGATACATAAAACGTAAAAACCATGGACGGAAGGCCTGGAGAATCAGCGTTGTTATTACGTCTGACACTATGAGAGCTGAGTAGCACCCAATTTGTTGCTTTATAAAATAGTTTTAAGTTGTTATTTATTGTAAATTAATTTCCCACTGTATTTCATTTCATTCTTATTGTTTTGTGTTTTGCTCCAAATAAACGATTTTCTTCTTTTTTCTTCTTAAGACATTTAGACCAGAAACACTTAGTCCTACACTCGTACTTGGGTGAACAATAATAACACTTACATATGATTTTATTTTACAGTCGTAAAGGCCGCAAAAAGTCAGAGAGGAAGAAAGGAAAAAAGAGTTTGAAGAAAGGCCACTCCAGTGCTGTGCTTACGAAGGGGGCTCTTAAAGGTTTTGATGGCATTAAAGTATCCATACCGACGTCTGAAATTAATATTTCTGCTATAGTTCCACCTTTAGAAACTGATCATAAACGACGAAAAAAAGGAAATTCGAAAAGAAAGAAAGAAATGAAGTGCTCTGAATCTAGCGGCAAGTACGACAGTGACCATCCAGCAAATGACAAATCTTCCACTTTAAAGAATGTGGATGTGTATGAGTTCATGGACAATGAAGATGTAGAATTGTTTGAGTTTAGACCTTCAACATTAATGGAAAGATTCAAAAGTATCAGTAGTAAAGATACACCAAGTACATCTAAAATTGTTGATCCAGTTGTTGAGGAGGCTGATAACTCGAGCGCTAGTGCTTCGGATGGAGATGACTTCGTATATATGTCTGATGATTATGTTTGTAGTGACAATGAAACTGAAAATAGCTTAACATCCTGCGATGTAAGCAACACAAAAAATATCAATGATAGTAAGAAAGTTATGTTACAGATGAAAAGAAAGGATATAGTCGAAAAAAATGCTGTAATGGGAAAGATATTTAAAAATAACGCCGTACGTACCACCGAAAAAAAGGTAACTAAAAGCAAAGAGCCCGTGAAACCAAAAGCAAATCTTGACCAACTTTTTGACAGCTTGCTTGAAGAGGAACCAAGCTCTTCTATGCTGAATGACGAATCTTTACCTCTTAAAGACGAAGCAGCATATGCTAAGGAATATGGTAACTATTTGCCAGACCAGCCTAAAGCGCTGTCATCCAAGTACGAGCAACATAATTTCAAGAAAATTGATAAACTATTAGTAAGCCATGAAAAATTTACGGATTTGAAACAGAAAACCGATGATGCGATTTATTCTTTAATTGATCACCGACCATTGCCTACTAAGATATCCATGAAATCATTAATGGGTGAACACAAGAATAGGAAATATGGGAAACGTCGATCTTTATCGCCACACGAGTTAAAATCCGTGTTGCCGAATAGACATGATGAAACAGTTTCTAAAAAACTAAATTTACAGACGAAACAATCTAAAAAGTCTTCCTATTTGCAAGATGATTCTATAAAAAAATGTACAAGTCCCTCGAAAAATACTGGGTTAAATAATAATGATGTTAAATCTCATGAAGATCCTGTTTCGAAAATTAATGATAACATCGTTATACCCTATAATTATAATTATGAACCTTGGGATCAGTCTCTTTTGGATGATACGGGAGTGGCAAGACAAAGAGCACGTAGGAAATGCACTGTTGGAAAACAAAATATACTAGCTGAAACCTGGAGTTCAGAGTCCGAGCCTGATGGTGGTCCGCCTCGTCCTAACAGTGCTGAATCCGTAATGTCAGGGATGGCTCGTAGAAAGAAAGGTAAAAAGAAAGACGGGCATCACACCAATGGACGCCGGGGCAACAATCGCCATATTTCATTCAAAAAACAGGATTTAGAAAGCAGGGTATCTAGTAGTAATCGCAACACAACGACACACCCAAGTGGCACAAGCAGCATTGGTGTCGTCCAAAACAGAAGTACGGGAAGAACTGGTGAGACATTAGCTATGGAGACGAGTCAAGCTAGCACAAGTGCAGCTTTTGCAGCAGGGTGCGCTGCCTCCACGTCTGCGACGTCCGCAGGCACGCCGTTAGAGGGCGCGGAGGGCGCGGAAGCCGGCGGCCGCTTCCGCACCGTGTTCTTCTGGTCGCCGGAGGGCGGCGAGACGCACGAACAGCACCTTCGCCAGCAGCACGGCTGGATCGTTGGCGATAGTCATAAGAAATTAGTTACTATGTTAGCACATGCGAAAGGCCGAAAGCGTAATAATGACGATAAACGTCATTTGATAGAGTAAGTTTAGATTAATTAGCTTTTATCAATGTTGTAAATATGTTGTACATACAAATTAAGTTTTTTGTGAAATGTCTTATGACATTTTGACCAGAATTCCTTAAAAATATTTTTTATTGAATTTAGTTATGTAAATACTCTCATCTTTTTATAAATATTAGTTAAATTCTTATGTGCCCTTGCATTATGCTAGCATATATTTTTTTGCATTGAATTATATTGTTAAATATTTTTATTATTTTTTAATAAATTGACTTTTTTGACATGTGTAAATAATGTAAATTTTTTAAAGCATAATTTAGTTATATTGTGTACGATTATGAACTGCAGTTCTGTTGTAGTTTTCGATTTAATTTAAGTTAAATAGGGTAATTCAAAAGTATTGTTCGAAGCTGGCAAGTTTCCGGTGGGGAGCACTCTGAATGTAGATTGTTAATACGAGATCTCATAATTCTCTACTTGCCCAAACATTTTGCGCTGATCATTATAAATTAGGGATATATTTATTAACTTATTATGGGAAATCGTGTATCAAGTTGAAGTAAAGCATTCATATGTTCATATTTTCTGTCTTAATAATAACTCTTACTGAATTTTCGCATTTCTCTAACCAGTAGTAATAAAAATCTGAAAATTTATGTTAGGTGAAGAAATGTTTCTGTGAGTAATCATTAAGTGCATGCATTAAATATATCGCTATAATAAATTTGTGTGTTCCTTTTATTACAATAATATAATAAGTTTTTAATATCTTTAGTACCCAGGCTGATAAGGTGGTCTGGTTCATTTGTCCTCGAGTTATAAGTTTAAATATGTAGATGTACTATATTTTGTGTAGATGTTTTACGCCAATGTCATGCATTATAATTATAGTTTTTTTTCTAGTCCATATACGGAAAGACTAAATAACCCCATTGTCAGCCTCGGAACTATGTGATCGTAATTATTTCCGGTGTAATTATTAAAGAAGACTTATTGTTTTCATAGTTTACGTAATTGTAGGTAAACCGGATTTGTGTTTAAAACGAAAAGGTTTTAAGTCTTGAATAAAGCTCAATGTTGAAATACACGTTTTATTTCGTAATTAGTGGCGCATATAATATGTACAAGGGCCGTTCTGAATATTTTTAGTTAAACAAAAAATAAAAGGAATATAAAACTTTATTTAAGTACAACTTTTCAAAGCATTACTCTGCTACATCCACAGATCACAGAAACAAGGGAGATATGTTATGGGGGCGTGGTTCGTGACGCCTCGATATGGTCAAAATGACCATATCGGCACGAGGCGTGTCAAGCGTTGACATAGTCACTCACTGAACGCTGTCAGTATAGAAGCTCCGTTTAAATGATAAAATGACTGTATGTAGCGTGAGTGTGCAAAAATCGAAGTGCAAACGTTAATATAAAATCAAAGGGCATAACTTACCACCGGTAAATTTAGTTTTTAAGCATTATTTATATTTTTAAATGAATATTTTACATTTGAATGGATTTCAGAGCGTAAGGTTGTGAAAGTTGTGTTGACGTGATTTCTATCGACTATCGATAAATGGCTTATTCTACAGCTATCAATAGAATTCAATGTGTTAATAGTTCTAGTTATTTATCACTACCACCACACGCTTAAAACAGAAGAAAAATAATTTAACAAATTTTCACGTTATACAAAATTTAATTTTCTTTACAATATTAACGAAAGACGAAGGACTCTAGCAATTCAAATATAAGTAGACGAATCATACAATTAAGATAAAAATAAATTAACCAACCACAAAGGCAAAGGGCTCTGGCTCAGAATTGAGCTGTGCTTGCACACAGCGCTGATTGACAGCTCGCGCCGACTTACTCTCAAAAGGATTCAAGCCTAAAGGTTGGATGGTAGAGAATGCCCCAAGTATTAAGTCTATCTTTCTGTTTTAAGTAATTTGTACCATTTATGAAATAAAGTTTACATAATCAAGTCGGTAAACTACTGGTTTTTCCCAAACTGAGATCTCGTGACGTGACACTCAACCGAACCCATTTTATTAGTGTATTTGTATTAACATCATAAAGTCCAAGTCTACAATTTAGACTTTTATGTACTAATCAAAACGAAAATCTTTAACAGCTCCAGAAAATTTAACCAAACAAATTCGGCCATTTTTTTGTTACGTTCTAATACAGGTATCGTTCCCAATTTAAAATCTTATATTGTATCAATTTTACGCAAACCGTATTCTTGCTGATAAAATATTATTCTATTCTAACTATAATAATATTAAGTTTAAATGATGTAATTGTATTAAACTAGTAGTAAAATAATAAAAATAGTACTTATTGCCTGTAAATTGAATAGTACCTATATTAACGTTGCAAACAAGTTTGAATTGTTTATCGATATATTTTGAAACATTCCTTGTGGCATCCCTAAGTGGACGACAGGAGAGAAACGCACACCTCTTGAAAAAAGTATAACTAGATGTCGCTGTGTGAGTAGTCCTTATCCTGCTGAACATAGGGACATCTATTAGCGCCATCTAGCTCTGAGGAATTAATTAATTACTCGTCGCATAGATGGCAGCTAAGTGACGAGTAAGCGCTACCTTACGTTCAGTGAATGAACTACGATGGAAAAAAAACGGTCTTTCAGCATTTTTCAACCTTGAGAACTTAGTATAAAGCTTAATTTTCTGCTACTATCAAAACTATGTTACGGCGTTTTTAGTTCGTACGCTGTAACCAATTATGAGGAGGTTGTTTTTGTAGTAGTTAATAGAGCGTAAGCGTAAGACGCACACATGTTTAAAAGTGGCGACACCGGGGGGCCCAGACAAGAGGCAAACGCTTCCAGGCGTTTTCCTTTCTATAAAGTTCAACGCCTAGGCGTTAGCGTCCAACATATGTCAGACAAGAGGAGTTAGAATAGAGAAACGTGCTGTCGATTCTGCGTTACGCTCATTGTGCGCTATAATAATAATTTAGCCTTAAATTGTCTATGCTTAGCGCAAATTTAAACGTCAATGTCAAACGTCATAGTGACAACAACTGTCAGTCAAAGTTTTAGGTTAGGTTAGGAGGTAAAATTTCAGCACTTAATACTTAATGCGAGACTTAAATTTATTGAACGGCATATTTGATATTGACAATATCAGTAGGTATCTTATTGTAGAAGCGTATAAAGTTCCCCGCGAACGATGTGCTGACTTTACGAAGACGGTGACATGGGACTACGAGTTTATAATCTTACTAGCGACCCGCCCGCGGCTTCGCCCGCGTGGAATGTATTATACATATAAACCTTCCTTAAGAATCACTCTATCTATTAAAAAAAACCGCATCAAAATCCGTTACGTAGTTTTAAAGATTTAAGCATACATAGGGACAGACAGCGCAAGCGACTTTGTTTTATACTATGTAGTGATATATATAAAAATTACGTGTCACGTTGTTTGTCCGCGATGAACTCCTAAACTACTGAACCGATTTTAAATTTGATTTGCACACCGTGTGCAATTCGACCCAACTTGAAAGATAGGATAGCTTACATTTCAATTTATAGTCGCAATATTATTTTATTGCAAATTATTTGTCTATTACTTGACAGTCATAATTATCTGTTAGCTCCAAAGGATTCTAACAGATGGCGATATCTGTTGACTGGATTGAGTGAATATTCAATAGATGGCGCTATGTTAAAAATACAAACGTTTCATAATATTATAAATGTTAAATTGTGTATGGTTGTCCGTCTTTCACGCTTCAATCACCTAAAGGATCGAGATGAAACTTGGCACACATATTGGTTAGGTCCTGGAATAGGACATAGGATAGTTTTTAACCCGGAAAATCGGACAATTCCCGCGGGAGCAGCGATTTTATATTTTATATGCATATTCAGTAGATCTGAGAAGCGGCTACTATCTATTTTTCATTTCTAATTTATAAGGCAAAACAACGTTTGCCGGGTCAACTATTGTTAAATAAAAATACTTGAATATTTGTACGTTTGTCCTCTATATTCGTTCCTAGACCATTGATCAGATTGTGATCAAACTTTGGTAGGGTGTTCCTGAGGACGCCCTCGAGGGTTTCTGGCCCAAAGGGACCGTTCAAATATTACGTAAGCACCAAGGGGGGGTGGGGGGGTCTCTGTTTTGCTTATTTTGGATGACATGGGGGGTGGGGGGGTCTAGATGATGATTACGTCATCGTTAGTTATTTAAGTTCTGATTATATTTTTTTGTCATTTACTCTATGTGTATCAGTTAAACCTAATATTTTCATGAATTTTCCTATTTTAAAAATAACAATATAAAAAAACATTTATTACTAAAAATGTTTACGTAAGCATAGGGGGAGGGGGTAAGTGCTTTGCTTACTTTTGATGACAAGGGGGGAGGGGGGGTAAAAAATGGTAAGAAATCTGCTCACGTAATACTTGAACGGCCCCAAAAAGCTATATCTACTATTTTAATTTACATGGCATTGCGACGGGTCCCAGTTACAGCTAGTAATAAATAAGCCACATTTAAGTAGTTAGGTTAGCTTCTCGTCGCTTCGAACGAGAGTCCACAATGCAAGACTGCTACCTTTCAGGTCACAAATTGGTACTGAAATCTCAATGATTTTACCTAAAGACCAATTCTTTTTGTGTTTCCTTAAGTCCTTCTAATGTAGTGGATCCAAAAAATCTGCACAAAGTCGATGCCAAACAGTAGGTGGCTGTGGCCACAGAGCACTCCTTATAAGCATTTACTTTAGGTAATTTAATAAATAAAGAATATTGAGCATGGCAAAATTATCTATATTATAAAGGTAAACAATTAAAATACTTTTAAATTCAAACATTTATTTTTTTATTAAATTTTCACCATTTACCAAATGTTTTAATAAATATGAAAATAACTCTGTAGGTACATGTAGGAGCTTATTGAATAGATGATGGTTATCCACATTAATGCAGTGCCTAACTGCCAACACACCCAACCTTCATAATATCTTAATTAGCTAAATAAATGCAAATACAATACAAAAATCTCACAATGGTTATAGCATATTATGAAGGTAAACAATACTATTTATTAAAATAAGTTGAGCAGGCCGAAGCAACGTTCGATACAATTCCTGGCCTGCACGTGCCTCCTAGTGTAAGTCTCCTCCCTTGACCCTGGTGCGGCATCCAAAATAGGCGTCATCAACCAGGGTCGCAGTGGATACCCCGAGTCGCCTTGAACAAATACACAACAATTAAAAAAAATATATTGAGACACCATGGTTAGCTTACAACTACTAGATAGTGACTTGAACGCTAGGAAGCCTTCGATCGATCCAGGTTTTGCTCGAGACTTTTTAATATCTTCACCAAGCATATAGGTACCTAAATGTCATCGCATCTTGATAGTTTGAAAAGGTAAAATTATAATATATTTAACATAAAAAAGGCACTTTATATATTTATGCAATTCTTTATACATTTTGGGGGTTCATGTCGTACGAGTGTACGTTAGTGTTAAGTACCCTTCTATATTATATACATTATAGCAAATAAAAAAGAGTTTTGAAATATTTAATTTTCTATATACCTACATAATATGTTTATCATTGTTCTAGTATACCCATATTACAAGCCTAGAGCTTAGTTTGGGACTAAGTTAATGTGTGAGATTGTATTGATTGAAGCAGGACAGCAATCAACTTCTGCAATTTTTATTGCTGGTCTATTTCATGCTCATATTATTTAGTAACAATATAGACTTATATTGTTTGGCTTAAGACTTAAGAACTGATAAGGTTTTTGTAAAAAAATAATTACAAGTGCAATGTAATGGTGGGGCAACCAAATTAATGTACCTATTTGCAGGACTCCTGGAAAGAAGTGGACTCAAATAAACAAAAATCAATATTGTTTAACATTGATCAGACTTATAGAAAGCATGCATACATAAGCTCACGCCTTTATTCCCAGAGTGAGGTAGGCAGAGCTACAGAATTACTAACAACTCTAAAAACTTGTTAATAATTCTGTAACCACATTTTGCATAATTAGGCTTCCCCAATGTGTATTAAATTAATATATTGATTGTTATGTATGAGAAGTGTATAATTAATTATTTTAATAATAATATGTAGCTATGTACCTAGTTAGTTGAGTTTTATTTCACCAAATCTTAACATTCAAATTCAAATTAGTTTATTGCAAGTCATATTACAGTTATATAGATGGAATTACATGGAAGGTATACATATGACACCCTGCAAGGGCGTAGCAACATAGGACAGTAGGGCTAGGACCTAATTATTAGAATAAAATAAAAGCTACGAATATTGCACATATCAATAATTCTTACATAACTTATTTATTTTTTATGTATAGTTTTATATATATATATTTTTCCCATATATTTGTAATTATATTACTTGTACATTATAAAGAATTATACCTACTTGAATTCATTTATCTCTAAATTCGGTATTTAAAAATTATCACTTATCAGTTATCACTTAAAAATATTTTTAACTTGCTTATAAATAAAGGGTTTTTATTTTCACTTTTGATGGAATTTGGTACATGGTTGTATATTTTAATCATCATATGGTGTGGACTGGACGCAACTAATTTTAATTTGGTTAACGGTAGTTTAAGTTTATTAAGATTTCTTATTTCTCTTTGTTTCTGTGAGAGTCCGGAATAAGTCTGAATGTTTTCTGATAAATTCACAAGATTCTAAAATATACATGGATGTAAGGGTCACTATTGTAAACATTTTAAAGTGGGGGCGGCAGGAGTCCTTTGGATCAATATTTGCCAGTATTCTGACACACTTTTTTTGCAGGATAAATACAGCATCTACCTCACAACAATTACCCCACAATAAACAATCAATCAATCAATCAATCTTAACTTGCAATTAATAAACCATTTTTTTACATACTGTTGAGCTTACTAATATTAATACATACGAGGGTGGATTGAAAAGTTCTGAGCCTGGTAAAAAAAAGTAACGGGCTCACTTTATATAACAATTTTATTTTTCGACATATTCTCCATGAAGGTCAATGCACTTAGTCCACCTCGCCTCCAACTTCATTATCCCATCAAAAAAAAAAGAATCGCTGAGGTCGTTAAAATATGAGTCTACTGCTTCTTGTACCTCCATATTTGTCGAAAATCTTTGTCCTCCCAAGTGTTTTTTGAGGTTTGGGAAGAGATGATAATCGGAAGGAGCTAGATCCGGCGAGTAAGGGGGATGCGGCAGCACTACAAATCCACAATCATATATTTGTGCCATTGATTTCGCCGAAGTGTGAACGCGAGCGTTGTCTTGGTGAAACAGTACTTTTTTCGACAGCATTCCAGGTCTCTTTATATTGAAATCCTCAAGCAGACGACGTAAAAGAGCACAATAGTAGTCCGAATTTATTGTTTTGCCCTTTTCGAGATAGTCTATCATGATATTCATGATAACCCCCCTGCAATCCCAGAAAACTGAGGCCATTACCTTATTAGCTGACAAAATGACCTTGGCTTTTTTGGGTGGTGGTGAACCTGGTATTTTCCATTGCCTGGATTGTTCTTTCGATTCTGGTGTACTGTGGTGGACCCATGTCTCGTCCATAGTTATAAAACGATTGAGGAAATCTTCGGGGTCACGTTGAAACATACATAAACAATCTTGGGAAATTGTAACACGTACTCGTTTGTTCTCGACTGAAAGCAGTCTAGGCACCCACCTGGTTGACACCTTAGAAAATCCAAGAACATCGGTGATGATGTTCTGTGCCTGCTCATAAGAAATACCCATTGCTTCCGCTATCTCCACAATCTTCAATCGCCTATCCTTCATTATCGCATCTAATATTTTATTGACATTTTCGTCCGTAGTAGCCGTCAACGGCCGCCCACTCCTAGGCCCGTCTTGAACAGTCTCCCGGCCACGTTTGAAACCAGCTACCCATCTTTTTATGGTAGCATACGATGGAGCAGATTGCCCTTATGTTTGATTCATATCTTCAAATATTTGTTTTGGTGTTAACCCCTTCTTTTGCAAATATTTTATGACAGAACGGTGCTCAATTTTATCCATTACTTGAAAAATCAGTGACCTTATGTAGCAGTTCCAGCATAAAATGCAAAATTGTGACAGGAAAAAAACAAAAGATAGTGCATAATGGCGACTAAATATGGCACTTTGACCTGCCAGTATTTATTTGTTTTTTTTTTATTATATTCAACCTTAGGCTCAGAACTTTTCAATGCACCCTCGTACCTACCTACCTTCTTCTCATATAACAGGGTGATATTGGAGCTAAACCAATTTATTGAACTAACATAATTTAACATTTATATTAATTAGTTAGACCTTTTAGAAAATATTTATCCCTTACATAATAAAATAATACAACTCATAACCAAGTAACTTATCCTTATAATGGTGTCCAACTTGCAGAATTAGCTCTGCCAGACTCTAATCATTTGGTGCATTTCTTGTTCAATATACATAATCACTTCAAATTGTTTATTGTTATTTGGATTGTAATGAGAAAACCACACAGGCAAGAATTCTTACCTAGAAGCCAAACACATAGAAAGTAAATTACCTATTCATAGAATCTGTATTATAGTAGGTATAAATTGTCTGAACTTACCATTTGAATATTTAATGAATGGTATCCTTTTCTATTATAATATTGGTGTTCATCCACGCTTGGCCTTACAAGGGCAATGTGGGTGCAATCAATGCAAATTACTCCTGGCAGGCGGAACTTTCTTTAAAACCTGTACAATATTTTTATAGTTAGGTACAATGGCTTTAGTTTACAATAGGTGATTAAGTATCATATTATCAAAGGGATAGGGCTCCAGTCTAGAATATAGGTACTTACTTCTTACTTTTGTTTGCAAGCCGACCTCGCCAGTTGTGTTTGGGGAAATGTTATCCACTTCCCCACAATGCTAGGATGGTTGAGGGCTTGCACCACTTGCCTCATGCAGCGACTTGGTGTCCGCTGCGTCAAGTGTTGTGAAACCCCCACCACCGTTTGGTCGGACCCCGTCGCAAAGAACGTGAGAGCACATAGAACCTGAAAAAATAACTAGGAAATAAGCGTCCACATCAACATAACATAGTTGCTATGCATAATATACCTGATCACTTATAAGACACTATTCCTACCTTAACGTCGAGAGGAATCTCCCTGGTTCCTCTCAACGAGGTTTGTGCTCTCAACTCGTCACATAGACGCCGAAATGTGCCCTTATCGATCCGGAACCGTTCAGCGAACAAACCTTCGGGCATTTCTTCTATAAGCTCCAAATTTGATCGCGATTCGTATCTTTGTTGGCGCCTCAACCTCCGAGCTTCGTTGCGGGCAGCCCACAGCAAACGCAAAGAATGCATTTTGGATTTAAAACAGTAATACACTATTGTCTCTCAAGCAAATTACAAAGTATCAGCCATTTTGAATTGTTTACTCGAAACGCTTAGCGCTTTTCTGTAAGTCTTCGGCGTGCGAATAGTTTTCTACATCGTACGGCAGAATACAGAACAGAATGCACGTCAAAAGGGCCACTTGACTAGCCATTTGTATGGATTATGTCATTGTGACAGCGCTTTTCGTTTTTCTGTTCGTTTAGAAATATTGCAGAAAAACGAAAACAAGTACGTTGGCTACTCTCTTCGATAAACCACGTGACCAATTCGTGATCTCATACATTTGACAGCGATACAACAGAAAAGCGAAAACGGCGTTTGCCGCTTGTCTAGGCCCCCGGGTCTCGTACGAATTGGCGTTCATGACATATCTCCCTTGTTTCTGTGATCTGTGGCTACATCTATGCACTTATGAATTGGACTAAACCAACTTTCAAAACTTTTTATCTTTTTATCCGCCGTCGAAAATTGTCGTCCACGTAATGATATGAATAAAATAAAAAAAACACTGTGCCCGATCAGGGCTATAGATATAGGGCTGGTACTGTGGTAGCAGTTGCACTCCTGATTTGTTAAAAAAATCCATGGTTCGGGCAGCCGTGTGAGCAGGATCGTTATCTTGATTAAAAATTATGCCCCGGGTACCACTACTTGGACGACAGACGCTCAGCTCCTGGAATGCTTGTGGCAAACAAACTTCGCTATACCATTGGCTGGTAACCGTTTTCCGATCTAGTGGAATTACGGCTACAGCCCCACTTCGTCGAAAAATGCAGCAACCATTTTTTGTTGACTACTTTAGTGGGTAAATCATCTTCTTCAAAGACCCATACTGTCGATTAATCGACATATATATACAATACAACAATTGTTGTATTGTAAATGGATCGTAGCTGTACATCCGAGATTCGTCGGATGTCACAATGTAGTTCACTTGTTGTGAATTGCCTCCTTCGAATTTATTTAGCATGAATTTGCACCAATCAACACGTCTATCTTTTTGCTTCTGTGTGAGAGTATCTGGTATCCTTGGAGACGCAACCTTGCGAACTTTAAGGTGATCATGCAAATGGTTGCGATCGATTACGGTTGGTAGCGGGACGACCATCCCTGTGGCGGGGGAAGCGGTCCAGGTGAAGGCCAATATAAAGTACCTTGGCCTCATCCTGGACCGGAGGTGGGATTTCGGGGAGCATTTCCGCCAACTTACTCCCCGGGTGGTAGGCGCCGCTTCGGCCCTCGGCCGTATGTTGCCGAACGTGGGAGGGCCTCAAGCGCCATGCCGACGCCTGTTTGCGGGCGTCGTGCGTAGCATGGCGCTGTACGGAGCGCTGATGTGGGCCGACACGTTGTCGGCCAAGAATAAAGCGCTTCTAAGGAGGCCCCAAAGGGTGGTGGCCCTCCAAATAGTGAGGGCCTATATGACGGTGGCACATGCGGCCGCGTGAGCTAGATGCTCAGGTGCAGGCCGAGACATACCGGAGGAGGGTGGGGTTCCGGGCGAGAAGAGAGCGCCCGGACCCGGAGGAAGTGGAGGGGGCCCGTCGAATGACAGAGTGGCGCCTGAGGGACCGGTGGAAGAGTGACCTGGAGGACTCCCCGTATGGACTCCGCACCATAGGGGCACTCCTCCCGTCACTCGACCACTGGTTGAACAGAAGGTACGGTACCGTCACGTACCGTCTTGTGCAGGTGATGACCGGGCACGGATGCTTCGGTCATTACCTGCACAAGATTAGGAGAGAGCCCAGTCCGGTTTGATCCGGACGACACGGCCCAGCACACGCTAGAGGCGTGCTCGAAGTGGGATCCGGAGCGCCGCGCTCTGGTTGCGGACACAGGGCTCTCCGATCTCTCGCTGCACAGCGTGGTGTCGGCCATGCTTCAGGCCGGATAGGGTCCCACAGTATGGTTCTACACGTCTGCCGGAGGGTTCAGGGTGTTAACCGAACCCTCCCTCCTTTGGCGCAGGTGCCCCAGCAATAGGCTGGGGCGGCTGGAGGGCACCCAGTAGTGGCATAGTCATCAGCCCACGGTGCCCCCGTTAACAGCCCTTTGGAAGTTAACACCGGGGAGGTTTTAGACGGTATGCTTCCATCAAAGCTCTGGCAGGAGACTGAGGTGGTTGAGAGTCCGTCATACCCCCCTCCCTTTATGGCTGCCCTTAGCCCCGGCTCCCCCCCCCCCCCCCGGACCCCCGGGACGATGCGTAATGCATTTCCTCTCCGAAAAAAAAAAAGGTGGCGGGCTTTTCCACAGCGGAAGCACGCCAACTATGTACTATAGTGGAACTATGTACTATGGTGCCGGAATTGTTGGCAGCGGTGGCATTGGGTGGGGCCGCTGGGGCTCAATGGAGACTCCGGGCATGCACTACGCCGGAAGTGTAAAGGGTGAGAGGTATAATGACAACTCAAGAGTCTGGACTGATGCTTTATTGGTAAAAGTGTACAGTTTATATACTATGGTTTCTAGTCATTATCTAGGCTTAAGGTTAATGGTGTGGAACTAATGGTTAAATGCATTGTCAGCAGAATTAAACTATAAAACTTAATAGAGGCTATAAAGTTTTATAGCATCGTTAAACTAATAATTAGAGAAGAGGTAGATATCAGCTGTATGTATCAGCTGTTACATTGGTGACCTCACTACAGGCATGCGCTCACGCACTGCTTTCACCTCGGAGTTTTGGTGGACTGGCCCGGCGAACTGTACCTAGAAAACGTGCCCCGTGCGCCCCCGGGTGCACTTCGCGTAGTCCGCCGGGTATCCCTTTGCAGCTAGGGCGGAGCAAATGCTCGCCGGGTGCGTGGAGGCGGGGAGTCCGCGGATGTGATAGCAATAGAAAATGGAAAAACAAACTTTTTTTTTTTTTTATATTATAGGAAGGCAAACGAGCACACAGGCCACCTGATGGTAAGTGGAAACTGTGACCCATTAGACATTCGCATTCACAAGACCGCAATCCTAAGACTGCAAATGCGTTGCCAACCCTGAGGACGAAGATGGAATGCCTCTATGCTAGTAATTTCACCGGCTGTCTTATCCCCAAACCGAAACACAACAATGCCAACACTGCTGCTTGGCGGTAGGTTAATGGATAACATTTATTTATTGGAGTTATCCCTCAGAAAATTTGCCCAACCTTTCGGAATTTTAGTAATGGAGTTGACACGTGTTCTTTGTCCGGTACCACATTTCTCTCTAGTCTCATTTATTTTTAGCAACTTTTAGCAGTTCTTAGCAAAAGCGCCAGAGACAAGCAAGCCAACCATGCAACCATGAGGAGGCGGACATGCGCATAATGGTCTACATTGGTGATGCTGCAGCCCAAGGACACACAAAAATCATGGTGCGTACTGTGGATACCGATGTCGTTGTCATTGCGATTTCATGTGTATCACAATTGCTACAGCTTGAGGAACTGTGGGTTCATATTGGCACGGGAAAAAATCACCAGTTCCTGCCATGTCATGCTATTGCAGCTTCGTTAGGTAAACCCAAATAAATATTATTTGCACTTTACAATTTGAAAGTAATTCCGGTACATATAGCTAAGTTTATTTTCATTTACTTAGGACCAGAATAGGCGGAAGCAGTGCCACTGTTCCACGCCTTCACCGGGAGTGATACCGTTTCGTCTTTTGCTGGTAAGGGGAAAAAAGTGCTTTCGAAGCTTGGCGCGCTTATCCAACTGCAACAGAAGGATTTAAGCAGGCTAAAGAAGGAAATGTAGAGCAGGCATTTCTAATATTGGAAAGAATTGTCATTGCTTTATACGACAAGTAAGTCAAGGTGGTGGTTGGCTTTTTTATTTGTGATTTGAAGTGATTTAGGTTATCGTGGGCATGCATGTCGTGTAACGTTCATTTCATTTCAGATCTTGCACATGCACAACACAACAAAAAAGGACAGATAGCTGGAGAATTTACCACCAACCAAAGACGCCCTTCGCAACCATATTTTACGAGCGGCCTATCAGGGAGGACATTTATGGGGTCAGCTTTTAAAACCACTACAAAACCTGCCATGTCCCGCTGACTGGGGTTGGGCAAAAAATAATGGCATATTGGAGCCTGTGTGGACCATCCTACCGCCAGCAGCCGCTGCTTGCATGGAGTTAATTAGGTGTAGATGCAAGCAAAAATGCGCAGGGAGGTGCAATAGGGAATATGCATGTTTTTTTTTTACAGCTTCAATTGAAGCTGATCCATGTAACAAACAGATCACAAAAATCATTTTTTGAATAACTATAAAAATAACCAAGATATAAGCCAACAAAGATTTGTTCCTATCTCTTTCTAGAAAAACGGAAATTTACATGGAGTTTATATGGCCGCAGTGCACAATGACGTCACGGTGCACATCGGATCTCTCTGTCTAATTAGAAGTTTGAAATGCTTATAACTTCCGTATTTCTTGACCGATTTTAATTTTAATTTCCGTTTTGGTGATCTCTTTTACGGTATTTTCATATTTTGATGAGAAATGCGATTTTTAAAATCCATGCATATTCCCTATTGTTTGAAAAGAGAGTGCTCCGAACTATGTAGCTGCAGCGGAAAATGTTCATAAATTTTGTTGTTTACTTCGTTATTATTATAATACCTCTTCAAAACTAACCTAACCTAACCAAAACTCTCTTTTAAAGGAAAATTGTAGGAATATAAATTTGAGGTAACATGTTATACCTACTAGAATATTGTGGTTGACTCAGTCATTTTGTCATTGATTTAAATATTATGACTTATCTCTCGATATTGCTTCAAGAAAACTATCTCTAGTTATAGAAACACCTATACTAATCATAGTAATTATTTATTACACAATAAGTGACAAATCTTATCCGAAATACGAACTTCTCCCGTTTTCAGCTCCGCCGCGCGGAGCAAATGTTTTTTTTTACACATTTATAAGTTAATTGTATCAGGAAAGTTAATGTTTACATATTCTATATAAATAGGGCTATTTCTAATTTTTTTATTCCTATTTTTCTACTTTAGCACGGATCTCATTTTTTTTCTATGAACGAATGAAAATGCGTTTCATGAAATTAATTCCTCGTCCTTGAATTATACGAAAACGATTTCAAACACGACCTATTTGCTAAACTTATGAAGATATTGACGTAAGAGTGCGGCGCGGTAGATGTGATTTATCCCCCCCCTCTTCACCCTCCTACCTGCAGGGTGGAACCATGTGGCTACCGGGCTAAATCAGCTCAAATGACCACTAGGTATACCTGTGCCAAGCGGCTTCCTTCGTTGAAGATTTGCAAGGTTCCCATACAATTCTTGTCACTAAATACCCGACTATAGCTAGAGCCAGGGCCATACTTTAAAACGAAAACTTTAACTAGGTCGAAAACCAAATTTAGCGAATGGGCTACTGCAGATATTCATAAAAGTAGAAATAGGCTTTACGACCTATTATACACTTACAAACAAAAAAATCGACTCAAGCAACATTTTTTAGATTTGGTCGTATTTTGGGGAAACGGGAAATATTTCATTAGAAATGTAATTGCAGTTTTATAAAACATTTATTAAGCAATGAAAAACAGTAACAACCGATGAAATCGGTTGCGTAATTTTCAGGATATTGTTGTTTACGTGGAAAATGGAATTTTAGCTGCGTGCATACCCCACGAGTTGCGCCCTCTGAGGGCCATCAAAACCGGTGTAACCGGTTATTTCTTATCATTAAAGGATTAGCTACTGCGGCCTGAGGTGGAAAAAGAACCTTAACTACAACAACAACATAGCCAAAACAACCGGCAAAAACACCTCCTGACGCTCGGACCGACACACGCTGAACTCCTGCGCCGTTTTGCCGTGAAGCTACCGACCCGAGTACCTAGTCCCTAGGGACGGGGGAAACGGGAGGGACGCGAATCGGACGGCGCACAGCGGTCGCGTCGTCGCAGCCCCACTTCCGAGTATTCGAATTTCGAATAAAATTTCATTATTTTTTCGGAAATTCGTGAGGGTAGAAGGAAACGGTCACGGAGACATCTACCCTCCACAACCTCTTTTTTGTCTCCCCGCCTTTTTGCGAGCCCGCAAAGGTGGGGGTACACCCTAAAAGCCCTTTTCAGGGCTACCCACTATGCTGCCCCCTCCGCCCCCACAAATTGGGCAAGACCCCACGGTGCGTAAACAAACGCGCCCCAGGGTGTTCAAAAACACCCTAAGAAACCGCAGGAGAGCAGATAAAACCGTCCATGACTCACTGCAGATGCTCCAAACTGCGAATGTGATTTTCACATCTTCCCAGGCCCCGGTCACCACCCCGACGGAGGAAGGAGCCGGCGAGGAGCACTACGGCCCCCTTACCATTCAGGAAGATACCCGGTTCAGAAAGGTCGTACTGACGAGGTCATCTGATGTCAACAGCGGCAGGCCTCCCCCTGCACTGCATACCGCCCCCCCGGAGTTCGCAAACTCCCCGGGCAAACAACTGGCCCTTAACAAATTCAAATTCAAAATTCAAATAATTTATTCAGTAAATTGGCCACATGCGGGCTCTTTTACACGTCGGCAATGTACAGTGAGTGAATCTACCAGCGCTTCGGATAAGACCATCATTGCGGAGAAGAAGCGCCGCAAGAAACTCCAGCAGAAGGTCATTTTTTCAATCATAAAAACATAATTATACTTAAAAGTAAGTTACATTAAGTAATAATAAGGTAATAAGGTAATAAATAAATTCTTAAAACTAGCAAAAATAAAATTATTACTAAATGTAAGGTCAATAAACATTAACATAAAATAAAATAATTACTATGAGAACAACACGACGAGGTCTCTACGTCAAAAGCCATATAACTAGGATAATAAATTGAACAAAAAGTCCTTGCAAACGTGAACAGACCGGACCCCACAAACAGCACCCGTTCACGAGTATGACGCGTATCTCAGCCATCGCCTCTCTCAACCATGTGATCGGGAAAGTGGCGACCCGATCAACGACGCCGCCGTAAGCAAAGACCTTTGAGCGAGCATGACATGCTCAAGCTGCCGGACAATAAGTAAGAGTAATATTGTGGGAAACAGCTGTCCGGCGAGAAACATCACAGTGTGTCCTCATTTAAAAACTTCTTGTACACACAAGACTAGAAAAGATACAAAATACAAATAGTAAATCACAGTCGACTGACTGAGTCAGTGCTTGAATGCACAATTGGCTTGAAAGCTATGTCACATTGACACTACTAAAATACATCTTGGTCACCAATGAAGTCATTTACAGTGTAATATGCCCTACCCAACAAGCAGCGCTTGATGTGAGACTTAAATTTATTGAACGGCATATTGACGATATCAGATGGTATCTTGTTGTAAAAACGTATACAGTTCCCCGCAAACGAAGTGCTCACCTTACGGAGACGGTGACCTGGAAGTGCGAGCTTATCCCTATTTCTAGTATTTAAATTATGAACGTCGCGGTTATGCCTAAACTCATGTATGTTTTTGCGTACATACATGATATTCTCAAAGATATATTGAGACGCGACTGTAAGAATATTAATATCTTTAAATTTATCCCTCAGCGAAACACGAGACCCCAATTGGTAAATAGCACGTACAGCCCGCTTCTGTAATACAAATATGGTTTGGATGTCAGCCGCTCTTCCCCACAGTAAAATTCCGTAACTCATAACACTATGGAAATAACTATAGTAGACAAGTCTCGCCGTCTCGACGTCAGTAAGTTGTCGGATTCGCTTTACCGCATAAGCCGCTGAACTTAGTTTACTTGCAAGTGTGGATATATGCGCACTCCACTGCAGTTTCGAGTCTAGAGTTACACCTAAAAATACTGTTCTATCTTCAAATTCCAGTGTCTCATCCTTCAGTCTTATTCTATCCGCATTCATACTCCTAACGTTGGACAAAGAAAATTTAATGCACTTGGTTTTTTTGGCATTTAAAAGTAAGTTGTTGGCTGTAAACCAGTCAACAATTGTAGACAACGCAACATTGATGCCATTAAAATTATCCTGTTTCCTATCCGCTTTGAATATTAGTGAGGTATCGTCAGCAAACAAGACTATTTCATGTTTATCGCGCACTACATACGGGAGATCGTTAATATAGATCAAAAATAAAAACGGACCTAGAATAGATCCTTGAGGCACTCCCATAGCTACAGATGACCCAGAGGATTGTGTTCTGTTAATGTCTACCCGCTGAGTTCTGTGCGCGAGGTAGGAAGCAATAAGATCAAGTGCACTGTTTTTGATGCCATAGTGGCTTAACTTCCGCACTAACGTAACATGATCAACACAATCAAATGCCTTGGACAGATCACAAAAAACTCCAATTACATCTAGTGATTTTTCCCAGGCATCAAAGATATGTTTTATTAAAGTGGAACCGGCATCAGTAGTTGATCGTCCCTTGGTAAATCCAAATTGACTGCTATGAAGTAGCTTATTCTGATTAAAGTGTGAGGATATTTGATTAAGAATTAATTTCTCAAAAACTTTACTCAGAGCTGGTAGTATTGAAATTGGTCTAAAATTTGTGGGGTCTGATTTTGTCCCCGACTTAAACATGGGTATGATCTTACTATGTTTCATCAGATCAGGGAATACTCCAATGTCGACACACTTGTTAAAAATAGTAGCTAGGTAAGGCGCAGTTGACTCTAAAATGGACTGAAGTACTGTAACAGAGAGGCCCCAAAGATCTTCAGTCTTTTTGATATTAAGAGACTTAAAGGTTTTGATCACAACTTTAGAGGTGACATGATAAAATTTGAAAACATTCGTGCATTCCTTAACATTAGATTTTAATAAGATTTCAGCCTTATCAGGAGATGATAGTAGAGATTTAGTGGTCTCTAAAGGAATGTTCGTAAAAAACCGCTCAAATTCTTTAGCTACATCAAGGTCAGAGTTTACCAGAGTATCGTCAACTTGCAGGCTGTAGTGCGGGTCTCTAATTCTAGTTCTACCAGTTTCAGTGTTAATTACATTCCAGACGGTTTTAATCTTGTTGTCAGATTTGCAAATTTTATTCGAATAATACTCTGACTTCGCGGCAGCACAAATCTCCTTAAATTCCTTAGAATAATTTTTAACGTACTCTAGAAACTCAGGCCTATGATCGACAGCTCTTATAGCATACAACTCATATAATTTGTATCTCTTTTCATGAATCTCCGGTGTAGCCCAATCACTAAATTTCGTACCTTGCTTGACTTTTACCTTTTTCAGACTTAAATAAACAAGAACATAAACTGTCTGGATCTTTCCCCGCACACGTCATATAATTTAGTTGGTTAGTGACCTTATTATTAAATAATTCTAATCGATTTTCAGTTATTTGTCTAAGTATAAACTCTTGGGGCGCATAATAATCAGTCTTCCCCTTAAATGAAGCTTGCTGGCCACAGTGATCTGAACTTAAGTTATTAATTACGGATTTCTGAATAGGGTCAAAATTACTAAATATATTATCAATACAAGTAGCGCTAGTTGCCGTAATTCTAGTTGGCTCATAGAACAGATTGACTAAATTGAAAGATTTAAAAGCACTCAGTAAGTTAATAGACATGGGTGATTCGTCTAGCAGATTAACATTAAAATCACCACACACAATAATACACTTTTTAGAATTAAAAACACAACTAAGAACATTCTCCAAAACGCTCTCAAAAAGCCTATAATCCGCCGTAGGGGGTCTGTATACGCAAATAATAATATATTGTTCCAATTCAACACACGCAAGTTCAATATGACGTTCAACTGATTTCGCAACAATATCTTTACGGTCCTTACATTTAATGTTTCTTTTTCAGGGATCAGGGATCCACCCCGACTGCAAGATTGCCTAGCAAACATGCTAACAATGTCATGATTATTAAAATGAAACATACACTCATGCCCTTTTAGCCAATGCTCAGTAACACATAAAACGTGTATATTATCACTATCTATAAACAAACTAATTTCTAGTTCCTTACTAGAAAATCCTTGTATATTTTGATGAATTATATTTATTACACCATTACCTAACTTATTTTTAATATTCGTCGGCCTGTGGGCAGGCCCGGGGCCGCCGCGACTGTCGCCGCGAACGACGACAGCCGCGGCCGTTGTCGAAGCTGTCAGTTTAAATCAACCGGCAGCTCCGGCGCGGGGCCAGCGCTAATAAAACTCAGCGCAGGCTCCTTTCTACAGTCACCCGCTATGCTAGTCATAACAGGGTCTAAAATATTATATGCTAACAACTTAGCACACTCATCTAAGTACCTACTTGGTAAATAACAACTGTTATGCGTCAAATCGAACTTTGTTACAAATTTATTCGTATCGAAATACGAGATTTTGGAATTATACAACGACATTTTATATAATATCGAGTTAAAATAATCAATATTTCTATTACCTTTATTTGTTAATTTGTGGGAAAACAGACAAGCACAAATAATTATTTTACCTATAGCGCCTTTGCTAACTTCTGTGAGGGCCTCAGACAAATCAAATAAGTCATGTTTATTAAACATCAAACTATTTCCTAATAATACTACCAAAGTTGTCTCGCGACTGAATGTGTCTGCAGAAATTCGCGAGATAAGGTGGTCCATAGATACTCCCGGTAAACAGTTGTTTACTACGTTATTATGACCAAGGTACTTTACCATTTTGGACCCGAACCCAGTACCTACCTCATCCGTGTATGTGACGGTCCTGCGCACCGGGGTCGGCAAAGCACTAAGCGAGACTCGCCCAGTAGATGGCACGCATGGCGCGCGCGGTCCGGGCGGCGGCGCGGGCGCGCAGCTTGGAGTGTCCCCTCGCTGCGCGCCCGGCGGCGCCGCCCGGGTGGCCGCCGGGAGGGGCGCGAGGGGCGCGGGGAGCGGGGCCGGAGCGGCGCGGGGGGCGCGGGGCGGGCGCGTCGCGGCGCCGGTGCCGGTGACGGCGAGGCCGGCAGGCTCTGCCTCCGGTTTTTCCAGGGAGAGCCGCCATAGCCATCGCACGATTTACCTACCAGCGAGTCTAGTTTGTCCATGTTGGTATTACCGAGATCGATGATGTTATTCATGAAGCCTATGTACTCCTCCATTTGTTTGCAAGACAGTGTATACTTATTAGTTACATCTTGCAGGGCAAATTACAATACCTTGAGTTGTTTAGTATTGGCATCAAAATCATGCATAACACACTCTAGTTCATGTTGACAATTTAATAGGTCATTATGTAAGGCTACATTGCTATACCTAATAGGAGTTAATTTCATAAAACTTTTATTACATCTTAGTAAAACTTTTGACTTTTTTATAAATCTACTTAGTCTTAAATACTTTTTGATTTTGTTTGATCCCCTCACAGTAATGTTAAAAGGTTTGGGATCAATAACGAGCAACTCGCGCAGGGCAAAAATCGAGCTCCGCAGACGTCCTTGCCCCGCAGCCGCTGGAAAAGCGTCCGCGTTCGCGACCGTGACCGCGACCGTGACCGCGACCGGGACCGCTCCCGTGACCGCGACCGCTCTCTTCTGCCGCCGGTCCAGCTGCCACTAAAGCCGCGCCCCAGGCCACTATTGCCCCTGCACAAGGGCCTGGTCTGAGTGGTGCAAACCCAGGGAAGGCGGACACGGTCAAGGTGGCCCTGGAGATTCTCCAGGAGGTGCTGATGGCCCTCCATACCGGCGCAGACATTGTCGCCATAGTCCTCAGAGGGATCACTCGGCTGGTTTAATGGACCCTCTGAGGATTATTCACTGGAACGCCGCGGGCCTGAAGAATAAGACTTCGCTCCTCATAGAAGTCCTCCGAGATCAGAGGATACACATAGCCCTGATCTCGGAGACCATGCTGTCTCCGGCCGTCAAGCTGAAGGTGCCCTGCTACTATATTTACCGACAGGACGAGGAAGGGCCAAACAGGGCCTACCGAGGACTGGCCGTCCTGGTCCGTAGAGGAGTCATCCACCAACCGCTGCCGCAAACCCGCCTGGGCTCTTTACAAGCCCTAGGTGTGGAGATCCTGGTCGCCGCCACCCGCATGCGAGTCTATGCCGTCTACAAGCCCCCGAAGACACGTCTCGATCTAAACGAGGTCAGGGCTTGCTGGACTCGCCGCTGCCGACTTTAGCGGCCGGCGACTGGAACTGTAAGAACCCGGCTTGGAACTCCTCTACCTTCAACCAGGACGGACGCCGACTCCTCCCGGACGCTGAGGCCCACGGCTACCACGTGGACGGTCCGGAGACTCCGACGCACTATCCGTACAACAATGCGTTCACTCCGGACGTCCTGGACATAGCCGTGCACCGCGGACTCCAAGGATGGCTCCTTCAGGAGACCCTGGACGATGAGGTCCAGTCCGACCACCAGCCAGTACTCCTCGTCTTGTCTGCGGCGCCCGCAGTCTCCACCCCGAGAACTCCCAGACCCGTGACAGACTGGGAGGAGTTCTCGAGGCGCATGGATGCCCCAGTTCCTCAACTGAAGCTCACTGATGCAGCGGACATCGACAGATTCTCGATGGACCTAACCAGTCGCATCCGAGAAGCTCTGTCCGCTGCATCACACACAAGGAAAACGACCAACAAGCTGCCTTCACTGCCAACGCACATCGCCAAATTGATAGGGGAAAAAAGGCGTCTCCGAAAGCGTTGGCAGACCATTCGCTGTCCGGGGATGAAGACCCAGCTGAACGCCCTGACAGCGAAGGTCAAGGCAGCCCTAGAGGACCACAGGACAGAGCAATGGGAAGAAACGCTAGCCGGCGCGGCGGACGATTGGAACTCCATCCATCGTCTATGCCGCCGACTTAGCGGAGCCCCCACACCTGTCCGACCCCTGCTACACACCGATGGTACCCCAAGGTACCGGGCCGAGGACCGTGCCGAAATATACGCCGAGTGCCTGGAGCGTCAGTTCCAGCCGAACCCATCCGACGAGGTAGACCACATAGCCGCAGTTGAAGAGCACCTTCGAGTTTACTTCAAGGCGCCGATAGCTCCTGAAGAAGACCCCATCTTCTTTTCCCCGGGCAAAGTGAGGCACATGATCGCGAAAACAAAGCCCAAAAATGCCCCCGGTGCGGATGTGCGGTCACTAACGCCACCCTCCGCCACTTACCGCCTCGAGCGATCGCGGCGGTAACCCACCTCTATAACGCCATCCTCCGCACCGGCCATTTCCCAGCCAACTGGAACTCCGGACATGTGATCATGTTGCCCAAACCGGGGAAAAACATCCTGAAGCCTGAGAGCTATCGGCCCATCACCCTCCTCCCGTGCATCTCGAAGGTGCTCGAAAAGCTGATGCTGACGAAGCTGGTCCCACACATCATGCCTCGTCAAGAACAGTATGGGGTCCGCTCGGAACATAGCACCACACTCCAGTTGTCCAGGGTGCTGCACCACATGGCGGTCGCCGCGAACAAGCGCGAGCACACGGCCGCAGTACTCCTGGACATGGAGAAGGCTTTCGACCGGGTCTGGCACGCAGGCCTGGTCTATAAGCTTTCACTGTCCTCGGCCCCCCGCAGACTGACGAAGGTGGTCCAGTCGTTTCTGACGGACCGCACCTTCAGAGTGGTTGTGGAAGACGCCATCTCCGAAGATCGCCCCATCGCAGCCGGAGTCCCCCAAGGCAGCTGCCTATCGCCGGTACGTTACGGCCTTTACACCGATGACATACCGGTGGTTGACGGATCCCACCTGGCCCTGTACGCTGATGACGCGGCGTACTATGCCTCCTCTTACAAGCCAGAGTACGCCGTCATCAAGCTACAGCGACAACTAGATGCCCTACCAGCTTGGCTCTCCAGGTGGAGGCTATCCGTCAACGTTGCGAAAACCCAAGCGATCTTCGTGAGCAACTGCATACGCCGCCTTCCACAACTCACTCTTCTCGGACTCGACATCCAGTGGTCCCCGGTAGTTAAATACCTGGGGATCACCATCGACAAGAGACTTACCATGGGTCCCCACAAAGACCGTCGTCGCCGCCGCGAGAACAGCAAGAGCATTGCTGCGTCCAGTGCTCCAGTCCAGCCTCCCTCTGCGTGTGAAGCTCGGGGTCTACAAAACTTACATACGCCCCCGCCTCACGTACGCCGCACATGGTACACATACCATCTTGGTATGCCCTTCTGGCCGCAGGGCACAGAAAAAAGCTGAACTCTCAGCAAAATCTATCCCTGCGAGCCGCTACAAATGCCCCCCGCTACGTGAGGAATACCACGATCCAGAGGAACCTCAAGATTCAGAGCCTGGACGACTTCATCGGACGCCTTGCCACGTCGATGTTCGCGCGAGCTGAAGAGTCGCGCTTCCCCCACCTGAGGGATATCGCACCGCAGCACGCGCGACCCCCCGACGGCAAGGCCTACCCTCGCGACCTCGACAAGGCGACGACGTCGACACCCACGGAAGACCCATGAAGACGCTGCTCAGCTCGTAGGTCGCTAGCTGGGCCTCCCCCAACGGGGTTTCACCCAGCTGGCTCGACCTCGCGAGCAGCGTACACCCGGACATGACGCCCCAAATATCCACCCCCTAAACCTAATTCCCCCGCCGCCGGCGCCTTCGGCGCCGCCCGCTCACCAAGGACCCGGCCGTATTCTCGGCCGGCGCAGAGTTCCCCGGTAAAGAGCCGACAAGCTCGAAACCGGCTCCTCATCCGCCTTTCAGGCGGATCGAAAAGACCGCCCGACGATTTCTTATCAGTCGCTTATCAGAAATTGACCTGTGCACGGAGATGTGCACTGCAATTACTCACTGGAATCCCCTGGACGAAATGGACACCACCGAAATGAAGCCGCCCAAGTCGTCACCCTGCTGAACCAAGGACTTACGCAGCGTTCTGTTGCTCAACGAGAATTGCTCAAAGACCATGTCGTCCCCTATGCAGGTTTTTTTGACGAGGGGTTTCATTTGATGCAAGATAACGCCCCTTGTCACACCGCAAGAGTTACTCAAGCATACCTTGCTGAGGTCGGCATCCCCACCCTTACGTGGCCATCGCTGAGTCCGGATTTGAACCCCATTGCGCACCTGTGGGATTACCTGAAGAGGAAAGTTCGAGCCCGAGATCCAGCCCCTGACACGATTTTGGCCCTGAAGGAAGCTCTTGTCAAGGAATGGGAAGCATGTCCACAGGAGACCATCAGGAAGCTGATAAGATCAATAAGGAACCGCATCGCATAGGTATGTCAAAAACTTATGTAATAACTTGTTTTTCAGTAACTGAAATGAAAATGATATGGATTTGATATTTTTCGAAAGCCTGAATTATTAGCTTTCTAAAAATACCAGTGTACGTACAATACTAATATTAGTATCGGAGATATTGCACGTTGAAACTAGAATAATTTTTGAGTCGATTTTTTTGTCCGTAAGTGTATAGAGAGAGGGAGGACAATAAGAACGCTGACTTCCTAAATTATGTTAAGGACCTTTAAGCAAGTTTGTTTAACTGCTAAGGCAAATTTTCTTAGTCTTAAACTCAAATCATCTGACAATAACGTAAAAACTGTATGGAATATTATAAATAGAGAAACGGGTAAATCTAAAACTCATGATAATCAGGTCACCCTAAACTCAGGTGACAAACAAATCACCTTGCATTCGAAGATTATTTTTCCAACATAGCCATTAAATAATCCTACGAAATGTCTCAAATCATCTGCGGTTCAAGCTCAATCATTACCAGTGATCGGATATCACGGTGCAACACTGCGGGATATAGAGTAGAAATCTTAATATGGATATGACTAAAATCCCGGGATCTGGTTCGAAAAGAAAATGCGATTGTTGGGATATTTAAAAATAGGCATTAGGATAGGATTTTAGACGTGTAAAGAAATCGATTAAACATATAAAATATTGAGAAAAAAATTGTATGCTATTTCAATTTTATACAAAATAATAAAATATAATATATGTGTGTAGTGTGGTGAACTGATAATGCGTACCGTATTATATATTTTTTTTTATATTCATACCCAAAGACTATTTGGCAGATCAATTTTAAACAGAGTATAATAAAAACTAACTTTTTTTATTTTTTTACATACCTAAATTACTTTTGTCATAATATTTATTTTACACGTTTAAATTGTATTGAAATTTATTTGAATTAATAAAATCAGAATAATATTTAACAACATAAGTCCCGGAACCCCGGGGCATATCCATATTAGCATAATGTTTGAGGTCATTCACCCCGTGTTGCACCGGGATATCCGATTATTGATCATTACTTTGCACTACTGTCAGTAAATGTAATATAAACTTTGAATTCAGCCCTGTAAATTCAGATTCAATAGTCAAAGTATTTAAATTACTTAATTTAAAGAAGACTGAGGATTTGTGGGGCACATCAGTTAGTGTACTTTTTCATATCATAGGTGTAATTGCACCCCATCTAGCATTAATTTACAATAATTGCATTTCAGAAGGGATCTTTCCAGATCTTATGAAATATAGTAAAGTCATGCCTCTTTTTAAATCGGGTGAGATGAGTGATATAACGAACTTCCGACCCATTTCCATACTACCAGTTTTAAGTAAAGTCCTTGAGAAACTAATTCTGAATGATATGTTAGGTCACTTTAATAGAAATAAACTACTTAACAATAACCAGTTTGGCTTTACCAGAGGTCGATCAACAATTGATGCGGCATCTGTTCTCATTAAATATATATATAACAGTTGGGAGCAATCTTGCGATGCAGTAGGAATATTTTGTGACCTTTCTAAAGCTTTTGATTGCGTGGTTCATACGACCCTTATTTTAAAATGAGAACATTATGGATTGTCTAATAAAGCTATAAGTCTTATGTCTTCTTATCTCAGTGATAGAACTCAAACAGTCGTTGTAAACAAAACACGATCTGATGGAGCTACAGTGAAAATAGGACAGTCCTCAAGTCTCCAGACAAGGCACACCTGGTGTGCCTTAAGGCTCTATTTTAGGTCCTTTTCTATTTTTGGTTTACATAAATGACTTGCCACCATCAGTAGATAAACTTTGTGATATTGTACTTTTTGCTGATGATACTTCACTAATTTTCAAGGTAGACAGAAAATCCATAGACTACAGTAGCATAAACACCACACTAGTTAAAGTACTTAATTGGTTTACTAGCAACAATTTGCTACTAAATGCTAAGAAAACTAAATGTGTTAGGTTCGCTTTGCCTAATGTTAAACCGTTAGATTCTAGTATTTTTCTAACTGACGAGTGTTTAATCGTAGATAAGGCAGTTTTCCTAGGCATAACAATAGATAAAAAATTGCAATGGAGTCCCCATATACGGCTTACGCCGTTAGGAAAATTAGACAACTAACCATTGTTGAGGCAGCTTGCTTAGTTTATTATAGTAATTTCCATAGTGTTATGTCGTACGGTATTCTGGTTTGGGGTAAGGCAGCTGACTTACAAAAAAGGGCCATTCGTTCTATTTACAACTTAAATTCCCGTGACTCCTTAAGAGATCTTTTTAAGGAAATTAATATCTTAACTGTAGCGTCTCAATTTATTTATGAGAATATTATATATGTTATAAAAAATTTGGATTCATTCACAAAAAAATCTGATATACATAATTTAAATACTAGAAATAATAATAAAATAGCTATTCGAAAATTCCGCGTCCGTAAAGTACATACTTAAATTATTTGTTGGGCGATTCCACGCAGAAAAATTCTCCAGGAACAAATTTTGTTCCCGATGTCATCTTTGTGCTACAACTTCACTGTAACGCTTAAATGATAGTTTTTATTCAATATTATAATTTTATTAAAGAGGCACTTCAAAATAATCTTTTTTTTTAAATATATTCAAAGTTCAAAAAAAAGGGCGTTGTATGACAATGACAAAATAAGCCTACAATGACGTACTTCATAGGCGACAATGATGCAATGTGACCGACAATGACGAATATTTGAATCAATAACATATAAAGTCGTATATGTATCAACTAAACACTAGCAGCATTAGTCATTTTCAATCGAATTCCAAAAAAGGGAACGGGGTTTATATGTTTCGTAATGGGGTTGTATGTTTTTACAAGCTTGTAATTTTCAGCCATTCTTTTTTGACCACGTCACGTTGACAGATTTATCAGTATTTTGTTTAAGTGCATTTATTGAAATGAAATAAAACTAAATAATAGATATACCTATATATTTATTTAACTGAGATCAACGATATATTTAGTTGCTGATGTGGGCACATTCATTTATGTGCATTATCTTATACAGGGTGTCCCAAAAGTACCACGCCACAGTGACACCGGAGGTAGGTCAGCTCAAGAGGAACCTAACCAGCCTAACATGACCTCGGTAAAAGTTGCACCGTTTTCGAGTTATACCAATTTAAAGATTTTTCCAATTTTTCACCTCTTTTGACATTGTAAGTGCTCGCATTTACTGGGATAGCTTTAAAATTTAGTTTTTTTTATTTGTGCGCGTTTATGAATAGTTTATTAAGATGATAGAAGCATTATTATGTCAATAACTAATGTAAAAGTTGGAAAAATACTGTAATGAACTTGACTTAAATTATCATCAACATAGTAATTTAAACTTTGAGCACCTGCCATAACTTTTTTTTACTATAAACAAAATGAGCAAATTACTTTAAAAACATGCGTATTTTATGCCAATTCTAAAATGGTATGACACATGATATCTTAATGCATAAAAGTAGGAATTTGTATGACATTTGCCAATATGGATCCTCGGAAATCAATGCTAATCATCTAAAAAATTATCTTGTACTCTACGATATCTCATTTGTTTGTGCTCCTTTGAAGAATATGATTGATTTTTGGTTGACCTTGGTTCAAAGATAATAGAAAACGGGTTTAATTTTCATTAGTTTTTACAGTAAATGTTCGAATTGTTTCCCTCCGACTCTAAGGCACAAATGGCATCTTCGAATAAAATTTCGGTTTAATTTTCGTAAACTGGTTTCCGATATGTCTCGGGCTGCATTGAAGACACGTCGCCGTAGTTCCTCTTCGTTACTTATTGGTTTTGAATAAATATTGTCTTTCAAACATCACCAAAAAAAAAACATTTTACAAAGCGCAATCAACTTCCGTTAAGAGTGCCGAGTAGTCGTTTCAGTTCCACAAACAAAATCAGAGTGACAAATGATATCTTAATGCAAAAAAGTAGAATACCTAACATCGTACCTAACTAAAAAGTCGGCTATTAAAACGAGGTTTAATATTAATCAACGAGTATAGCACGAAACGCATGGTAACAAACTATGAGTAGTTTGGGTCACAGGACTACAACTGCAATAAATAATTAATAACTATCCTACAATTCTTTACATGATAAACTTGCAAAGCGGCTAAACGCGTTTTATTTGTTAGTTTGGTTGCCGGGATCCTTATTGGCAAATGTGATACGAATTCCTACTTTTTTGCATTAAGATATCATGTGTCACTCTGATTTTGTTTGTGGAACTGAAACGACTACTCGGCACTCTTAACGGAAGTTGATTTCGCTTTGTAAAATGTTTTTTTTTTGGTGATGTTTGAAAGACAATATTTATTCAAAACCAATAAGTAACGAAGAGGAACTACGGCGACGTGTCTTCAATGCAGCCCGAGACATATCGGAAACCAGTTTACGAAAATTAAACCGAAATTTTATTCGAAGATGCCATTTGTGCCTTAGAGTCGGAGGGAAACAATTCGAACATTTACTGTAAAAACTAATGAAAATTAAACCCGTTTTCTATTATCTTTGAACCAAGGTCAACCAAAAATCAATCATATTCTTCAAAGGAGCACAAACAAATGAGATATCGTAGAGTACAAGATAATTTTTTAGATGATTAGCATTGATTTCCGAGGATCCATATTGGCAAATGTCATACGAACTCCTACTTTTATGCATTAAGATATCATGTGTCATACCATTTTAAAATTGGCATAAAATACGCATGTTTTTAAAGTAATTTGCTCATTTTGTTTATAGTAAAAAAAAGTTATGGCAGGTGCTCAAAGTTTAAATTACTATGTTGATGATAATTTAAGTCAAGTTCATTACAGTATTTTTCCAACTTTTACATTAGTTATTGACATAATAATGCTTCTATCATCTTAATAAACTATTCATAAACGCGCACAAATAAAAAAAACTAAATTTTAAAGCTATCCCAGTAAATGCGAGCACTTACAATGTCAAAAGAGGTGAAAAATTGGAAAAATCTTTAAATTGGTATAACTCGAAAACGGTGCAACTTTTACTGAGGTCATGTTAGGCTGGTTAGGTTCCTCTTGAGCTGACCTACCTCCGGTGTCACTGTGGCGTGGTACTTTTGGGACACCCTGTAGAATTGCCTAGTGAAGTGACATTCATACTCAACTAATTCACATGATCTTTATATAATCTTAATAAATATTTTTTGTACAAGTAACAGACTTTCTTTTCGTCATTAATATAATAATATTTACAATTAAAACCTTATAATCCAAATCGACTCACTCAACTCACTGCACTCATCACATTAATGCAGTTTTCATTTATTGTACCTACACGTCTAATCAACATAATTATTTAGTATGTAAGTATATTGACGTCTCCACATCTAATTACTACTACTAATTAACGTGATCTTTATAATCTAAATATACATTTTGTTTATTCTTTTCTCAGACTTTTTGCGTTATTCTAATTATCACAAACTCGACTCACCAGACTTTCTGCGTTATTCTAATCATCACGAACTCGACTCACTCAACTCACTGCAGCACACTTATTACATTAGTGCAGTAGTCGTTTATTGTACACATCTAATCAACATATAAAATAGTGTGGGAAAGTATGTCAATTGACATTCACCAAAGGTTCCAATATCTTTTCCGAATACCACCATTCGATCAGCGGTACGCTTCAGTGTCGCTCCGACGCCATCCGGACCACCTTTTCCGTGTCCTGCTTCAGAGCAGTTCCAGGTCACTATTCTTAAATGAGAGAAATCTTTGCATAACTGGGTTAGAATGTAAAAAAGAATTATTCACTCAACTACTCATTTAGACCATTCTAGCGAACCTTAACTTGACGGGGTTGCGACATTTCATTACCTACTAGCTGAGTAATTATAATTATGTATTCAATGTATGGGAATATCAAACAAATTAATAAAGTTTTAAAACTTGTGTGACATGATACATTAGGGAGTGGCGTTTAAAGATCACTACATCTCATACGATTACCTACTAAAATGACTTACCAAAATTGACAACCAATCAAGAACTAGTTGACAAATTGTATTGCTATTATTCAATTCGTTAGCTGATTAAATAAAGTTCAAAATGGTATATAATAAATGTTTGTACATATCGTAGTAGTAAAAAACCATCACTGACGTCGGCAATGGTTTTTTAAACACTTCCTCCTTGAAAACTACGAAAAAAAAACATATATAAGTAGTCTTTTCTTTTTAGAATTTAATAAGGATAATTTTTATCATTGACCCTTTTTTCTTATCTATTATAGTTGTCCTAAGAATGTTAAAAAAACCGTTAACGAGGACACATTTCACGGGCGGGGGGAGAGTAGTGATATTTAAACACCGCACCCAATTGTATCACAAGTACATAAATACACAAGTTTTAAAACTTTATTAATTAGTTTGTCAAAAAACAGAATTACTCAACGTGATATTTTAGAGGCAATATTTTACTGCACACTGTACTTTTTTGTACAGTCATCATTTAAATATCAAGACGACTCTAATAAGCCTTAACATGATCAAGGATAAAAATAGTAATGATTATCATTCAAAGTATAGGTAAATCTTAGATTTGTCTAATAAAGCATCATTGGCAGCCACGAATATCATTGTTGGCTTCCGAGTTATCATTAGGGTCCTACCGATATCATTGTCGTCCCTCTCGATTTCTCCAACAATGACATGACCGACAATGACTATAGTAAAAAAACGTGTCGAACCAGGTTTCTGTTTGAAGTTGAAAACAAAATATCTGTTTCACCAAAACAAAGCCTAGGTTTACTTCAATGCAAATACAAACTTAATAATTAATAACGGATAATTATCGAGAAATAGCTACAAATGATAATGACGACAAAATTGACAAAGTTGAAATATTTTTTTTGGCCACTTACCTTGCCGTAACGCAGCACGTGTTGCTCCTGAGACACTTGCGAGGCAACTAAGTGGCGGGTGGTGGTCAGACGAGGCCTGTTTCGTATTGTTCAATTACCTCCGTTTTTCCGAAATTCGTCAATCAATGGCCGTGGCCACTAATGACGATATTTTTTGACACGGTTTTCGATTTGAATTTTAACCAATTCGCACTAATTTTTTTGACAATTATTTTATACAAAAGTAAAGAGTATTTTGTCCATAATATGATTGTGTAGGTTTTATTTCATAATTATTTTCAGTTAAAGTTTTATTCAAATAGAACGACGATTTACTAGTTTAGGCCCTGGTAAAAACATACAAATTTTACTTATTTTCCTATAACAACTTTTTTGTAGTGGGTTTAAACCGAAAACGGTTCAGATAGCTTTTTTATTGTTTAATTGAGCACCTAAAAAGTGGTTTTGGTGGCAGAATAATTTATCTGGTAAATGTTATCTTCGGAAACGTAAAAACTGGGCGTTCCGGAGATTGGCCCACCTACATACATACACTTCATTGTTATTATCTTTTTTTTGCAAGGGTTCTAAGAGGACGAGTGGGCAAAGTGGTTTTTAATCCCAGAGCGTTTACTGTGTCAAAAAAATAAAAATAATACGCCATTATGGACATTAATTAACAATTTGGAACCTAAACCAATGTTTTCATTTCTTCTACATTGAATAAAAATAGCGCAGATCTTACTCCTTTATTTTTATTACCGACGAAGCAGTGGCTGCGTTTGGAGATACCTCTTAGGACGAGCGGGCAAAGCGCTTCTCTCAGTGCTTCCATTGGATGCTGCGATGTGCTAATGTGAATGAACACAATTTTGCAAAGATACAATAAAACTAATAACTTGCTACTATGCTGTTTTTGATATTCTAAGAACATTCAGTTTGGCCCTCGTATAAAATATATTGATTGAGCTACATACTACTTTACCTTATTCCTTTTTAGCCGTCTTTTGTTTTTTTTAGATGTGCTGTTCAAAACACAGATACACACAAAGTAGGTAGGTCAGGTTTGATAGGTAACTTCAAATGCCCGAAGGGCAAACCGCCCAGAAATAGGACCCCGCATAGCGGGGCTCCGCCAACTTATTGGATAAGAGAGAAATTTTGAAAATAAATAGTGCAGTTGCGACCGCATACTACCTACGTGTATATGTCCAGCTGCATTCTAAGCCACTTGCTTCTTACACAAGCTGCGTTTCAGACCACTTGCTGCTTAGACCAGCTGCGTTTTAGACGAGACGATACTAACCCGATGAAACCACGTTGCCTGCCTATAATTATTATTATTAGGGTTAGGACTTTTGGTGGCATATCGTGGTTCTAGAATCCATGGAGTCGCTATTTCCTATTTATTATAATACATACCACTTTGATTTTGACCTTCGGTATTTTAATATTTCAAAATTAATTATGTCATTAAACCGCTAAACCTATTTAAATGAATTTTGGTATTTGGCGTTACAGACAAGCAAATATTAGTAGGTATGGATAAACTGAAATAACAATATATTTAGTTCATTTTGAAATATTACCATACTGAAGGTCATAATCAAAGTGTCTTGTTTTATAATAATTAGGAAATATCGACTCCATGGATTCTAGAACCTCGATATGCCACCAAAAGTCCTAACCCTAATTATTATGTAACAACGACCCCGCCCGAAATAAATGATTGTTATTAATATTATTATAAATAAAAACATGAAGCCTTAGACGGTAATTCAGATATTCGTACCTAATTACATCATGACTGTTACTAGAAGGTCAAAATAAATATCTATGCAGTACGTAATCAGGTTTGTCGATAACAAGATTACTACCACCAGGGCATCACTATAGCCGCCATTTTATGTAAGTATCATTAACATCATGCACTGGCACGTCTTTTTCGTAAGTATTTCGGGTCCTTTAGTTTCTATAGTCAAAGGCGGGTGCAGACCCACCATACCCATAGCCATACTCCTGGGGGTAGGTTGGGCCTGAACCATACCACCGTAGAATTGCTGGATATGAGGTAGGTTTAGGTTATGTTAGATTTTCAGCCGGCCCGAAGGGCCAAAACACTCAGGAATAGGAGCTCCGCGGCAGCGGAGCTCCGTCGACTCTGTTAAATTGGATTTTAAAAACATTAAAACCTGAAAGCATATTATAGTGCACAGCACTACGGTGGTATGGTTCAGTCCCACCCTACCCCCAGGGGTACCTATAGCTAGGGCTATGGTGGGTCTGACATGGTCAAAGGCTGACACCTACGTTAGAAGATAGTTGTTATCGTGTCTTATTTATTTGTTTACAAATTGACTGTAATTATATTAATAGGGCTTTAATTCCGGTAACCTTCGGGGAGGGAAGATGGCCGATTGAAAAATGCCCGGCCTTTACTTTTGTTAATTTTGATTTACTTACTGATTATACTCTATCACTGACACTGACTAAATAACTTGGTGGGCCGCAATTAATTTAAATAAGAAGAAGAATATATCAAAGGTCATGTAGCAAGTGTTGTATTAATTGAGGTCTAGGTAATAACTAATAAGCAATGGTTGAATGCTTAAAATACTGTGAAATAATAAAATTTTCTCAGACATGCAATGAAATATTGATGTTATGTTCCTTATAAATAGGCTGCTAAGTATGACGTTTCAGGTGCGGCTAGGACAAGAGGTCGTTAATGGAATTTCATACAAATTGTGCAGGCCTAGGCCGGCAAAGTCCTCTTTTTTAATTGCCATTCCACATAAATTTGTGGCACAGGCATCATGACATTCTGCCACTATGCGTATTAAAAAAAAACAAACGATTTGGTATGTACTTAGTGCAGTTTTATTTACATAATAAATCCACATGAACATAACAAATAATACATTATTATCAAAGAAAATCTTAACTATAAGTACATATACACATTGAAATATTAATATTTCATCTAAATATTAGGTAGCGGTAAAAATGTCTACTCAAACGTGACTATAAATGTATGAAGTAGGTATATGCTTTCTATTAAAACCGAGTTAAAATATAGCGAAATAGTAATATATAATACACATAATACACACGTTAGTTTTAGTTTTTGTATTGTTTACTTATAATTTCTTTAAAAATAAAACTTTGTTTTTTTTTTTTATATCATCGCATGTTTGAAAAAAGCACTATGAATACCTCGGCGGGAAATATGGGGTTGCCCGCCTCAGACCTATTCGGCCTCGCTTTGCTCGGCCGTCTATACATATGTCTTCGGCCGGCAACTCCTTTTGTCCCGGCCTCTGTAGTAATGTACTAATATCATATTGCGATTCTTTGTTTACTTACATTATGTTTAAATGACGTTTGTCTATTATGATTTTGAAAACAGATCCCAGATAATAAAAATCGTCTTTCTAAATCTTAGAAGTATACCCATTCTTCTAAATTAGCTCCGCCATTTTGTCATAGAAAGTAGGCGAGGTTACTTTATTATTTTAAATAGCAAAAACACTTTTAATCATGAAACGCTTCATATCAGATGCTTGGAAAAGACTATTCTTTCGAATAAAAATGTAAAAGCAAGCAGTTATTTTTTTGGTGTAGGTATCCCGATCGCCTTCTAATTTTAGGAACATATAACGTATCTTGAAATAAAATATAATTGAGAAGGTATTGAAAATGATGTCAGTCGTTCGCTGTTTTAAGTAAAATATTAATTTCTTGTAGATCCTAACTATTTCGATTTATGTTGTGGTGGTTGGATGGTTCTCGCTCGCACGGTGAGCGCGACGCCCAGCAGCAGCAGGGCGGCGCCGGCGGCCACCGCGGCCGGCGCGAGCACCGCCACCAGCCGCAGCGGGGTCAGCAGCTTATCTCGCAGCTCGGCCCGCAGCTCCTCCGGCAGCAGCGCGCCCTGCAATACTCGATACAACTCACCTTTAAGACTGCACCGAGCACACGGCGACCGTCAGGCGGCAGCCCCATTACTTTTTTTAAAAATTTACTATATAATTGCCTTGCAATCAGACGATGCTTTTTTGTAGCGAAAGTAAAAACACAATTTACGGGATAAGTAACAAACTTTGATAACAATTACCCTTTGAGTAGTCAGCTTAAAGGGATAAGGTGGCCACTCTTTTTCTGTTAAGTGAACGATAACTTGAAGGTCAATTGTTATTTAGCTATGTATGATAACTATGGTATATCTACTCGTATTATATGACCTATAAGTTGTGTTTTCAATTGAAGTACAAAAAAACCACCATCTGATTTCAAGAAAATACAGTCCGTGAGCTCTTAGAAAAACGGTTTACTAATGTTTGGTCAAAAATATTTTCCCAAAGTATCGCTTCCCAAAACTATTTTACTCACATTATCATTTGGCAAAAAAACACAAGGCAAAACCACTTATCGAAATTTAACAGTTACCAATATATTTTTTGGAAAATTATTGTTTAACAAATAATTACTCGGTCACGTTTAATTTTACCAAATTTCATGTAGTCAAATGTATCGTTTGGCATAACATACCCTTCCCAAAGCATAGAATATATAAAGAAAAATATTACCGGTGTTGTGAATTACGGCGGAATAAACCCATTACCTACCCTACCCGAACAGTTGCAAGCTAACCTAACCTGCTTTTGGTACTTTTCTGGTAACAGTTCGTTTCTGTGGGGGTCGCAGTTCTAAACTAACCTAACCAACTTGTCACATAGCAGTTCTTTTCTGTGGGGGTCGCAGTTCTAAACTACCCTACCGAACTTGTCACATAGCAGTTATTTTCTGTGGGGGTCGCAGTTCTAACGTAACCTAACCAACTTGTCAGATAGCAGTTCTTTTCTGTGGGGGTCGCAGTTCTAACCTAACCTAACCAACTTGTCAGATAGCAGTTCTTTTCTGCAGTTTTAACCTAACCTACTTGTCTTGTAGCAGTTCGTTTCTGTGGGGGTCACAGTTCTAACCTAACCTAACGCAATTTTCGAGCAGTAGTTTGTTTCTATTTGAGTCACGGTTCTCACTTACCTAATCCAGCCTAATCTACCTACCTACTTAAGAGAATTGTATATAATATACTAAAGTATAGTAAAAATAAATTGACATTTAGCAAACTTATACTATAAATTAAGTGTAGGTACTTACGTTTTTTTTTGGAGTATAATATTTGCCAAAAGAAAACGTTTGCTAACTAAACGTTTGTCTTAATACAACTTGACAAAGTAAAATGACGGCAAATGATAACTTGACCAAATGAAAAAAAAGCGAAATGTAAATGTCCCGAAAATTCGTTTGGCAAATAAAACTTCTGCTATAAGTTTTTTGGGAAGTGAAATTTGGCGAAAAATATTTTGGCCAAACGGCAGCTTACCTACACCTAGAAAAACTTTTGGGTTTCGCGGGAAATCGGAAGGATTCGATTAGTAGAAAATAACAATTGTCTTTTTGACCCTCGTTGTGTTTTCATTGATTCATATAGAGCAGTCAAAAGCACCACCTACTTATTTATTTAGTTAGTTATTTTTCAGAAATTGATTTCAATGGGGAATCAAATTAAACAGGGTATTTCTGTAAATACCCAATCACGGGAAATTGTTTATAATGTATATAAATCTTTTTTTAAAGAAGCTGAAAGCTATAAGAAATGTGTTCGTTCATTGTAAATATTTTAATAAGGTTCAAGACTGAGTTATAGAAGCATCGGGGATTTCGAAAAGTACATTTAAAAATATATATATTATGAATGTAGATTCTAAGAATCGACAGGTGGGTATAACAGCTCTATATACTTCCAAACAAAAGTAGGGTGTAAAGGCAGGGTGTTTTCTAATTAAATTAACGATGGAATAATTCGAAAATGCTGATTTTGTTTTATTTGTATCATGGCTAAAAGTCATACATATTGTATTAAAAATTTAAAAAGATAAATAAGCGTAAACAGTTAGTTTATTTTGTACTGGTGGTTATTCTTTACATAAAGGTTATTCGAAAAGTCTTGCAAGTTGATAACATAACAGAACCGCATATCACGATCGCGTGTCATCGTCAATACCCAAAAGTATGCTTCTAAAATCTGAAGGTTTTTTAGGAGCTGACGGAGTTTACTTTAGTTTATTATAAAACACAATAATACTCGAGTAATGAGGGCGCCATTGTACATCCGACGTTCGCTCGGCGCAGCCTGAAAGGGGTAGGCACGTCGCAACTGTCCTTATATGATACGATATGTTTATCAAAATAGAAGATGGTTTATAAAAGGACTATAATAGGACTTTTGCGAAATCTTCTAATTCAAGCAAATTAAAAAGAAAAAGTACGTTTAGTTTCTAGAGACAATAAGTATGAGTACACACAGATGCTCGTGCGGCTCGTGCCCGCGCGCCGGGCGGCGCGGGCGGCCGGGCGGCCGGCGCGCGGGGCGGTGCACAGCCGACCACTATGGACAAACTGGTTTTACTGTCCATGGCTAGCAGTCACATTTGAAACATAAGATGTCTAAAACTTATTTTCTCTTTTCATTTTTCAATAGGTACTTGTGTGACTATACATAGTATAAGTTCCACAAGGCTCGCTAGCCTTCAAACAAGTGCCTCAATAGCCTGCAGTTCAAAACTATAACCAAACGATGATTTATGTAGAGATAACACTATCGCATATTATATACTAGCACTATGTTCAAAGCTGCACCACAAAGTTGACCTCAAAACGAATATATTTATTTTCTCCAGTTTTGTCTCCTATAATTGTTTCGAACATGCCGGTAGAATAAGTGAAAATTGATAATATCGAGCAGATAGCAAGAAGGGAATACGCCTTCGGAGATCAGACAGCGTATGTTACGTGTGTGGCAGTTCGTGTTCTTCCGAATTTGTTATAAAGTTTTGGTCAAGGCAGTTTAAATTAGGTCGTGACAGCCTGGAAGGTGATACTCGTAGCGGAAAATCAGTTTCAGCCGTCACCTATTCATGTCAGCCAGGGTGAAAAAATACATTTTAAAGGACCGACGAGTGAAGCAGTTGGAGATAGCTAGAGATGTAGGCGTCAGTAAAGAGCGAGTCAATGAAATAATTCATGAGCGTTTGGACGTGTCCAAGGTTAGTGCACGTTGTATCCCAAGAATGTTGACAGCATTTGACATGGAGAGGCGTGTCAAATGTTGCGAAGAGTTTTTGGACATGAGTCGAGGGAAAGAGGAAGAAATAATTTCTAAAATTGTAACATGCGATGAGACTTGGATTCGACAATGGGACCCGGAAAGTCAGCAAGAGTCGTTACAGTGGAAATTTAAGGACGAGAAACCGCCTCGGGAATTCAAGGTCTGTCCATCGGTAGGTAAACAGAGGGGATTTTGGTCATAGATTATTTACCGAAGAAAACTACAATGAATGCTGATCATTATTTACATCTGTAATATTTGAGTAGCTTAGTTTTATTTAAATTTAAATAAGTTTAGTTTTAATTTTTACATGTTAACATCAATAAATCATGAATGCTGATTATTACTCAAACTTACTACCTATATCAACTAACAGAGACAATAAAAGAAAAACGAAGGGGTAAACTAAGCAAAGGAATTCTGATTTTGCAAGATAACGCGCCAGTGCATGCCGCCCGCACAACGGAGCTAGCCCCATATTCCCCATGTCACTATTTTCTGTTTAGCCTTCTCCAGAAAGACCTCAGGGGACGAAGGTTTATGACTGATGACGAAATGAAGGCTGCGGTTACCTACTGACTTTTTTGACGACAAACCGAAATACTTTTTTGACGACAAACCGAAATACTTTTTTTTAATGGCTTAAATTAAATATTTGAATTTTTTTATAAGTGCATTTTATTAGCAGGGGACTAAAAATAAAAATAATGAACTATGACAGTCTTTTTTTTTAAGTTAAGTACGTAGATTACTTATCAGCCGCCCCTCGTACATCTCGACATATGACAATAATGTAAAGATACGTTTGATCATTACCAGTTTTGAACTGTGCATATATTTCTTGTGATACTGTGTGTAGGGTATGAAAACAAATAGGAAAGTTTTATGGTTATAATTGAATTACCTCCTCAACCCAAAAGATTGGTGTCAGCACGTTGGGTAGATTGACCGTGCCGCTTATTTGAGATATCGGTCGCATAAAGATGTTAAATTGCGCTTTTGAACCTCCTCTTAGCACTGTGCCGGTTCTCTGGAAAATCAAAATGGAGCAAGCGTAATTAACAGCAGCAATACCCTCGCGCGCGACGCTCGCGCGCTCAGCTGCAACTGAACGCGTGGCATAACATGATCCCATACTTTAGTTTGGTCGCTGCAAGAGGCCCGATTTGACAGCTGTCAACATTAGTTGGTTTACTAAAATTGCAAAAGTGTGTTACCTACCCCGTGTCCTTGGTAGATTGAATGATTTTCCGATTAGAGGTTAATGTTCATAAGACAGGTTTAATCCTTATCGTGGACCCTATCAATTGCTTGGTACAATAACATGGAAAGTGTGTAAAATTTGCAATTTTAGCAATTCTTTAAAAATCTGTGAATGCATTTATTCGAATTTCTAAAAATAAAGGAATGTTTTCCTTGAGTAATTTTTTTATCTTAAATATTTAATAATATTATTTTAATGTCCCAGCAGAATGATCTGTCTCCTTGAGAATATTTATTTATATGTATATTCGTTCTTAACCCTTGTTTATAATCGCCTCCTACATGACCTGGACGTTTCTAGCTGTAAGTTCTTAACACGTTCACTGCAGGACAAATCTTGAAAAACTTTTAACTGGAGCGAATCAGCCCAAACCTTAGCTCTTTTACAGAGCGGGTGAGGCCTTATCGACCTCAAATTTCAGTACCTACTTACCTACTTAGATCCTTCATAAATTTGCCAACATTAGGATTACGAGTAAGTAGTTATATTTTTTTAAGTGGTCTTCATTTGACAGTAAATGTTTCAAATATATGTTTAGCTTTTGGTTCTGACCTCTGGTTAAAGAAAAAATACATAAATATTTTTTTGCTACTCGCGTACCTACTATAATCGCGTGTCAGAATACCACCTATTGCGTAACCGAAGCGTGAAAACAATTCTATAATAAGCGCTGCCATGGTAATAACAGTTCTATAATAATTATTTTAGCACCGTTATTACCATGATTACGGTCATTCCAGATATCAGTCTTGGCGTTCAGTGAAGACTTGACATCCTAATTTGTATAATAAACCTTTAAAAAATATTTTAATACCAATTAAAATTACGTATATCTACACCGTGTTTTTTTTGATTTACCATAACTTTAAGGGAACGTTCTTTAGGTCAAATAAAGTTAATTTCCCGAAGACGGACAAATGATAACTGTAACGGTTAAAGATATTTAATTTTTAAATTTAATCATTTAATCACGTTGAACTGGTCTAAAAGGCTCTTAACTGTCTGTGTATGTCACGCCAACATTGACGTATTTGACACTGACTACGAGTTAACTCTAAAGGCCCTTTTAGAATGACCAAAGATACAAAATTTAATTACTTTGTTCTAAAAAGAAAAAAATATTTTTTTTGCAATATTTAAAAATCGAATCTACCACTTAGTTTCTATGGATGTACCTAGTAATATGCCGAAGTTATCGTAAATAAAAAAAAACACGGTGTATTATACATATATACGAATTTTTATTGATATAAAAAACGTAAAACTAACACCGAGGTGACAGACCAATATTCGTGATAAGATAACACACAATTCAATGCTCTTACCTGGACTCAAACTCTACAAAATAAAACTGAAACATATGCTAATAATGCATAGAGTTTATTTGTAAAGTTGATAGGTACATAACAATAAAAAACTTAAAACGAACACCTCGGGTCTATAAGGTACTTATTTGTAATGTGTTTACCAATCACGGGACTATGAGGGTCCCGGGCCTTTAGAAGGAATTCTGGCCGAGGGGTGTCGCAATTTCCTGGCCGCCGGCTATCGGACACCGCGAAAGTGTATAAGCAGTCGTGTTTAATTTTATGTTATATTATTTTTATTTATGTTAGTCTGTAAAGTATTTATACATATTGTAGCCTGAAATAAAGTTTATTATTATTATTTGTATGTCTTTACCAATCACGGCACTATGCGAGTCCCGGACCTTTGGAAGGCGTACATGGAGCCGAAGCCAACACGCATAGCATAGGCCCTTTAGACAAGTTTAATTTAGTAAAGTGATGGGACACCAACCGGCGATTGTCCCTGAGTTCAAACTATAGAAATATGCTCCCACGGACAACCAACGGCTAGTGTAGGAATATTTAAGAAGGATGGAAGTATTAAAAATAGGCTCTATGAATGAAAAGATATGGATTGGTGAACTAGGCTATTGATGACACTACGGCGCCTGCCTGGCCAATTACTTTGGTTGAAATGGCAGGCGGTGACTCGCCAACTCAATGGAATGGGCTTCCCGAAATAGCCGCATATATATAGCAGCAGGGAGGTAACAGTTCCAGATGGGCTAAGGGTGGAGAGGTGCTTCTGGACTTTAAACGACCATAAGGTGCCCACTCGCCACTTATGCAACACATCCACCCTTCGAGCATATAGCTCTTGCGACTCCACTCTGACCGGCCAATAAAGGCAAGCCAGAGGTGAGGGTCTGTTCCTCGTCATTATACACTCCAGCCGGCCGGTGAAGGTAAGCGTGAGGAACAGGACCTACCCTCGGGAGCACTCAGGTCCGTGGTGTCGCCACTCACCAACAGTTCGCCACCTTGCGGTTTTATTATTATTTAGATATTAATTTAATTTTCTGCAAATTAGGTTTTTTATAATAAGTATAATATATAAAAGTAAAATAACAATACCCATACAAAAAAATAAACATTATAAAAAACCTAACCTACGGATGCCGCCGGCAGCGGGGCAGGGCTTATTATTATTATTTAATGTATCTATAACAACTTATTGTACATCTACAATCAAACAATAAATGATTTTCGACTTTTGAATTTTGACACCAACAGCTGGCCACTAGCTGTTCTATAGTACTTATATTATAGCACAAGCTTTGCTTAGTATAGGGGTAGGTAAGATTGTCCCTAAATATTTATTTATATTTATTTCTTTAGAATTAACAACAAGTTTTAGAGTTGTTGGTTATTCTGTAGCCCTGCCTACCCCACTCTGGGAATGAAGGCATGAGTGTATGTATGTATTTAATTATTTATTTGAAACAAAATATTTATTCACATTTATATGTATACACTAACGATCGGTCAAGATTTACGTAAGTCACGCGTGGTTCGGTATGGACAACTATGGCCGCACTACAGTCAAGCGGCGTTGACTCCCGCGTTGTTCGCGTCCCGCTCAGTGCGGCTTTGAGGTAAGTAACTTTCTTGAGACCTGCACAGTGTGAAAAAAAAACCCAGTGCGTTTGATGTTTATTTAGACCTCAACCATTTTTTCTGTACCAACGAGTCCGGGTTCGAAAAACGTACAGAAATATATATTTTGCATTATCATACCGCCTTGTAAGTAAACGGCGACAGCTCCCGCACGAGAGAGATAACACGAACTTTTAGCCCCGCATCAGCGTAAAGTCGAGCTTCGAGACGGTTTGGCCTTAGTCCGCAGTGAACGTGTTAACCCTTACTTTTTTATTATCACCCGGTACGTTAACATGTTCTCATTTATAATTTTATAGGGATATAATATAATTTGTAATTTTTAGATGAAGAGTCCAGAAATAAGTACTTTCTTTTCAAAGCCAATCAATCTACATACAAAGTGCGCTCGAGCAACGCACACATACACACCGCTCACGGACACAATATCTCGGACTAGTTGGGACGAGTGCGAGCGCGAGTGCCGTCCGCTAGACACGCGTCGCGTCTGTGGACTTTTTTGTGCGATAATTAGGTATAGGTACTTAATGGAGCAACAAAAAAGAAGTTATTATTACTGTTCAGTGGACGGTTGCTTAAATTCCACTTTAAAAGGTGAATTGTCCTTTTTCAAGCTACCAGTGGCTTCAGAAAGGTAAGTAGGTATCTGCTTGTATTTCAATGGTTCGTTTTAACGTTACACAGAAGAGTTAGGTAGGTAAGCGCCCCGCCCCGGCCCCCGAAGAATATATCTAAGATCGATTTAAATAATAGTTTCCTATTTTGAATCAGGATAAACGAAGTACCTACGTAACTATATTTTTGTAAGGTAAATTCACGCCACCTTACGTAAGTTGAAAACATGTTTTTTTGTTTGTGTAGATATGGTGTTGTTTTTAGTGTCTTTTAATAGGTTTAGGTCTAAAACGTATATGGTAATGGAAATTGTGTAACTAGGGTAATCCGTTTAGAAGTTATAAGGAATTTTCGATAATGAAAATTGACAAACGTAAAATTTAGATAGATAGAATAAGAGACGAGTGCCACTACCGCGATAGTTTTTTGTGCATAAGCCATAGTTGACAAGACAACCCTAGAGCGACCGCCGAGCGTAGGTATGAAAAGTGAAGTACATACATGTGATTTACTTCTGTACTTATCTGTTCTGTGCCTATAGGTTCTGATGAGTTCGTCAGTAAAAAAAAGCGGTTTAAAAAAAACTGACTACTACAGTAACTATTTACCTACCTGCAGTAGATACGACGAATCGGGAACCAATCAATAAAGTCTCCAATGATCAAAGAGTAGTTTCGCTAGTTATTGCATACTCACGGGTTCTAATTCCAATGTTATTCTGTGTACATCCTCATCTGGAGTCATACCGATGACCCCGTTTTGATAAAGCGGGTCAGCATACAGAAAATGAGGATTGGACAGCACCAACGAGGCTCCTGAAAGTAAGTATATAATATTAACATAAGGCGGATAATAGTTTTTCGGAGTTAGTTTTTCAACGTAACTATTTTAATTTTGTTGTACAGTCAACAGCATAAATAAGTGATCATTTATGTACCTTGTCGCTTTCAATCGTTTCACAATTTTGTATGACATTTCAAACATAACGTTAAAGTGACAAGGTACATAAATGATCACTTATTTATGCTGTTGACTGTACCTATCGTAAAAACTGTAAAACGTAGATACAAGCGTCATATTTGGTATGATTATATTACAAACCCTGAAGAAATACAATAAACACAAAAAAAAAGTAAGACTTGGATTCGCGCAGGTTGCTGACTGTAGGTACTTTTTATTACACGGTCATCATCTGCTTATCGAGACAAAAGTAACGAATCGAAACTTGGTTGGACTACGTTAAGTACCTTCAGCGGAAACCCTTAAGACTCCACCATGGAATCAACTCTAAGACACAATCATATTTCATTGTCATCGGGTCTATATTTACAAATAAATCATTTGATTTTTTCATTTGAACTTTATGAATTTGAACATAGCTACGAGTATGTCTTCCGAACGGTGTCCGACCAGCGACATCAATGGTATGACAAAACAAATCCTATGAAGATATGTACATTCTGTTTTTTAGTTTCGGCAAAAGGTGAGTCTGATCTTTAGCCGAAACTAACAAACAGAATGTAAAAAGCCGGACCCATGTTGTGAAACTTGGTGGCAGTAGCCATAGGAGAAATAAATTATTTAATAAGAAAAAATAAGAAAATTATAGCCATGTCCATTTTCTCAAAATGCATCATGGCCGTCATCTTGGATTCCAAATTCGACACTGCGTAGTCTCCATTTAGGCTGGGGTAATTAGACCGAAAAATAGGCCAACCTTGCATGAATTAAAAACACCATTTTTTTTCATTAAATGTGTACAGTACAGACAGGGGAGTAGGGAGTGCAATCCGGATTCGTTTTGTATGGGGAAATCCGGATTAAATCCGGATTTCCATACAAAATAAATCCGAATTTGCAATCCCTACCGGGGAGTGTATTAAGTTGTATATACTGCGAAAAGTTCACCCCTGCGCATTCGTTTTTTTCAAAGAAATTATGTTTATAAATTTTACATGATAGAAAAAAATATTAACAGGCATGAATATTTGTAGAAGAGATTAAGTATTAGGTACAAGTAGGCCTGTAAATTAAACATTGTTTCGTCCGCGCAAAAACCTATTTTTGAAGAATCTGATGATTTCACTTTTTCAAGCAAAACTATTAACAGGACAAAAAATGCTACGTAGATTTTATTTCATATATTTAACTAATACGAGTATGAAGAAAATTAAACTGATGTGACTTTGCATTTCAGAGATTTCAAAAATTAGTGTTTCAGGCAAAAATGCAACATAACTGATAGTTGTTGAACAATGGACAATATTTAGCCCAGACCGGAATTTCTCAGAATTTAACAGATAGGGTTGTTCAATACTTTAATAATATAGTAAAACAAACGATTTGCATTAATGTGTTTAATTGTCTTGTAAATAAGTAATCATCATCATCATCATGTCAGCCGAAAGACGTCCACTGCTGGACATAGGCCTCCCCCAAGGCTCTCCACTCAGACCGGTCTTGTGCTTTTCGCATCCACCGCTTTCCCGCGATCCTTACAAGGTCGTCACTCCATCTTGTTGGAGGCCTACCCACAGCTCGTGTCCCGGTCCGCGGACGCCACTCAAGAACCTTCTGACCCCATCGGCCATCAGTCCTACGTGCGATGTGCCCCGCCCACTGCCACTTCAGTTTAGCTATTCTTCGGGCTATGTCGGTAACCTTAGTTCTCCTGCGGATATCATCATTTCTGATTCTATCACGCAGAGAAACCCCGAGCATAGCCCTCTCCATAGCCCTCTGAGTGACCTTGAGCTTTCTTATGAGGCCCATCGTTAGCGCCCACGTCTCGGATCCGTAAGTCATCACTGGCAACACACTCTGGTCAAAGACTTTTGACTTCAAACACTGCGGTAATTTGGACGAAAAGGTGCTGCGAAGCTTCCCGACCGCTGCCCAGCCGAGTCGGATTCGACGAGTGACCTCTTTCTCAAAGTTGGACCTACCTAACTGGACCGTTTGTCCCAGGTAAATATACTTAGTCGTCAACAACTTCGAGCGCAGAGCCTCCAACTATCACGGGAGTTGGCGCGACATGGACGTTGGACATGACTTTCGTCTTGTCCATGTTCATTCTCAAGCCAACTCGGTCGGAAACTCTACTGAGGTCAGCGAGCATTGCACTGAGGTCCTCCATGGTCTCAGCCATGACTACGATATCATCAGCGAATCGAAGGTGAGTGATGTACTCACCATTTATGTTGATGCCTCGTCCTTTCCAGTCCAGAACCTTAAAAGTAGTCATCCTCCAATGCAGCGGTGAACAGCTTCGGAGAGATCACATCTCCTTGTCTGACTCCCCGCTGCAGGGGAATAGGCTTCGTGCTCCGGTCCTGTAGTCGGACGGACATAGTGGCGTTTTCGTACAGACACTTCAACACTTCGATATATCGGTAGTCAACTTGGCACCGCTGGAGAGACTGCAGCACAGCCCATGCCTCGATCGAATCAAAGGCTTTCTCGTAGTCCACAAATGCAAGGCAAAGGGGGAGGTTATACTGTTCGGTCTTCTGTATAACCTGCCGCAACGCATGTATGTGGTCTACGGTACTATAGCCTTTTCGGAAACCGGCTTGTTCGGGAGGCTGGAAATCGTCAAACCTGCGCGCGAGAAGATTTGTGATGACCCTCGAAAACAGCTTGTAAACATGGCTCAGAAGTGAGATGGGTCTATAGTTCTTCAACAAAGATTTGTCACCTTTCTTGAAGAAGAGAACCACCACACCTCTGTTCCATGCTCTCGGCGTTCTCCCTTCGTGGAGGACGGAGCTGAACGGAACGGGCCCCTAAGGATGGGTTTACCACCCGCCTTCAGGAGTTCGGCTGTAATTCCATCCTCACCTGGGGCTTTGCCATTCTTAAGCTGTTTGAGGGCCATACTAATCTCGTACAGGCTGACGTCGGGGAGATCTTCGGTATAGTGTCGGGTTAATCTAGCCCTCGGATCTTTAGCTAGTTTTTCGACGGGTGTTCGGGTTGTCGTGTACAGCTGTCCATAAAATTTCTCAACTTCCGCCAATAGCTCAGGTTTGGATGAAATGACTCTGCCGTCGTCGGTCTTCAGCTTCATCAATTGGCTTTGGCCAACAGACAGATCCCTGGCAAACACCTTAGAGCCTCTGTTGCGCTCAATAGCCTCTTTAATACTTTTAGTATTGAATCGGCGTATATCACGCTTCAGAGACTTCGAGATCTGTCTGTTGAGCTGCCGATAGCGACTAGCGGCATCAGAGGAGTGCAGAATCGTTTCGCGCCTCACCTCCATGAGCCTAAGGGTGGAGTCCGAGAGCTTCCTGGTTTTTGTACGGCGGATCTTGAAGAACTTAGACCCGACCGTTTGGACAGCTTCCACAAACCCGTCGTTGTAATCGTCCACGTCGCTACCAAGGCACTCGAAACGGTTTTGAAGTTCGAGCTGAAAGCTCTCGGGGTTTTGGAGCTGACCGGGTGCCGGGCGGAGCGTAGACTTCATCAGTCGAGACCTTTCAAGCTTGAACTGAATATTCAATGAGCCTCGTACCATACGGTGATCACTCCCGGTTTTAACCGCACTGATCACGGAGACATCATTGAATATGTGCTTTTTCGTCGTCATGATAAAGTCTATCTCATTCCTCGTTACAGCATCAGGGCTCATCCAGGTCCACTTCCTATGCTCACGTTTTCTGAAGAAGGAGTTCATCATATAGAGTCCCTCCTCCATAAAACTGGCCAGTATGTGGCCCCCGTGATTCCTATGCCCCACTCCAAACTTCCCCACTCTCTGCTCTTCACGGTCTCGTTTGCCCAGCTTTGCGTTGAAGTCCCCCATAACAACCGTGAAGTGAGTTTTGGAGCTATGCATGGCTCTGGAAATATCCTCATACATAGCCTCCACCTCATCGTCGGAGTGTGTCGAGGTCGGAGCATATACCTGTATGACCTTCAACGAATATCGTTGGGTCATTCTGAGTACAAGGCACGCTACAGACAATCTCACACCAATTGACCTAGTCCCAAACTAAGCTCTAGGCTTGTACTATGGGCCAAAGGTCGTCGTTTCTGGTAGACGGGTCTCTGCCGGAGATTACCTGAAGCACCCCCTGCCCCGCCATTACCATGGCCGCTACCGGAGCCAGGAATAGCGGGGCCGCCGGGGACTAGGGGTCTGCTCTGTTGTTGTACATTCATGTTGGTTTGATCTAGAACCGTTGTGGGGAAACATGCCGTAGTCGCCACGCTTGGCAGGCGGGTTGGCGACCGCAGTTATACCATGTAGTCCGCGGAGGACGCTGCTGCCCATCCTCCGGTTTATCCCTTAGTCGCCTCTTACGACACCCACGGGAAGAGATGGGGTGGTGCTATTCTCGGCCGGCACCCACGCGGCTAAATAAGTAATATAAAACCTATCTTAAATAAATGTTTAACTAAATTTTACTCTATTACATTTTCTAAATATCTATATATAGCAGGGATGTACAAAGGTGAACTTATCCCTTTAAGGGATCTCTTCCAGTTAACCTTTGCGCGATTGAGAAATAATTAATTACAAACAAGTGCAACACTAAAACAAATTTCTATAAATATCAATAGATAAAATACATATAAACATATATATATATATATATATATACATATATGTACAATAAAACTAATACATTAAATTAAACAAATATATATAATAAGCAGGAAAAAGTTCAAGAATAACCGTCAAGCCAGAACCTCTTTAGTCTAGATTTGAATGACCGTACGGAGACGGCTGAATTTCAATAGGCAACAAATTCCACAACAGCACAGCGTGAACCGAAAAGGATTTAGAATAAGTTTTGGATTTATTAGATGGGAAAGCAATGGAAAGAAGTATGTATCTACTTAAAACCTTTGGTGGTTTTACAGAAGCTGAAAACTCAAAATAAACAAGTCTGATATCAATACCTAAAGTAAGATCGCTTTACAATATTTACATAAAACTTTATATCTAATTAAGTAAATAGAAATCTTAAACAAAATAAAGTTTAATTAACCTTAATTTTCAGTTTCAGGTTCAATTTTTATTTTTGTATTTTATCCTTGATCTTATTCTGGGGTAAGTAGTACTGATAATATAACACTCGCAATATATTCGCACACGTTTATTATATTATAACGTTCACTGGATATAATTAACGAAAGATATAATTTCAAAATATCTATTTCCATAAAGTATACCGTTATTAATAAATAATATCAATGTATATACCTATTAAAACGTATAACGTTCATAACACCTAATATTTAAAAGATATATAAATCAAATTATCTAACATCAAAAAACATGCAAAAAACATAATGCACGTATAGTTAATATAAAAACGCCTAGGACGACTTTAATGTCAATGACTTATGAAGAAAACATTGTCGTGTCCGTTGTCACGTATAATATCGATAAATTATAAAATAACGTTTAGTATTACGAGGCCTTCTTAATTAACAATCAACCTTACTTTACGTACTATACTCCAGTAATAAATTTAAAATAAAATAATAAAAACTAGCCCACATACAGTGTTCTGCTTCTAAACAAAAAAACAAAACTTTAGAGTTACCACAATAATAAAATAATACCCTTGGTAACTCGAAAACAACATTAAAAACTGTATTATATTACTAAATGTTGTTTTTATATAAGTAATAATAAAAAAAACCTGTATGTATGACGATAATTATAGTGTAAATTATAGTGAAATACAAATATCTAATACCATTTTAAATTTAGTTTTCGATTTACTAAAGGTATTATTAATAATAATAATTTACTATTGAAGTAAGTAACTTTTGTTTTATCTTCTTTTAAGAAGCAGAACTTTGTATGCGCCCACAGTTTTTATTTAATTATTATTTAAATATATTTTAGATTAAGAAATAAATCTCCGAATGTAATAAATCTGCATCTCAAAAAACCAAACTTTTGATTAATTAAAGTCTTTGTAATTTAAATCCGACCGATGAATTTTGACACTAAATCAATTCTCGACAACATGACACCGCGACACGCCACCACCGCTTTGATCATTCGCTGTTACTCCGGACATACGATCGAATGCAGTTTATACATATATTATTTCATTTAACTTGGATTTAAATGCTTCGGAGTGACTAATGTGCTTACATCAAAATACATTTAAGAAACTCCCAAACTGTAACTACTTGTGCAAATGCAGTGTTATGGTTCGATAGAGCTAAACAATTTATGTATGATAAGGTAAATGTACGTTTCGACGAACGCTTAAGACCTGGATGTACGTTTATTTTTTTATTAAGGTCTGGGATTTTGATACGTTTATGATCTATAAAATAATGGTAACTTTAATAAATTTGTCATCATTTTAATGTACCTGGAAATACATTACATGGTTAGAAATATGTTTAAAATATTTTTAAAAGTTTTTGAATCACTAAACCTGGTTTGTACCATTTACCGAACTAAGAAACTTGATTTGCACATAATACCGAACCGGGCCGCCGCATCACCGAACTAGGGAAGAAATGTATGAAAATTTGGCCTGAGTGGTGCTCAAACTTTAGTGAAACAATAGGCATTTATATTTTATTTATTTATTCAAATGGTAGCAATTTAAATCACGGTCTCACTGTCACCTTTGACACACGCCATGCTGTGTAATGTGACCAAATTGAATGAAATAACATTTTTTTCTGATTATATATTTATTATCTATATGGTATCTAGAAACTCTTTATTTTAACTAAAAATATAAATATTTAACAGTCTTTGTTTTCAATTATTTTTATAACTATATGAAAAAACACTAAATCTCAGCAAATAAAACTTAAAAAATAAACATTTTTAATAATAACAGGCTGTGTAAAATAAAATAGAAAATCAACTTAAAGTTATAATTATTAAGCCTTACATGTCACGTTACCGAAGCAAATAATATAGAGATCAAGATATTTTATTAAAAGGCCGACAATAAGGTAAACTAGCGTAATTCAAAACATATATGTTGTTTTTTTTTATTAGAGATCACAATTTATATGTTTTTAATCAGATACTGTCACTGTCACTTCTTATATAAGAATATTTTGTAAAAAGTTGTTATTGTTTAAAAATAGCTTAAACAAATAGGTATATATAGGTACTAATATTGACATAACTAAGACAACCAGCCTAAGCCAGTGGGTCTAAGTTAATTAAATATGACATTCTGTCACCGCCTTCCGAACCATATGACTATTTTTTTTATTAACTATCTGAGAGCTAAATCCTAATCGACATGACACTAACAAGACCAAACATGGCCTACTTTAATACTTAACATTCGAGATTTTTTCGCCACGTTACGGCTCCATCATCAGCAGTTCCACAATAAATGTCTAGTAAAAAATAATAATTGACAATTAACTCCTAGCTAGTTTTAAAACATTAACGGCTTAAATGTTGAGAAGCGCTGGCCTTTACAAAAATGCACGAAAAAGAATACATTTTAGTATCGGCCCAACTGTTAATGGATTAAGGATGATATTCCAACGAACACCGTGCAGTAATTTGGCTGAGGCAAACATGGATTCGGTAACAGAGACCATGGGTACTAATCACCGAACGCCTTTCGGTGAACTGGACAAAGCAAATTATGTGGCACCTATCGAGCGAACAGATTTACAAAATAGTGTTTAGACGTAAAAGTATCGGTATAATTACAAATCTGACATTATTACTAACAATTGGAACTATTATGTAACCATGAATACATATGGTTTTTGCTACTATTGCTTAATAAGTATATATAATCCTTTTTTTAAAATAGCCTTGCCAATTAGCTTATTTTCATGTTAAATAGTCGTAAAAATTAGAAATTTCCAACGAAGTTTTACAAAATATGCCTAATTTATTGATGTTCGGCAATTACTCATTAAATTTGGAATACTTCTAGTTATTCGAAAAGCAAAGTAGATTATATAAGTAAGTCATAAATAACCAGTAAATAAATAATTAAAAAAACATACGCTTTCCCTGATTCCGAACGCTGTTCGGTAAAACCTTCCAGTCAAAATGAGGGTTAACTCATCACCGAATTCACATTTTTGCTAATTTCTATAAATATGACTACACTAAATTCACTTCATTTATCAGAACACAAAAACTAATTAAATAACAACACAGGAAAACCACATTTTCAAACACAAAGGTAACGTAAAACGGATTTATGACCTTAAGAAGTATACGCGATTTCTTACCGATTTTCACAAGGACTCCCCTACAAAACGGCACTGCACCGACTTAATCGCTTGTTGCGTCCTGACTGAGACAGCAAATGGCCGGCTTTGCCGCGTAGTGGAAGAGATAGTTAACTAGCTAGCGTAAAAAAATATCACAACTTAATATCCACTGTAAGTACTAGACTAATAGCTTGAAATAGAAGAAATTCGGTGATACCGCAGATTCGGCGAAGCGTACGTTTACCTTACAACAAAAAACAAAAATTGAAAAAAGTGGACTTGCTGTGTTATATGAACTGAAATTAGATAGGTACCTAATGTGAGTATTATAGAAAAAAAACAATGTATAAAATGAATATTATGTTAATTGACTAGTATTTCTTATAAAAAATATTGATTTTGTTATTTTAGCTAACGTTTATTATATCTTGTAAACGTTATTAACATGAAAATACAGATTTTGCTGTCATATCTCGTGAGACGCACCCCTTATTCCGTGTCTCGTGTCCGCCTGCGCTAGAGGTCGACTCTTGAGCGAGACGACTTGGACTTTGGTCTTTCAATTGGTCTTAGGCGAGTTCGTTGCAGTGTCGGTCGAACTTTTTGTATAGATTTAAGGTCAATGAGGGCATTTCCGTCATACTTTTTGATAGGTTTACTTTGGCTGGTCATTACTAAGAGGATATTTACTTTATAATAAACCTGACCACTGTAGTAGATTGGGCATTTATTTAACTATATAAATGTACTCATATTATATTGCTAATACTGCTGGTTATTTCAATATGTTTCTTTTTTAAAAACATGTCAGTTGACGGATTTTCCCGACGGTTTGGGGCTATTCCGTCAACCAACGATTTCTCTTGTATCGTGACGTATTACAAACATATACGTCAAGTGAACAAATACCGCTGATCTGTTAATCGAAACTAAACAATAGCGAACTCAATCTAAGGTTTATTTTAGATTGTATTGCCAATTATTTTTTTTGGGGCAATTCCGGCCTATTTTTATAATCAGGAGTAGGAAACCTTTTAAAACAAATTCCCAAACGCTAGGGAAAATCCGTCAACTGACATCATGTTTTTAAAATAATAGGCTACTGGTTTGGTGCTCACCAGTTGGCGCCACTGTTGAGTAAGGTCAAAAGTACAGTGTCAAAGTCATTGTTATTATGGGTGCGACAATATTTTTAATTTCAAATCATTTTATGTCTATTTTGGAAACATAGCAACCAGTCTTTTCCTGGAGTCCCGTTTTTAAAACAAGTTAACAGGTTGTTTTTTGTGACATATTCTCCGATGATTTGAATAACTTCTTCTCTGCTCATTCCATACCCGTTCCGTTCCATAGTATGTAGAAGCGAAGCAATTTTTTGTTCTTCGTGTAAAGGAAGCGCATTTTTTCTGCCTCGTTTACTGGATTGCTTTTTACCATGGAAATGATCCATTATAGTCATGCGTGGAATTTGGTAAATGCGTGCAGCTTTATTACCACTCATGCCATTTCGAACTGCCCTTACCGCTGCTTGTAAGTCATCATTACTATATGTCTGAACTCGTTTTTTTCTATAATTTCGCACCATTTTTACCTGCGAAACAAAATGTTAGTATGATTATATCTTTATAATCGGAGAAATCCTGAAGAAAGGTCAGGTCAAGAGTACCCTAAACCGACGAGCTTGTATGCAGAATGTAATGAAAGTGAATGAAGCAAGAAAGGTGTGTCAGGATCGTAGCAAGTGGAAATCCGTGATCTCTGCCTACCCCTCCGGGAAATAGGCGTGATTATATGTATGTATGTAAGTATGTATGATTATGGATTATATCTTGATAAATTTAGTTACTGGCTTATTTGTCAAAAATATCCACAAACCATATTATAAATATGTACATTAACATTAAATTGAGACTTAAACTCGGTAAAATTTCATAGTTATTATTCAAGTAGGTAAGTCAAATCAAAAAGGTTGGCAATATATGAAATAGGGAAATTCCGGCACATGACGGTTTTTCCCGTTTCACAATTGACGGATTTGTCTGCTCGATCATTTCGTTAATACCAATATTTAACCACCCATAGTTTCTCACCAACAGGTTATAATTGAAAATTAATAAAACTACCATCAAACATGCATATCGAACTATATACCTAATAAACATACTTACCAAGCCGTAAACTTATATTTTCACATCGCACCGTCACGAAACACAGCAGCACACTACACTCGCTTTCGAGTTCGGAGCGCAACTAAACTTTGATGGCGGATTTTTTCCGTTCACTGGCTAGACAGCGCCGTCTGTTTTTGACTGCGGGTATAAAATTTTCTCTCTGCTTTACCGATCGAGTCAGTAAGCGTGTACTGTTGTTTGAATAGTGACGGAAATGCCCCGCTGACGGGTTTGGCCACCCTGACCTTACCAGAATCTTATGAGAAAAAGGAAAATTCAAATTTAGGGCTTGCAACTCCGGGGTAATTAAGAAACAACAATTCTCAAGAAAATATGACTAAATTTTATATATCCAAAAAACAGAGGTTATTGTTGCGGAGACGCAGATCGCGGAATACCGCCGCCCGCGCCGCGCCGCGCGCGAGCTGCACCGCGGTCGTAGTTCGACGTCGCCCCCGTTCTGATAGACGAACCTAATTTTCAGTTTGCCGAGTTCCGCGGATCTCTCTTGCGTCGCCCCGCATTAAGTGTCCCGTAAAATACAAGCGGAATCCTGCACTCACGGGATTTGATTTTCCAAGCGTAAGCATGTGCGGCGGGCGTTTTTATTGCGTGCAATTCCTTAATGTATGTTAGTTAGTTATCTTTACCAGCGTGACTTTGACAAGAATAAGGGCACAAAGCACGACTGTACTACTACATAGCTAGTGTAACGATGTGTAAGGTTAGATAACAGTTTATTGATAGTTATGTGTACCTAACTATGACCCATAGCGAATAAGCGATTAGGCGTTCAAAACAGACCGTACGATTCGATAAGCATTTTATTGGTAATTAATCGTTAGTTTGGTGATCGCCGCCTTCACATCCAACTCATCCAAGTGGACACAAAGAGGTCGGCTCCTGATTGGATGTTAATTTGTTTTCCTCTATTCCTAACCGCAGCGAGCAGCCCTAGCACCAGCAGAACCGGCTGGACCAGATTCGGATTAATAAACTTGCTTTTCACTACGGTGGTGTCGCTTACTCATGAATATTAATCGGCGACATTAACTTTTAAGAATGATTGCCATCGTGAACTAACTACTAAAAGGTCAAATATTAATCTCGCACATTGAAAATATGGCACCCAGTTTTATAACGGGTTGCTTTAATTTTGAGTAATAACATGTAGGGCATGCGGTACCGGTACCATTCCCGGAACCGGGACTAAGATTTCCGGTACTAAGTCAGAACCGGGAATTCCCGGGATATCGGTACTTTTCGGTACTGAGTAAATTATTTGTATTTTTTTTTGTTAAATGATTATTTTTTAAATAAGACACCAGTTAAGTGATAATTATTAATTATTTAATCCAGAACACGACTTTACCAAATCAGAACAGCTATCTTTCTGACTAACTGACTACCTGTCGGTCGGCCCGACCGGTTGGCCTTGGATTGGGTTGAGGCGTCGGGTCGAAGGGTGGGGCGACTGGGGCGGGCCGAGCGATGCCGATCTCATATCGCATCCGGATAAAACCGAGCTTGTGCGAATTGGCCGGGGGAAAGCGTCACCAGGCCACCACGTACTTTAAAAAAAAAAAAAAAAGGACAATTAGTCCAGTCATAAATTCAGTACCGAAGGAACCGAAGAACCGGGATTTTTTTTCGCCAGTACCGGTACCAGTTGAAATGATAATTCCCGGGATTTCCCGGTCCTTTTAGTACCGGGAATTCCTGGGAGCATGCCCTAATAACATGGCATGTCGCCATTGTTATTATTATCTATAGCTGTTGCCTGTGACTCCGTCCGCAATCGGTTGCCATGCCCAGTAATAGAAAACCCGGACAGAGAGATAGCCTCTAATTTTTCAGTCGTTCACAAATTTTAATCGATGTTTCCGATTTTTTTAAGAAATGAGTAGATAGTGCAATCAACCCCCAAATCCAATCCAATTTAGACAATGAAACACATACATGTAATAAATAAATACCCTCACCGGGGTATGAATGAAACTCCTTGTTAGTGGCTGGCTACCAAGAACCAAACGATTTGAAGCCACTGTAAGTAATTGCACTCCACAATTCGCTTTCTGGAAGGGGTGGAAGCCGAATTCAACTAAGTGCTAAATAAATACGAGGGGGTCTTCAATTTAATTACACAAATGATCCATAGGGACGAAGTGTATCCGTAGGGGACGAATTAGATAAACCAACCGCCGAGCCGAGCGCCGGCTATGGCGCGGAACTCATCAATGCGAGCATGTGGAATTAAATTTATAATTTATCACGTAAATCATCGTAAGGAAGCATGCACGCAGTCGCGAACCAATCCAATGTTTGTAAACAAAAACCACCGATGTAGGTACCTAATGATGACCCCTTCTTTCAGAGCTTTACCTATCCTAACCTACTCATTTTAATATAAACTATCTAATCTAAGAACCACCGCAATAAAACTTTCCAGCAGTGGGGCTTGTGTATATAGGCTGTAGGAAGTGTCGCCCCTCGCCTTTCGAGCACATCTTGTACTAGTTATATTATTATTTATTTATTGAATGGCCGCCGGTCGCAATATCGAGCAACCATTTCTGCCAATGTCAAGTTTATATTTTACATTTTACATTTACATATCAAAAGAAAATCATAAGGCAACATTGTACGGTGATCCTCTAGCCACCGTTAAGCGATGTAGGTAGAACTTTACGAAGACCAGATGGGATTTTCTTGGAGCAATCCTTCCAAAGGCGATACGTGTTCAAACTTGAATTCTTCATTATACTGCACATTTGAATGTTAATTTACTGCATATTAATACATCATTACTATCCATGAAACAAAAAAATATGCAAAAAATAAGAACAATTAAGAAAGCGACACCATCTTGTCAAAACCCCCAAGAGAATCCGTACTAAGTAGTTATACTTCGTCTAAGACGCATTTTGTCGCAACTGCTCAATATCAATGTCAATTTTAAAAGATAAAGATAAAAGATTTTTATTGAGTAAGTGGACCGCACGGGCACGTTTACACGTCAAAAATCTACCAGCGCTTCGCAAGAGACCACTGCTGAGAAGAAACGCCGCAAGAAACTCAGTCAGTCGTTTTTAAATATTGCTTATGAATCAAACAATGAATCTCACATAAAATAAAATATAAATATATTTATGCGTAGTTGAGCAGGAAAATGTGTCTAAACTCAGAATTTTCACAAGAACGAATAAGCAATAGTAATAAAATAAAAAATATAAATTAAACAAGTTATACTTACCTATGACGGTGCAAGACAACCCACATAAAAAGTTTCGATACATTCTCCTACAGAAACTGTGTCCCCTAGACAATATAGGTACAACGTTAACATTTTTTTATGACTAAGTTATTATTAAGTTATTTAGGTGTTTGGTTTAGTTTAGGCCAAGCAATTCTATCTGTTAGATAGTCCTCGACCCTATAATGATCTTTAGACATCAACGACTTATTCGAGTAGGTTGTAAGTACTGGAAATGGTAACTTTAAAATAACGTCAGGTTTTATTTTATTTATTTTATATTTTATTATAGAAAAGGATGCATTGACCTACAAAGGATTTATAAACCTTACGGACACGAATTTTTTAATAGCAATTTTATTTTTATTTCTTGTATTCATATCATGTATATCATAATTCTTAACAAAAGAGTTAGCTAGCGATTAAAATTAAAATATAGATTATATGAAAATGAAATGTGGGAAAATTTGGTGCTGGTATCACAAAGTTAACTATTTTTCATCTAACAGAACGCAGTAAAAACGATTTTATTATTAAATATATTTTTAACATGAAATTATCAAATTAATTTTTGTATTTAGCGGTATTACTATTGATATGTCGATCTGACTAGCAGGCCGCGCCTTCCTGGATTGAAAACTATACATAGGGATGGCGAATTGCGTAGTCAATCCTTATAGTTTATTCTAAGTGCGGACGACTGCATGTCCATAACAAGAATATTACTGTAATCGGTTTGAGTATGTTTATAAATAACAGTATTTGCATTTATGTCTTGTTGTGCGTTACAAATCCCATAATGTGAGAGGATTTAAAACCAGAAGCATCATAGGAAACGTTAAAGCGTCCACGCCAAGGACGAGCATACGTGTCTATCTTGCAGAATATTCATTGTTCATTACTTATTCAGTTCATCTCTCACCTACTCAACCAGTTAGAAAGAGACACACTTAGTTACTTAAGTAGCTTTACACAGTAAACTGACAGGTGTGGCTAGTTACCACGCCGGCCATTGATATCCGGATGATGACACTCTACCTCTTCACGTGTAACTAAATAGGACTGGTTTCAAAGAAACTAAGACAAACGAGATAAACCTTTAATTAGATATACCCAGTCTAAACCTAAAACTTCATTACTTGCCTACAGTAGGTAGCGTTTCAGTCCAGTTCGTGATTCAGTTTACAAACTTCCACTACTTAGGTAATCTTACGTGCATTGATTGCAATCCCGCAATGGCTATTAGAGAGACGGGGCATGCCTTCGTAGATCGACAACACTACATCGCCCTGGAGATCCCTTGTGGTTTAACCATGTTCGTTCTTTTGCGGTTTATCCATTGATTTAATATTATATACTATCAATGGGTGTAACTCAAAGACTATTGGTACTTTTATGACGTCATCAAACTTGTTTATGTGGTTGTCATGCGCCGTCATATGTTTTTTATTAATTAAAGCTTGCGATTGTTCTGAGTTTTGACACGTTTTCCTGCTTATCTATGCATGATATTTTTATTTTATATTCATCCTACTAGTATCATGAATGCGGAAGCTTGTGCGTTTGTTCGGTGCTCCTTCACGCTGCAACTGCTGGACGGAATTGGATGAAATTTGAAATGAAGATAGCCTACCCTTGATTAACAAATAAGCTACGTTCATTTCGGGAAATTGAAAAGTTCCCGAGGGATTAACGTTAATCGAAATTTACGCGGAGTATTTACGATTTGTTAGATGATTTTCTCATACGCATTTTTTCTTTGAAGATAATTTTCTTTTCGCGTTTTTTCCCGAACGTGATAATTACTAGTCGCTTTTTTCCCGGTGGTTCATTTTCACATTCGTGTTTTTACCCTTGCAAGTTTCATCCAGTCGCTTCATTTCCTAGCATTGTATATTCACAGTAGTGTGTTACCCACTCCAAAAATTAAATAAAACAGAGTCGACGGAGCTCCTATTTATAGGTTATTTGGCCCTTCGGGCCTGCTGCAAAGCTAACATAACCTAAACCTACCCACATAACGATGTAATTACTTTTTGGACAGAGAGAGACTGGGATAGAAATCGATCGGGAAAAATGCGACGGAAATAAGTCGACCGTGAAAAAAAGCGTCGGTAGTTAAAACGACTGGGGAAAAACCAAATTTGGTAAAATTAAGAAAGGGAAAAAATGCGTAACGAAATATAGCTTTACAGAAATAACGATTATGTGAAATGTATCTAACAAGTCGTTTCACCTGTAGTTGTATCACGTATAGACCCACCCTGCGGCGTCGCTTAGCGACTACAGCGACGCACACAGAGAATACGTGCTCGTGCATCTAAACGTACAAGTATGCGAACCCGCTTCCGTGAGATAAAACAAATGTACTGCTAATTACAAACTGTAGCGGGCTGTCACAAACTGCTACCTACCAGAAGTATTATTTATTTGGTCTCAGCATTTATCTTTTATAAGGCAGGAATACGAGTAAGCGTTGCGGAGTTCAACATGGACAGGTAAAAAAAGTGGAAGTTCGTAATAAGTTAAATATTCTTTATATTTAAGAATTCAAATGGCTACTTAAATGCTTTTTGGCGCGGTTTCATTACATATACATTAATTTATACCTTGTCTTTGCACTAAAGTTGTCTTCTGTGTAATGGCGTCGCTGGGGACGTGGTTCCATCGAAAAATATTCTCCTACGGTACCAACTGTCACCTGGCGAAGCGAACTTGTACGTTGTCCACGCAGGTCGCCTCGTGTTGAGATACCAGTCCAGTATCGAGGGGGTGGTCGTCGCGGGCGCCTCGTCGCCGCGACCGCTGCGCACCGGCCTCGTCGTACTACTTAAGGTTCTCCAGGGATTCGTTGTTATGTTTTTAATGGACCCATTTGAATTGTAATTTGGTGTTGTCGATCTAGTAGTCGTCGTTTTAGCTGTTGTCGTTATAATACCAACATGCTTCTTATTTTCAGTTGTTCTTGCGGTTTTCTGAAGAAGCAACGTCGTCTGTGGTTCGTGAGTGGTCTTTTCTCTTGAATTAGGAACAGCAAGGGCAGTTGATGGTGGTCGACACCCGTGACATATAAATGTTTCTTTAGAGCTCTTTTTATTTAAGGGCCTGGGAGAAGTAACGCTATCCGAAAAATTATAATACTTTGGAATTCTAAACTGGAGAGACTGATATTTGTTGGTCTTTTCAGTAAGTGGTCTGATGGTAGTTGTTGAAGTAGTAGTCGAATGTTTAATAATATCTTTAGTAGATTTTTGTGCAGTGGAGATCGTAGGATGTGTCGTTGTAGAGATGGTCGCTAATGAATGTGTATATGACCTGCTGCTGAAGGGAATTGGTGTTGTTTTCAATATAGTTGTATTGGGCTTCCCAGTGTTTGCATCTGTTGTTCCGTGGACTGTAACTGTCATAAGTTTATCCTTTCTAATTTGATTCGTTTCTATCTTCTTAATATGTTTTAACGGCTGAAGCACTGCTGCAAAAGTGGCGGTAGTCAGCGCAGGGAACGAAGAATTAGAGACAGCCTTAGTCATTAGATCGAATACCGGCAGCGATAATTCATCTATGTTACTTAAACGAGCATGCTGCCATTTAAATCGGTCGTCTTTACCCACGTTGATATTTTCTAGATTATTGATATTATGCCCAGTACTCGAAAAAGAAGAAAAGGAGAACGGCTTTAGATCGTCAATGTTGGGGTTAAATTTAACTGTAAAATTTATTTTTAGATCTGAATCGCTATAGGTACGTAAATTTTCCATCGGGTTTACTGTAGTAATATCCTTTAAAGAGTCGCTGCAATCAGCAAGGTATTTTTTTGTATTTTGTTTGCAGTGCTGCGGGTAGACGACCCAGGCCAGAAACCCGTCGCCTTGCAGACGCGTGTGCTCGTCGTGCACGCGCAACGCGCACGCTACGTCGTCGGCGATGTCGTCGTCGCGCAGCGCGGCGCAGGGCAGGCCGCACGCCTTGCCGGCACCGCACCAGTACAGCTCGCTGATTTGCAGCAGGCCGTGGTCACCGCTGTGCGGGTTGCGCGCGGCTGTGTCGATCCGCGACTCGTGGAAGGCGATGCACACCCAGGTCGGCACGTGGTCGGCGCGCACCCCGAGCCGCCGCAGCTCGCGCGCCAGCTCGCAGCGCGCCAGCACGCGCGCGCCGCCGGGCGCCGGAACAACCATCGCCGCCAGTACGCACGTCCACCACGCAAGTTCAAGCATCGCAACGCGTTTGAGCGCAGGCCTTGTGAGCGCTCTTTTTTATTTTTCTCGCCCCCCGCTGCGCCTTCACTTCATCTGCGTCAAGCCCGTATTGAAACCGTTATGTGAATTGCACCTCGGGTTAAGGTATTGATCATTTTAGATATTAGTGATAATGTTTAGTGATGTCAGCTGTGTATCGCCCGTGGAGGCAGAATGTGAAGCGGCCAGGCGGCAGCGCCAGGGCGGTTTGCCTTGAACGGGTTGCGGAGGGGCGCAGTGATAATAAACCGACGCAATAAACGATGTCCGAATTAAGTAAAGCTTCATATGTGAACCATAATGTATTGTAAAACGTCATTTAAACGTAACATAAATAGACTGCTAAAATCATTACCTTCCTATATCGGAAAAATAATCGGAAAATAAGAAACCTGAGTTTCTACAATAAATGTTCTTGCCATCGTGTTGAACCTATAGGAAATGATCACAAACAATATTTTTTTTAGGAGGTACCCCATAGGTAACTTAAAAGAGGAATGGTGTCAGCAATATATAAATTTAATCATAAATAGTAATGTAATCTTACTTTTTTTGAACAACATTTGAAGCCTCCATTGGGATTATATTGCTTCTGGATCACTATAATAACTTACCTACTAATATTATAAATGAGACAGTTTGCATGTTTCTTACTCCATCACGCCAGAAAGGCTGAACGAATCTGGGTGAAATTTGGCTCAGATTTAGATTATAGTTTAGAATAGCACATTTATTCCGCAAAGGTGTAAAATTCTCGATGAAATAGCGATTACGTTTTCACGCGGACGGAGTCGCGCACAAAAGCTAGATAAATATAACTTGAATTTACATGACAAATTGCTATCGTCAAAGTTAAATATCAGCTAGCCATCAGAGATGTGCAAATATTGGAGAGGTTTAACGCAACCCGGATCACGATTACTTTGAAGATCGATTTAAAGTAATTTAATACATTTTAATGAATACTCAGGATATTTTTTTAATTTAACTGCAGGTGTATCTTAAGTCGCAATGTCACCGTGTTCACAATACTCGATAAAAAAATCAAAGCCTAGGTTGCAGATCCCTGGCGCGTGTAAACAGTGTCCGCCACTTCCGCGGCCGCGCGGGTCGGAAGGTGAGCCGCGGCCCCCGGCGACCGGCCGCGGAGCCACATCAGGCGGCGCGGCCGCCACCCACGAACCTGCCATTCAAAATGTTAAATCGCCCTGTTTTAACAAATCGTGCGCAAATATTTACGATCATTATTTAAATGTAGATTGTACCTACACGCATAGGTAAATATTTTAGAAAATAAAACTCATTAATAAAAAATCTCTGATTTGAATGCGTACAAAATGTCGATTGACGTGCAAAATAATATTGATAAGCATAACCAATCACATGTCCTCTTTTATGCTATGTTAACTACAGAATACTAAATAAGAACGATAGGTACTACCTACTATAAAATCAGTCTTTATCTAGTAAGTAAGACCACTTAACACAGAAAACTGCGTGATTCTCATTTTTATTTGAAACTTGGTCGAACCGGCGAACTTTGTACCGCCTAAGAAGGTTTCTTTTCCGATATTTTAATTATTGTTTCAGTTATTCTGCTATTAAGGGCACAAATTTAGGGGAGACAAATCCAACGAATCAAAGATAATAAAAATCGGTCCCGCCATTCTTGAGTTATAAATGGTGTGTAGGTATCCCTTATGTATGTGTATACCTTAAACCTTTATAAGAGTATAATTTGTTGCATTTCAAGATCAAATGTGTTAGTATTATTGCTGTAATGTTGTTGTGTTATTGTTATTCGGAGTTTTGATACGTTTTCCTTCTCAACTTCTAGATATATTTTTTAGTATGGCCCAAAGATTGCGAGATAAAGACATTGACGATTTTCTCGCAAATCTAGAGAATGGAGATATCTCTAAAAATTATGCTGGAATGGACGAAACTGAGCTCAATTATTATTCAGATATTCACGATTTGATAAGGGATTTAGATGAAGAACCTGAAGAAGATCTAAACGATGATACTACCGACATTACTCCTGTTTTGGAATAAGAGCATCCGGCTTACGATTCTGCGTCCTGGTTCTGGAACAACCGCTGGGATTCTAGGGGCTGCAGCTTGGAAGGCAAGAAGCCGTAAAGTGATTTGGAAAAACGTAGTTTACCTTAAATGAGGACCAAATCTTATTTACAGGAAACTCTGGACAGGAACAGGAATCACCCCTAAAGTTTGTGCAACAGAAAAAAAATGGTACGGTGTCTACAATTTTTTTTGTGGAACTCGTATTCGTGAATAACGCAATATTTTAAGTTCTCCATAATATTCTGAACAGAATGATGTCAATGAAAAACAAACATGACGCGAGAAAAAATCAATCGCTAAATTCAAAGAACGAAAGAAGAATTTAGAATTCTTACCCAAACACCAGATATATTGAACCAAAGTGGCCAGTGCAACAAAACGCTAATTTCATCATGTAAGGACCTAATACACAGGACTGTTTTATCATCTGATTGAATTAATTAATTAGCTGTAATAAACTTATGGGTTGTGTACAAAAAAGTCAATGAAAAGAGAGGAACAATGACTTTGGCAGATTTTAAATCAGAATTGTCTATCACTTTGTATTACTACAAGTAAAAATGGAGAAAGTAAAAGAGGAAGACCCTCCAGCTCCAATATTGAAAGAGAGCTGGAAGTAAAAAAACGACGCGGTCCAATGAAATTTGTACCCCCGAAAGACGTAAGAACTGATTGTGTCGGCCAGTACGAAAAACGTGAGAACAAAAATAGGTACAAATTGCCAGGATGCAAGGACTTCCCCCGCACTGAGTGCACTAAATGCAAAGTGGCTCTATGCCATCGGCTATTTAATAGCTTTCATTTGAGACCCATATTCTTATAATAACTTAAAAAAAGAACCCTCCATATATATTTTCGCGGACGCCATATTGAAATGTTATATACCCTATGTCACTTTGACAATTAAGACGAATCAAATTACACCTCGTATGTTAAAATCCGTCAAGACGGGCTGGAGAGCGTGCCCAGAAAATATAAACTTTATTTAACCAAAAAAATATTTAGTTACACTGCAATGCAACTCAATTTAACAAGGGTCAATACAAGTGACGGGTTGGCTTAAAGTAATGAGATTATAAAATTTGGTTTATTTTCAGTATACACTTGTTAGGGATTACATAGCTTTTTATTATCTAAAAATAAACTAAATTTAGTAGTATGATAATCATTGATTACAATATAGCAAAAGGTCCCCCATATACATTCGTAGCTTTCTTCTTACCGTCCTCATCATGGACAACATATCTATCTTTACTTTTTTAGTTAATTATTTGTTTTCATCTCACTAGCTCGGAAAGCCCTTTTTGTTTGTTTGATATCTATTGACAAAATCGCTTTTTATCCACAAGTGAGGGAAGAGTTTTGACATTTGAAGGCAGCTTAAGTGATATTTGACAGCTAACCAAACGTAAAACCTCACAAGTGCTGAATTTTTAACATAACAATTAATGAATTGCATCGAGTAAAAAACACTAAATACAGTCTTACTACTTTATTTTAATTCATAAATATCAGCATTCAAAATTAACCTTCATTCTTGTTTTAAAACGGATAAAATATTCTGACAGTCCAAATAAGTCGATGTGCAAACAAAACGCATCCGAAATAATAAAAAAAAAACCTACGTCAAAACTTTTCTATTAAGCCGTCAACGTTAAAATATTCGCATGTTTTTCTAGTTTGTTATTAAAAATGAGTGATTCGAGTGATAAAGACGTATTAACACCCGTGGAATTACAGGAAACCGTGCAAAATGCGGAATTGAGCTTACAGTACAAACCATTTTCTTAGTTTCCTCGCTGTAGTCAACGTTAAATATTCGCATGTTTTTCTAGTTTGTTTTGTTATTATAAATGAGTGATTCGAGTGATAAAGACGTATTAACACCTGTGGAATTACAGAAAATTGCCCGGCTTTTACTTTTGTTAATTTTGATTTACTGTTCTACATATTTACTGATTATACGTTCTCACTGACACTGGTGAAATCACTTGGTGGACTGCCATTAATTTAAAGAAGAAGAAGAAGCCTACGGGCCGAGGGTCCAAAACGGACTAATATTTATATCATTCCGTTTTTTAAAGATCTTAACTTAAAACGTCATGTATAAACACAGTAAAAAAATGTCTTGATTTTAATAAGCGTTAAAATAAAATAGAAATAAATAAGACCAAATTCGATATACATTATTTGTATATTACTGCATTTCGTGCAGAATAATGCCACTCCATGTCTTCCAGTGGATGTCTTAAGAGGCGATTAAGGGAATAAAGGTTTGTAGTACTGTTAGGCGATGGGCTTGCAACCTGTCAATAATACACTGGTAAACATCTTAGCCTAATTGTGCAAAATGTGGTTACAGAATTATCAAACCAGTTATTAGAGTTGTTGGTAATTCTGTAGCTCTGCCTACCCCACTCTGGCATACTCTGGGAACGAAGGCGTGAGTTTATGTATGTATGTATGTACTGCCACGTACTGCATTTCGGACTCATATTATATGCAGTACTACGGTTGATCACAGATTAGATACAACTTACCAATCAAGATCGTGAGTCACTACATTAAAGGTCAAATAATGTCAAATGATAAATTAAAATAACTATGTCATAGTACTTTTGAAAAATAATCTGATAACTGGAATGGTTCTACAACCCCTATTCTCGAAATGGTTTTTGAATCACCATAAATTATAAAATTATCGGATAACCCACTTGGACGAATTAACCAGCTATAGAACGTTCGAACGGTTTGAATCCGTCCGTACAAAATGAACGTCATGCTCTATTAGCCAATTCTGGGTGCTCTAGTGATATTTTCTTCGGAACTCCCTGCACTTCTTTAGAACTTCTTTAAGCGGTTTGTCGTAACATTTGAACACTGTATTTCTTTAAAATATTTTATATACACACACGGGAAACATCATATTTTACAGCTAACTTTTTCTGGGACACACGGTTTTTTGCAAACTTTGCCACTTTACTCTGGTCTGATACTGTCTGGACTAATAAGTACATAATGAGAGGTCTTAAAAAACGAATACGGTTTTATGAAACGAGCCGAAGGCGAGTTAAACCATCTTGCTTTTGATAGGTTATCGTATTGTCAATGTTACGATAGGTCTTGCTTAACTTTCAGCACCTACTTAATGGCGGCCTAGTCAAACAATACATAACACACCAAAAGCAATATTGTTTTACAAAATGGAATAGAGGGCCTGTAGATTAGGTTTGAGAGGAAAACAAAGAAAGACAGCTCATCGAGCCTACGCAAGATTATTAAGGGTGAGTCATAGGCCGTGTTAAAATAACCTACTTGGACAGTTTTATAAGAGTAATACTCTTTCTTTATAGAATACTATTCTCTTAGATTAAAAAAGAAATTGTCAGATAAAATAGAACCTGTCACGAATGTGACGATTCAAAATATGAATTGTTTGTATTCATGTGTCGTTGTCATAGCTTATAGGTATTTTATTTTTGTTATGATCGTTAACTAGATAACATGTTGCGTTATTAAAATACGTTTAAACAAGTTCTAGTATTCTGTATTGCAATAGCTGATAATATATCTAACAGGTTATGGGAATATAATATATATTTCTCATAATTCTCATAAAATACTATTACTGAATTTCGTGTTACCATGTCAACCGTTAATTCAAATCCTATGATTTCTACATCGAATTCTACAGGAAACTATGTGATACATACGAATCACAATAACATGAATATCGAGAAGCTGGAAAGTGCTAACAATTACGGTACCTACGTGGAAGTTTCAAATAAAACTTTTGCTGATAGATAATGGTCTTTGGGAATTTGTTGATAACTCAGCTGTAGCATCCGCTGACCCTTTTCGTGACCAAAAAGCTGATGCAAAGATTTGTTTAAACATTCAACCCATTTGTTATCCGCATGTTAAAAATGCTAAAACCGCCTCCGAAGCGTGGAAGAATTTAAAATCAGCATACGAATATTCTGGCATTAGTCGTAGACTATATTTAAAACGGAAGCTTGCTCAGATTAAATATGCAGATCATGACAATATGGATCTTTATTTAGGGAATATAATTTCCACAACTCAAGAGCTTGCTGACATTGGACGTCTCACTGATGATGAAGAATTAGCTGAATTCATGCTAATTGGATTACTAGACTAGCTGATTTTGATCCTTTAATAATGGCTATGGAACCCACAAATTTGAAACTGTCTTCTGATTTTGTCAAATGTCAACGCATCCAAGGTGAAGTCAAGAAGGACGCATCCACTTCAAATCTTACTTCATCTGATACAGTTTTAATGACCAAGAATAATTTTATTCCGACATGTCATCACTGTCATCAAAAAGGACACATCAAACCAAAATGTCCTAAATTGAAGAAAGAAAATATTTTTTTAAAGAAGAATACTAATGTTAGTCATACTCAAGATACGTCATCTTCTACAGCAAAAGGAAGTTCACATTCTTCTCTATTCTCTACTGAAACTGCCTTATTTAGTAATTTGAGTGATGTTAACTGGATCTTAGATTCCGGTTGTACTAGCCATATGACAAATTTTTTTTTTTAGGCGTATTCTATTGTTAGACAATGATCAACAAAAACAACACCAACACTTTATACGTTCCTAAAGTAGCATCTAATCTTTTATCTGTCAACAAAGTAGCAAAGAAAGGATATGTTTTAATTTTTGATATTAATAAATGTTATATTTATAGGAAATATAATGTTAAACGCTTCTAATGTGAATGGTATTTAGAAATTAGACAAAAGGAAAAAAAATGCTCCGACATTTAATGTCACCCAAGAGCAAAGTATCAGCGATACTCACGGTAAAGCTTTTATATCTTACATACATACATTAAATCACGCCTGTTTCCCAGAGGGGTAGGCAGAGACCACTCCTTTCCACTTGCTACGATCTTGACAAATTTCTTTCGCTTCATCAACATTCATACATCGAGTCATGCACGCACGTCGGTTTCGGGTACTTAAGATTCGGCCCTTTTCCAGTATTTCTCCGATTTGATTCGAAAAAGTACGCCTAGGGCGGCCCCTTCCGATGCTTCCACTCACTTTCGATCTGTATATCTCTTTCGTCAATCTTTTTTCATCCATCCTTTCCAAATGACCGAACCATCGAAGCATGCCCTTTTCAATCTTAGTCACTACATCTTCTTTTATTCCACATTTCTCTCTGATTTTTTCATTTCTTACTCTATCAATCCGTTTCACACCACACATACTACGCAAAGAGCGCATTTCAACTGCATTTACACGACTTACATGCTTGTCCTGCCACACCCAACATTCACTACCATACATCAGGGTAGGGGCCAGCACTCCATTGTGAACAGCCAGCCGGGCTTTTTGTGAAACGCCCTGTCTGCTCACAAAGGAGTACAGGGCCCCATTAATTTGATTCCCTGGCATCGTCGTCTTGGACACTTAAGTTTAAAAGGTATGTTACTTCTTCGTGACTCTTTAACACTAGGTATTAATTTTCCTGATGGAACTTTAAATCCTTGTATATCATGTTTTGAAGGAAAACATAAGAACAAATCTTTTCCTCATGGTCAGGCACATAGATGCGAAAATAAGTTAGATTTAATTCATACAGATATTTGTGGACCAATGCCGGTTTAAAGTTGGAGTGACTGTCGTTATTTTATCACTTTCACTGATGATTTCACACGTAAATCATTCATTTATTTTCTAAAACAAAGACCAAAAGACTGTTTTGAATTCCTTTATTGATTTTAAAAATATGGTTGAAAATCAGTTGAACTTGAAGATTAAACGGTTAGAAGTGATATGAGCACTGAATACTGTAACAAAAGTTTCAAGGATTACTTTAAACAATATGGTATCATTCATGAAACTACTGTTCCATACCCACCCCAACAAAACGGTGTTCCTGAACGTTTGAATATGACTTTATTGGAAAAAGCTACAGCGATGTTACAAGATGCTAATCTAGACAAATATTGGGCTGAAGGTGTAAATACGGCTTGCTATTTAAAAAATCGTAGTCCATCTGCTCCTTTGACTGGATCTATTTCTGAAATATTGTGGACTGGTTCGGAAATAAATTTAAACCGTCTTTGTGTCTTTGGTTGCACAGCTTATGCTCTTACTCCACAGCATCAACGTTCAAAACTTGACCCACAATCTAAACCTTATATTATGTTAGGGTATTGTGATCATACTAAAGGTTATAGACTTGGTGATCCAGCTAATGGTACAAAGTTGATCAAAGCTCAATCTGTAGAATTTATTGCAATGTTAGAGGCATTACTCATAAAATTATTGACACAAAAAATAATTTACAAGATTCATCAAACAATATAGAAGTTTCTATAAGTAATACTTCTAATACTTTTGCAACTACTGATGAATATGAGAGTGACGAGTATGCTACACCTGATACTTTATCAACCAATGATTTGGAAGTTCATGATTCTGTTATTAATGATTCTAATACTCATGAAATAGTTTCATCTATTGAACAGGGAGTAAATAACTTACAAAATAATCTACAATTGGATAATCCAGTTAGTAACCAGAATATCTCCGTTGAGAATTCAATTACTACTGAATCTTCTGGACCTATACGTAACTGTCACCTTCCTACTAGATTTAATGATTTTGAAATGAACTATTTTACCGAATCAGCATTCATGAATCAAAATGAGCCTGCGACATACAATCAAGCCATAAAAAGTGATTAAGCTAATTTTTGGTTGGAAGCAATGCAGGAAGAATATAATTCACTGATTTCGAATAATGTCTGGAAACTCGTAGATAGAACAAAAGATGCAAACATCATTAAATGTAAATGGGTATTCAAAGAAAAAGTAGACCCAAGTGGTAGCTTTGAAAAATCTAAGGCCCGTTTAGTTGCCCAAGGTTATAATCAAAAATACGGGATTGATTACTTGGAAACGTTTGAACCTGTTGTTAGACAGTCTACCTTACGTTTTATTATTTGCGTTAGATGTTCTATACAACATGTATATTGAGCATGTCGATGTTAACATGGCATTTCTCAACGGTGATCTAACAGAACAAATATACACGGAACAACCCGATGGATTCATAATTGAGGGGCAGAATAAAGTTTTTCTACTTAAAAACAGTCTATATGGACTGAAACAAGCCAGTAAAGCTTGGAATTAAAAAGTGAATAAAGTTTTAGTTAAAGATGAATTTACTCAACTTAAAAGTGAGAAATATGTCTTCTATTAGGACAAAGTAATAATAGCCTTGTATGTCGATGTTTTTTTTTTCATATTTCGTTCTGATGAAGAACAAAAGAAAAGACTTTATAATCTACTTACAAACAATTTCAAAACAAAGTTGCTTGGTCCCGTAAAACACGCAATAGGCTTGAAAGTAGAAAGAAACAAAGAGCAAGGAACTTTAAATTTGACACAATCCGAATACATTAAAAATCTATTAAATAAATTTGGTATGGAAGATTGTTATCCGGTTTCTACTCCTATGGAAGTTAATTTTAATTTGCCAAAAGCAAAAACAATTTGCAAAAGATTCCCTTATCAAGAACTTATTGGAAGTTTAATGTATCTTGTTGTCTGCACACGGCCTGATTTAGCTTTTTGCTGTAGCAAGCTAAGCCAATATAATACCTACTTATTATGATGAATCCCATCCATTGGCTTGCTGCAAAACGCGTTTTGAGATATTTATCAGGTGCAATCAACTACGGACTCAAATTAAAGAGGGGAAGTAAGAAGATTGAAATTTTATCCGATGCAGATTGGGCAGGGGATTCTAATGATAGGAAATCATATTCAGGTTTTTTCAGTATGCTTGGAAATTGCGTAATTAATTGGAAAAGTAAAAAGCAACAAAATGTAGCTTGTTCAAGTACTGAAGCTGAATACTATGCTCTTGGTAGTGCTGTAAAAGAGGCAACATTTATAAACAATTTTTTTATTGAACTAGGTTACAGAGATCAGTTAGACTCAGGACCTATAACTATTTTTAAAGACAATCGCAGTACTTTAGAAATAGTTGAAACTGAATGTTTTAGGCGAACAAAGCATATTGATGTTCAACATCATTTTATACGTGAATGTTTAGAAAGCAAGATTGTTGCTATTTGTGTGATGTTTTATTTTAGTAAGCAGATATGCTTACTAAAATAAAATATCAAAATTTTGTTAATTTTTTAATCCTGTAATATTTTTATGATTATTTGTAATTGTGAATCTAAGGGTGAATTTCAACAAGCTCGAAATTTATCAAATTTTGGTGGCATTTTTTATTTTTGATTTCTGAGTCAAAATTTCATATAATTAATACGTAACTAGTCATAATCAATAAAGCGTAGTAGTAGTGGCCTTTCATCATACATAATAGTTTTAGAGATATTATGTTTTTTGTAATTTGGCTCCCACCAAAATTGCTTGTACTCACCAAAATTAGATTAATTGGCCACCAAAATTGCACATTTACACCAAAATTAGGTACTTGTGCTAATTCATGATAAAAATTACAATTTGGTTATTAAATTATCTGCTGGAAATGAAAAGAAAGCAAGAAATTTATTAATCGTTTTAATTATACGAAAATACAATGTAATCTTTAAGATCTTCGACTCTTCGAGTCAAATAATAAGTAACTATAAAATTTTACTCGTAATCAACAATACTTAATCCTACAAACATAATAAGTCCAATTCCTAACTCAAGGAATTAATTATATAACTCACATTAACATTAATCGTGGGCATCAATCGGAACCCTATAATAATTGCACATAAAGTCATAGAAGTATAATCACCGTTTATATTTGTACTTCAATGACTTTTATTTAAATCTGGCAATAGTTGAGATCTTCGACTCTCCGAGTCAAACAGTAAGTAATTATAAAATTTTACTCGTAATCAACAATACTTAGTCCTACGGACATGGTAAGTTCAATTCCTAAAGCTAAAGGAATTATACATATAACTCACATTAACATTAACAATCGTGGGCATCAGTCAGAACCCTATAATAATTGCACATAAAGTCATAGAAGTACAAACACTTTTTATAAAAATAAGAAGTAAAAATGGGTCAATCAACTTTTCTTTGTAGCTCGTTGCCATGGTGACGTCTCCTGGGTCACTCTTTAAAACCATGATTTCAAAGGATATAAGTCCACTAAAAAACTGTTTTATTGGCAATTACACACCTATTTTTTTATGGCCTTTCTCCTGAGTGTGCTGGAAGTATATATTATAACATTTTTTGTAAGAAACTCTATCACTGTTGTCTCCTGGCTTACGGGACAGAATAACAACAACAAAAAGTTGATCCACCCAAATATAAAAAGTGTTTGTAGGTACTTCTATGACTTTACGTACAATTATTATAGGGTTCTGACTGACGTCCACGATTGTTAATGTTAATGTGAGTTTTAATTCCTTCAGTGAAGAATTGAACTTATTGTTGATTACGAGTATTTTTTTTTAATTACTTACTTTTTATATAAAAGTCATTGAAGTACAAATATAAAAAGTATTAATTTGTACTTCTATGACTTTATGTGCAATTATTATCGGTTTCTGACTGATGTCCACGATTATGAGTACATATTAATATGAGTTATATAATTCCTTGAGGTAAAACATTATCTAATTATATCCTAGGAATAGGTATTGTTGATTACAGGTAAAATTTGTTAATTATTTACTGTTTGACTCTGTTTTAATCCAAGGTAGAAGGTATCTCCATGTTAAATTTCATCAAAATCCGTCTAGTAGTTTTTGTGTAATATAGTAACAACCATCCATACATCCATACAAACTCACGAACTTTCGCGTTTATAATATTAAGGACTGTTCAATTTACTAAGCGGACATACTTATTTCAATATTAATCATTCAACTAAAAAAATACTGATAGGCAGTGGCTGGTTATAAAATAAACACAGACAAGTCTATCAAGTGTCGTATTTTTTATTTTTATTTGTCTAAATATTTTTCACGATGGAGCGAATTAATATTAAAGAACGCAAATTAATCTTGCAAAAATGGTGTACAGGCCAATTTTCACTGCAGAAAATTGCGAATGAGTTTAAATGTTCCAAGTCAGACGGGTTTCAAATCATAAAAAAATTTGGAGAGCACCATACGCTCGACGATTTACCAAAATCGCGGCGGAGAAGTGGCCCGGCAAACCCAAATGTCGAAGAAAAAGCCGTGCGGCTGTTAAAATCAACAAAGTACATGTCCGTTCGTGAAATTGCCAAAAAAGGAGGTATTAGCGTAGGCACTGTACAAAATATCAAGAAAATAAATAATATACGGACATATATGAAGCAAAAAATGTCGAAAAGAAGTGCCGAGCAACAAATACGGTCCAAAAAAAGATGCCGCAATTTATACGATATTTTGCTGCAAAATAAATCTCGATGCATTCTCATGGACGACGAAACGTACGTGAAATTTGACACAAGTACGTTACCAGGGCCCCAGTATTGCAATGCGGCTGTAGGAGAAATAAAATTGTACCCGATTCCGAAAAAACCATAAAAAATTACAAATTCGGGAAGAAAGTCCTTGTATGGCAGGCAATTTGTTCCTGTGGCCTCAAAAGTACGTCTTATTTTGCAACTGGAACTATTAGTGGCAAAATTTATAGAAAGGAATGCATCACAAAACGGTTACTTCCTATATATAGAAAGCACAGTATTCCCCCTTTGTTTTGGCCTGATCTAGCGAGTGCTCACTATGCTGGTGAGACTGTGGTGCTATTAAATTCATAAATTCAAAAAACATCGATTTTGTTAAGAAAGAAGACAACCCACCAAACTGCCCGGAGCTCCGCCCCATCGAGCGATACTGGGCCATTTGTAAAAAGATACTTGAGGAAGGATGACCGAGAAGCTAGTACATAGGCAGAATTTAAACGCATGTGGTTTGCTGCTTGTAGAAAAGTATCCAAAAGCGATGTGCAAACACTTATGCGACGAATCCGGGCTAAAGTCCGAAATTTTTACCGTTGTAATTAATTCTTTTTTTCTTGTATTCCTTTATTTTAATATTGTAAATAAATATTCACCGTAATAAAGATATATTTGTTATAAAAAATCCGTAAATGAACCTATTTTTGATGTCCGCTTAGTAAATTGAACAGTCCTTAGTAGTATGATTGATGAAAATTAGGAAACGTGCATAAAAAAAATATCAAAAAAAAGCAGTAACATATATACTTCGAATTTAACTTTATATTTTGAAAATGAGACTGCTAACACGCCTTACATTAAATTCAAACACGAACAAATATTACTCAGTCATTAATAGCATATACCACCAAAATTGCATAAAAAAGTATTTTAACACACCAAAATTAGGTAGGTACTTACGTTCTTGGCGGACAGATCTGGCAAGATATGGCACGTGTGTCATCCGTCAAGGCTGGAGTTGAACTGAACGAACAGGTTATTTCCCGTTTGGTGGTCTTATTGCGTTCCGTTCGACGACAAAATCGTATTCAATAGTTACCACCAAAATTGTCAATTTCACCCGGACAACCTTTAGGGCCTAGTTTTGAGTATCAATAAATGTACTTATCCTTATTTATATGTTCTTATATGATGTATAAAGTAATGAGGAATTAAAGTAATGGCAATTTAAGTTAAATAAATGGATATTATGGTTCTATAATGAATCATATATCAAGAACAACTGGTACTGGACGCCACACCAAAATTATGATTTCGACGAAAATATATTTTTTTAATAAACATTAATGACTTTTATAACACTTTGCGATTTGGCTTAATATAATAATTAGTATGTTTTTTACAGAAAAAAATTAAAACTTCTTAAATAATTACTCAACACTATGATTATCAGCTCCGCTGCAAAAAAAAACTCGCTGAGATAATTACCCCTAACAATATAATGTCATTATTGTATGTTTGATTGTTAGATTAAGGGGCAGTGTTAAAATAACCTACGTGGACAGTTTTATAAGAGTATTCTCTTTGATTAAAAAATAAACTGTCAGATAAAAAATAAACTGTCACCATTCAAAATATGACTTGCTTGTATTCATGTGTCGTTGTCATAGCTTATAGTTATTTTTTGATGGAGATTGCCTTGATCGCTTCCTGAGATTCCGGTAACCTTCGGGGAGGAAAGATGGCCGATTGAAAAATCTTCGGCTTTTACTTTTAATTTCTCTTTACTGATTATACTCTAACTCACTGGACATTACTGCGAATCCGCGGTAGACCGCCATTAATATAAAATAATCAGATACCTAGTTATTTTTTATTTTTGTTCTAATCGTTAACTAGATAACATGTTGTTTTATTAAAATACGTTTAAACAAGTTCTGGTATTATTTATTGCATAGCTGAGATTTGTAACAGGCCGCCAGTCAAGCACTTAAAAAAGATTTTACTTTGAAAATCAAACCAAGGAACTTACCGACGCACGAGTAGAGCTCCAGCGCGCCGGCGAGCAGGCAGCCGCGCTGGTCAGTGACGCCGCGCGTCAGGTTCAGGCAGAAGCAGCCCTCGTGGTTATCGAGGAACCAGGCGCCCGCCGCGAACCGCACCGCCGGCACCCCGCCCACCTCCACCTCGCTCTGGTAGCGGAACTCGATGGACCTGCCCGTTTACCTTCTTTAGCTTTTATCCTATTGATTCTGGCTAGCACAATTATAAAAACAAATATTTAATTCCACTTAATCTAAAGTTCCAACACATACACATAATGAAACAACTCTTAACAATACATAAACAAGTATTGTATCTATTATCTTTCAAGTTGGTACAGTCGCCATCAGATATATGGTAGCGGTCAAGGTACTCAAATATTTCGGAGCTGCATTAAATTTCAATATATTAATTACGCTAGATAAGGTCTATAATATCGGCCCATATAATTCGTCATAAATTTAGGAGCAGTGACTTTTCAATAAATTCGTAACATACAATTAGGTAAAGATATCGGAACTTACAGAAGTCATAAATATCGAAGCAGCCAGGATGATCATAAAGATCGGAACATTTATGGAAAATATACCTTAAGTCTGTGTCACATAGTTCATATTTGAATTCGTTACTACACTCATAGACCAAATTAGCGGAACATGTCACAATAAACCACTCTGTTCTTAATGCAAATTGTTGACAACATAATATTAATCATGCGTGTCTGAAACCTTATTTTAATGGGTCCATCGTAAAGTATTTTGAACTATGTGACACAGACTTAAGGTATATTTTCCATAAATGTTCCGATCTTTATGATCATCCTGGCTGCTTCGATATTTATGACTTCTGTAAGTTCCGATATCTTTACCTAATTGTACCTATGTTACGAATTTATTGAAAAGTCACTGCTCCTAAATTTATGACGAATTATATGGGCCGATATTATAGACCTTATCTAGCGTAATTAATATATTGAAATTTAATGCTGCTCCGAAATATTTGAGTACCTTGACCGCTACCATATATCTGATGGCGACTGTACACTTATTCAACATTCCAATGTTTTGTAACCTGTAGGTACTAAACTAGGTATAATCGGGTCCTATTCGGACTGCCAACAAGTAAACCTGTCGGTAATTCTCTATAAAGAGGATAGCTTTTGCCCACGACTTCGTCCCCGTAGAACTCGATTATCGCAGTGAAATAAATAAATAGTTTTAAGTAATTTTATAGTTTGAGTCCCTCCCTGGCTACTCTGGCTAGAATGATCTTTTAAACAAAAGTTGAATAGCATTTGGGTTAATACATTTTAGTTTTCAATAAATTTTGTGTTGCCATCTTTTACTAAAACATGAAGATTTTGTTGCTACATTCAGTTGGACATGAGAAAAATAATTTGCTTCTAAATGTACACCCCTACTTTAAGTGTTTGTCCTTGCGCTTGGGTATGGTCATGGCTAAAGCTATTTATAGAGGTAATTGCACTCTTTTAAAGTTCATCATCGTATCAGCCTGTTGCAGTCCACTGCTGGACATAGGCCTCCCCCAAGGAGCGCCCCAACGCACGATCTCCCGCCCTTTGCATCCAGTCACTGCCAGCTGCCTTCTTCAGGTCATCGGTCCAACTAGCCGGGGAGCGTCCTACACACAGAACTCGATATAGTTCTGTGGTCCTACACTACTTTTGCCTAAGCGTGGTTTCCATTCGAGAACCTTCCTGCTCCACCTCTCGTCGGTTCTGCGACAGACATGGCCAGCCCACTGCCACTTCAGCTTGCTAAATTTTTGGACAATAGGTATCAGTCACCTTAGTCTTATGTCGTATGACCTCGTGCCGGATCTTATACCTTAATGAGATCCCCAACATAGACCTCTCCATAGCACGCTGAGTGACGTGCAGTCGGTGGGCCAACTTGACTGTCATGTCATGTTCCACGTTTCGGCTCCGTAGGTTAAAACTACGACGCATTGGTTAAACACCCGGTTTTTCAGGCACTGCGGCAGTGTCGACGTGAAGATATGACGCAATTTCCCAAATGCTGCCCAGCCAAGCTGCACTCTTCTGGCGATTTCCCGCTCGAAGTTGTCTCTACCGAGCTGTAGTACTTGCCCAAGGTAGACGTACTCTTTGGCAACATCGAGCGTAGTGCTCTCGACGGAAATTGGTTCCGGGATGACATGTTCGTTGAACATTATCTTTGTCTTGTCCAAATTCATCCCAAGCCCCACACGTCTCGAGACAGCGTTAAATTTTAAGTTAATTAAATGGTAATTCTGTCAGAATTATATGAATGCGGGGAATCAAAACATTTTCTCCTTTAGGAATTCCCCTTTATTGCCCTTACCATATTCCGACCTGCGTAATTTGCAACCGTGTGGCTTTACATAATCAAGATTACGCATCAGGAGTACCGGGACCCCAACTTTAAGCATGAACTTAAAGGTATGACTCCCGTAGCTCCAAAAAGTTCAGGAACTCTAGGGGTAGAACGTGACTTGCTCGGTGCCTGTTACAGTCTACCGAGAAATACTCCACAGCATGGCCTTCTACGTGAGTCATATTTTTTTCATTTATCCACTCGAAAATTTCGATGGTCGGTGCTAATATTGCCCTCTCACACAAACATTCTCTGTCTATCATATTGTTTTGCAGATAGAGGTATTATTTGTTATACAAGGGGGGAAAGTTGTATTTTACCTGCGAGTGTTTCAACACACGAGACGTAAAATAACTTTTCACCCGTGTAAAACACAAAACTTTTCACCTCACTACAGCGAGAAAAATAAGAAAAAGGGTTTGTACTATAAGCTCAATTCATTTAGCATTTTGCACGGTTTCCCGTAATTCCACAGGTGTTAATACCTACGTCTTCATCAGTTTCATCACTCGAATCACTCATTTTTAATAATAAAACAAACTAGAAAAACATGCGAATATTTAACGTTGACGGCTTAATTGAAAAGTTTTGACTTAAGTTTTTTTTTATTATTTCGGACGCGTTTTGTTCGCACATCGACTTACTTGGACGTTAGAACATTATATCCGTTTTTACAACAAGAATGAAGGTTTATGTTAAATGCTGATATTTATGAATTCAAATAAAGTTGTAAGACTGTATTTAGTGTTTTTTACTCGATGCAATTCATTCATTGTTTTGTTAAAACTTCAGCACTTTTAACGTTTTACGTTTTGTTAGCTGTCAAGTATCACTTCAGCTGCCTTCAAATGTCAAAACTCTTTGTTCACATGTGGATGAAAAGCGATTTTCTCAATAGATATCAAACAAACAAAAAGGGCTTTCCGAGCTAGTGAGATGAAAAAGTTTATTTTATATCATCTGCTTTTTGTACAATATTACAGAATTCACGGTTTAATGTAATCATACCGTTACTATCTCTTGCAATACGATCTTCGCGGTTAATTAAATCAACATTTAGTAACGTATTCAAGTATTATTCAGATATTTGTACTGCCAGATCACTATTTCTCAAATAAAAGCTAAATTCGTAAAGAGAGCGGCGGCAGTGACTAGAGCGGGACCGGCGCGCGGCGGGCGATGTGTTATAGTCATCAACCAAGGGCGACGCTACACGACCTTTGGCTGACAGCAATATTGGATGCTTCTGATTATAATCCAGATGAAAATGGGAGTCTTCCACCTACTCGCAATAGACCTTGATCGTCAAAAAAAGGATTGAGTTTTAAAAGTATTTTATTGGGAATATTTTTATTAGTTTTAACACGTTGACTGCGGCAATGAAATTGGCGGACTTACCGCGGGTGCGTTACGGAAAATATTTGGTCGTATCAAAGTTTACCGTGGTGCGTTACGGCCAGTATTTTCCCGTTCATAGTGTGTACTTTGAATGGCTGTAACTTTATCAAAAATAACACTACAAAGCTAATTTTTACATACGTGTTACATTATATAGTCTTTTTTAACAAACTGAAATAGTACCCGGCTAAAGGTTTTAGTTTAGAAGATAACCTTTTTACGAAAACTTCAATTTAAGGGAAATTATTTCCCGTACCGCATCGAAAAGGAATTAAGTTAAGTATGTGACAGTGTTGTTTTAAAATAAACGTCGATAATCAACATAATATTTATCATAACCTTCCAAGTTTTTTTTCTTTCCTGCTTTTAAATATTCTGTCGTCGTCTTCTTGACACTGCACATTTTTATTCACATTACACCTTGATTTTTTATTAGTTATTATAAAATTTCGGTCATCTTTAATTCGAGAAGGACCTGGATTATTGTCATTCGGTCTCATTTGATTTACACTTTCCACTTTCACCACATTTTTATCGTTTTTATTGGTAGGGCTTGTTTTTATTTTTCTTCGTGTTCGCTTCATTTTATTAATATTTGTCGATATCGCACAGGTACTCCTTCCTATCGCCAAATGAGACTGTTTGTACCTTCACCTGGGTGCGGTACGGGGTCACAACTACGGGAAAATACTTCCCTTATCGCACTAGAGAGCAAAACTGACACGGTGGTGCGTTACGGGAACTATTTTCCCGTACGATGTTTTATTACCATTAATTCAAGATAGATCTGGTGTTCACAAATCTATAGTTGACTCTTTCATACCTTCATGGGAACCTTGTTAACTCCTTCCCGCACCGAGGGGGAGAACATTATTTTTGACCGCCGCACCCAGCGAAAGTCGAATACGGGAAAATAGTAGCCGTACCGCACACAACGTGTTAAGAGCGTTTATTTCCTGGGTAAATAAAGAACGTAGTTTGTAAGTAGCGTAATACGTAATTACTAATTAGCGTAGTGCGTAATTTTCTGGTTGATTTAAATCATTTATTTAAATCAGTTATAGAGTCTTGAGATTTAAGTAACTTTGCGAAGCGGAGTAAATACGAGTAGGTATACAAGCGAACGAATGAATTTGATCCACATCGAGAAGCCATCGGCGAGATCTTCAATGGGATGCGTAGTTTCCGTCGTAGCTGTAGTTTGTGCGTGAAGAGATACATTTTTAGTTTCTTGTGAGTCCATATTTTCATTGTGATTGATTTTATATTATTTTACAGATCAAGTATTGACAGGCGCGGACATCCACTGCGGGCCATGGAACCATAGAGTGTTATTTATTAATCCTGTAGGGCGTAGGGCTTACAGGGCGAGACGATGTCGGCGGGATTTTCTACACCGCGGACGTGAAACCAGTGAGGCGCGGGCAAGTATTCATTTATTTGAGCGATGCGGTTAGCTACGAAGGTATGAAACTTATGCGCGGGTGAATGTATCCAGGTAAGAGTTATTGTAGAATCAGAGAACGCATATGTTTTATTTATGTTGCAACGCTTAGCAAGGACAGCGCGAACCGAATCAATTAATTTTGCGAGCAAAACAAGCCGGCGAGAGTTTTATTTGGATTAGAGACTTTAGATTTGGCGGTAAGTAGTTTTACAGAATGAGCAGTCGCATTTTCATCTGTGTCAATTCTAACATAAATGGCAGCACCATAACACTGGCGGCCGGCGTCTGCGTATCCAAATAATGTTATTCTGTGTGTAGATGGTATTCCAATATGACGGGTATTTTAATATCTTACAAGCTCGGACGTTCTTTATGAAATTGTTTCCATTTAAAAAGAACGCAATCAGGTACTTCGTACTCGAGCGGTAACTGAAAGGATCGAGTTGAGAGTTTTGTACAAGTTTCTGGAAAATGGATATTTATATTAAAGTGAAAATTATCATCAGTAGGTTGCCATTGCATATCTACAATTTTCGCCGTCTATAGAGCTGACATAATCATCGCCGTACATATGGTTTTCGGCTTCATAAGCGGCGAGCGGACATAAGTCGCGACTGTCGGCGGCGAGTTGACGCACGACACGTATGGCGAGATGGGCGAGCCAGATACGACAAAACATACTCTTTTGAATTAATATTATATTAATCGGCGCATCTAAACAAAATCTGTTGAAATAAATGGTGATCTGGACAAAGCTTAACTTGAAAGTACATTTTTTCGATGTCTGCAGTTAGTGCAATTGAAAACATGCGGAGGTTGAGAAGTAAATTCAAAGATGTTATTTTATAAAATCGGACCTACATACATAAGCATGGATCGGAAATTCGGATCGATATTTACCTAAAGTTGGCGAAATCCCTGAAAAAGATAGGCAAACAAGGCGTCGGCTTCTTAAAAATATTATTTTAATAATTTAAGTTATGGGATTTTGGGATTCTACAAAACGTTAATATAATAATTACTTTACATGTAGGATAAAACGTTCTATTTTGCTCCTATAAATTCGTTAGGTTAATAAGTTACAGCTAAATTAAATAACATTTGGTTAAACATATACATGGAAAATAACTTCAAACAGTTAATATAAATAAATAATTTTGAATTAATGCCGGCGTAATTTATTTATTTTGAAATCCCGGAAATTTTATATGAATTATATGATTGAGTCCACCTCCATACAACTGAACAACAAAGCCGGCGCTAAAGTATAGGTAAATATCGATCCGAATTTCCGATCCCTGTACATAAGTCATGGAGTGACTTGCCAGAGGTACTTAGTCTTACTTCCCGCATCCAAGTGGGGTCCATTTGCAACGTTAAAAGATGGCGGACGTGTAATTTGTTTTAGACTTTAATTTTTGGGTAATTAGGTGTTCAAAGTTCTTTTCTGATAGTGATTTGTACTTTTTATGCCTTTGTGTTGCACAGTGATTGAAGACTTGGACTTATTTCGTGTATCTGGCATCTTTATTCTCGTTTCAAGTGGTCTCGCAGTGGTGCAGAGGTTAAATCTATCTTGACCTCTGACCTACAAATCACCGTACAACGTTGCCCCCAATCTTCCTAGAGAAGATTGGATTGTGTTTTACTGCTATATTGATTTATACTTATATATACCTACTTGACACTGGCGAAATCACTTCACGTGGAAACCCCGCGGTAGTAGCTGTTCAAGTCGCCGCGGGGGCAAAGAAAGAAGAAGAAGACGACGCGAGTTTTTGACGTTTCTTTATCGGGACGATAAACAGCTCGAGGTGGCATATAATAAGCCTGTGCGAGTCTTGAAAATTATTCGGAACTTCAGAGAGATAGCCTTGATCTATATACGTTTGAATAGTTGCGTTATAATATAATCGGCACGTAAATCAGATGAGTCGATTATTTTTTCCAAATCATCCAATTTTTACGTTCTCGTGTGGGCACCAAGTCATACTGGAAAATCACATTTTGAAAATCTCAACATTAAAAACTTTTTTACAGCTCTCTCCTCTCCTCGCATCCCTGTATTAGAGGGTCTATGAATATCGTTAAGTTAGTGGAATCATTGAATCGGCAATATCTCTAATGTTACTGATTAACAATAGCGAAACAAATAATATAATTTGAGGACTTATTAAAAAATTACCCTATACTTATACAAAAAAATACTTTCTTATTTACATGAATTGTACTGGTATACAGGGTTGGGCAGATTACCTAAGTGTCCTAGTTAAAAAGAGCCATAAAATAAAAACAAGACAGATTTTTTTTAAATTTATCACGTTTTTATTTTTAGCGTACTCTATACTTAAAAAAACTAATTCATAAGTTCAAATCGCTCGCCATCAGCTTTAATAACTTGACGCATTCTTCCATAGAATGCATTGCACGCGGCACGCACTACCTCGTCTGGTATTTCATCCCATATCTTGACTAATCGATGCTTGAATGAGTTTAGATTCATGCCCTGTGTGCTCCTAATCTTGCTCAGCATGTAACCCCATATCGAAAAGTCCAAAGCATTCAAATCCGGCGATGATGCAGGCCATTCTTGCCAAGTTATAAAATCTGTCAAATTTGTTCTACACCAGTCTTGAGTGCGTTTAGCTTTGTGAGATGGGGCACTATCTTGTTGGAAGCAGTAATAGTCGTTTCCATATAATTTTTGAGCATTTTCTAGCAAATGACCCTGTAACACGTTCTGGATGTAATAGTCTTGGTTAATTTTGACACCTCGATCAATAAACAGCAGCGGTAACTTGCCTCTAGGCGATATCGCACCCCATACCATGACAGCTGATGCACTCTGGAACCGTTGTACGGCTAATTTGTCCACAGGAATATCCTTCAATGAAGCACAATAGACACGATCGTTTTGTTGGTTGTGATTGTCTTGTAACTGGAACATCTTTTCATCGGATAAAATAATATCATCGCCGTCGTGCCAAGCTGCAATTCCCTACATTTTACCACTCTAGCTTTTTTCTGGGCATCTGTTAAGCCATGATTTTTTTGTTTTTTGTAGGCCTTTAGCCCAAGATCATATTTTAAAATACGACTCATTGTTCGACGGGATATTTTCATATCTTTAGCAAGTTTGCTTGCACTTCGAGCTGGATTTCGTCTAATACGCTCACGAATATTTTTAATGATGTTTTTGGTGCGAACAGATGGCTTTCTCCTAGGTTTGGGCCTGATTTGTGAAGATCCCGTTTCTTTGAATCGCTTGACGGTCCGCGATATAAACCTTATATTGATATTTAAATGTTTCAGCGTCTTCAATATCTCACACGGTCGGTATTTTTTCTGGTACAAATCGCACACGAGCTGGCGTTTCGCGTCCATTGTTGAAAACAATATAAAAACAAAATATATCAAGCTGACGTGTAGAAATCATAAAGAAGGTTAAAAAAAAAACAAAAAAAAAAAACGAAGTGAATAAGAAGTTTAGTTATATTTAAGTAAAAAAGCCATACACAACTAGAACACTTAATCTGCCCAACCCTGTAATAAATGAACTATAAAAACCTCCTATTGTTACAAATACTAGCCTGCAAATATCCGCGATGAAAACGTAGATTGAATCCTCCCTCTTTATGAACGGGGCGTAGACTCCGGAGTCGGTTCCGTTGATCATGTTGCAGATGTTCGGCGCAAGCTCGTCCACGGAGCCGCCCGCGCCCTCGGGCCACTTGCGCAGGCGGCGGCTCTCGTCGAACGAGATTATTTTCCCAACGTCCGCCACGTCCTGCAGTCCTCGAATCACTCTGTACATCGGCGATGGAAAACCGTCTTTCTGTGAAAATTATGATCTTATTCTGAGACACCGAACTTACTCGGGTTAAATTAATGCCAATTGTCGGATCTTTATGTCCACCATATAAAGCCATACACAACATACAGTTCACCAAATTGTATAGTTATATTTACGTACGTATCCGAAAATAGAAAACAATATAGAGCCGTCGGGTTGCAGTGCCATGTTCTGTGAGTTGGCGGCGAGTGCACGGATGGCGGTGCAGGCGAGCCCGCCCAGCAGGCCGGGGTCAGCGCAGATGGGCACCCCGTCGAGGAAGATCTGGCGCGCGCGCACCGTTGCCACCGGCGCGTTCAGCCCACCGAACACGCCGCTCAGGCCCAGGCTCAGCGGTGCCAGCAGCTCCGGGTGCTCTACTTCAGCTACTTGTAGGATGGCCTGGGGAATCATTATAGAAAAACATTATACACGGTTCCGGTGCTGAGCGGTGGTCTACAATCAAAATATTTGGTCCGTCTAAATAGCCTAACAAAATATAGTACTCGTATAGACCCTTCAAAAAAAAAGAGCCGGTTCTCAATTCGTCAGGATCTTTGTTATATTTTATGTATGATCCTCGATTACTCAAAGACCGCTGGACCATTTTGAAAAGTATTTTTGTGTTTGAAACCCTTCGCTGTTTTTTCGATAAAAAGTATTTTATATCAAATATAATATGGTAACCACATTTTTCACAAATAGGCTAAGATGTTTACCAGCGTATTAGTGACAGGTTGCAAGCCCATCGCCTAACAGTACTACAAGTCTTTATTCCTTTATTTGTGCAAAATATGGTTACAGAATTATCAACAAGTTTTTAAAGTTGTAGGTAATTCTGTAGCTCTGCCTACCCCACTCTGGGATTACATATTGTATGTAATATATGTCCAGAACCAGTCCAGTCCTGTATTTCTATTTCTTTCTTTGGTTTGTTATTTTCGCTTTATACAGTTAAGAGTTTACATACATACAAATACATACATACATATATAATGAGTAAAATAATAATTTAAAATGAACTTTAATTACATACTAATCGAAAGTATGAAGCCTATAAAATATGCAAACGTTAGGTTGACAATTTTTCCCATCTTAACTATTGGGTAGGTACCTAAATATAAACAGGTAAGTCGGTATTAATAATTTGCGCTAAACCTAATGTTCTTAACGTTAGGTTTAGCGCAAATTAAGGTATAAGCAATAATTGCAATGCCTTTTTAAAGTTCACTCTTTATATTTTTTTTATTAAGTATACATATAAGTACGGGCTAAAAAAAACTGTCAACTTATTCGCCATATATTACGTAACATATTAAATTTGATATAAAATACTTTTTATCGAGCTGGGTGAAAGTCGTCTCCTATTCGGATCCCCTACCCCTACTAATTTACTTTCTATCTGATCCCATTGTCGACAGGTCTGGATCAAATAATAGAACCTTGGAGAAATCGACGGAACGGCACACCGATAGCGATTAAAAGTACCTACTTCAAACAACAAAATAAAAGCCAATTAGGTATTATATTTATGAATAAGCCATTCTACCATCTTATATACAAAACAATACCTTAATCTAAATAGAAACGCAATTGAACCACAATAGAAACGTAACGATGAGGCCAAAGACTAAATAAACATGTCCAAGTGTTAGTAGAACGCAAAAAAATACTACTATTTGAGAAGTTTACATTATTTCACATTCATTATTATAAACTATTTGTTATACATCGTTAATCTTCGATAAATATATATAATGTGCTTGCTTACTAGTTTGGTAAGTATAATTTATACAAGGTTTCCGGGAAATAGTGGCCAACCTTACAGGGCTGGATAGCTCAGCTTAAGCGTGGCCAAAATATGATAAATCATGTTTAATAAAAGTCGCAACAAAAACTAAAATATAATTTAATTTAATTTATTAATTTAATTTAAGAAAATTTAAGTTATTACCTTATATCGTAGTGTCGTTGTATTTTACATAGATGTTAAGTGTCTTTTAAAATATTTAAAACCAGCTAACTTGATTTTAAACGCTAGTTTGATAAAATTCAGTCTTTTTGAACAAACTTATCTACTTACTAATAACTTCGCTGCTGTAATCAATAAACTCAATTGTTATATCATTTTAGAATTTCCATTAAACAGGCCATTTTTTAGGAAAGCGGCACTACAGGTCTCAGTACATTTTTGTACACCGCGCGATGTTAAACTTGCCGCAAGAAAAACTCAGATTCCTAAACTTTAAATTTGATTAGTTTTTTTTTAACTGCTATATTTTTATTAATTTTGTTGATAGAGCAAATAAAAGCAAATTTTATCAGCAGCTATCTGTGACAGCAAGGAAAACTGAAAAATTGTAATAAATGTGGCCATGGCATTGAAATCAATATTTAATGCAGTTATTTTGAAATTATAACTTTGATCATTTCTCTGTAGGTTAACATGGAATCAAGCCGAAGGAGATCTACGTCTGTAAGACAGTTAGAACTTTTAACAATGTTCATGGATGAGCACAGTGGCTTGAATAGCCACCAATATCTAGGACAATGGGTATTTGTTGATTAAGGAAGACAGACGAGTAGCTAGTGAAATGAATTCCTCTACATCTTACGAGTAATAAAAACGGCTCCCCTAACGGACCCCCTATTTATGATTTCTATTTCAAAATCAAATGTAACAGAGTCAACGGAGCTCCGCTGACGCGGAGCTCCTACTTCTGGGTATTTTGGCCCTTCGGGCCGTCTGAATAACTAGCATAATCTAAACCTATCTACGTATTTACCTTTTTAGCAAACCACGCATCATTATTTTAGTACATAGGAAGTTGGTGAATAGTAATGGGACAACGAGAAACAGTTATCCTTCGTCGTGGTCCCATCAACGGGACAAAATAATGGGACCATGAAAAAATGGGGTCAAATGTTTAGTAGAATAGTTTTAAACGTTGCGATAAAGTTTTATTGTGTTAGGAGAATACGACGTGTCATAACTTCGATCGATCGTTAACTTTGAGTTGAAGTCGAACTACAATTGAATCGTTACTTGATAGTAGAATAATAAAGAGCGTTAAAATTGCCGTCCAACTGAGTGTCTACTAAGATCATAACACAATTTTGTTAGTAGAATTGACCCTCTGGCGAGTCCAGTGAGTGTTCTATGGTGCGTTCCTATATTCAAAACCGTTGGTAGAGTTGTGACGTCTCGTTAAAATTTGACACATTTTGTATGAAGCAAATGTCATAACGCTACGGCCCGTAAGGGAAACGATTCGTTTCTTGAATATAGGAACCGGGCACTAGTGAGTTATAAAATGCTTACAAGCATTACTATTACGTTAAGGAATGTCACAATCGCTTTTCTATGCCAATTGTTTATTTATAGTTGGCAGATAGGGGGGGGGCAGCGGACATAACCCGACTGTACTGTCTCGGCAGCGGTAGATTATCGTCGGTGATACTGCAAAACCGCGTAACTAACAAATTTATGTCAGAGCAAAATAAACCTTATATTATTACTAAAAGGTGCATTTTGCTCCTTATTAAAAATGTTATTTACTCGGTTTTGCAGTTCCACCGACGTTATGTGCTAATTGACGGTCATGAGTCATGACATGATATTAGCTCTATCTGAAAATAACAATTAACGAGCGGTTTCAAGTGGACTCGCAGTCAAGTGGTGCAGAGGTTAAAACTATCTTGACCTCTGACCTACAAATCACCGTACAACGTTCCCCCAATCTTCCTAGAGAAGATTGGATTGTGTTTTATTGCTATATTGATTTATACTCATATATACCTTGACACTGGCGAAATCACTTCACGTGGAAACGCCATATCCCTGCGGTAGTAGCTGCTCAAGTTGCCGCGGGGGCAAAAAAAAATAAAAAAATTAACGAGCGGTTAATACCGTTGGAGCGATTTCTAATCCAATGTGGTACAGTACATATGAGGGCTGTTTCGATACTTTCTATAGCTACTCAAAAAAAAAAGATATCTTTATTATTTATTTACAGTTTTTCAAAGTATTTGCCTGCAGTTTCGATGCATTTTTGCATTCTTCGAAACCAACTTTTAAAACAAGAAAAAAAACAATCTAACGGAAGGTCGAAAAATACACTTTCATAGTGTATCTTTCGACCTTCCGCAAGATTCATTGACTGCGTCGTTGGAGTCGTTAAAAGTTCGTCCTCGCAAGGTTTTTTTATTGAGGGAAACAGGAAAAAGTCGCACGGAGCGAGATCTGGGATTTTTATTATTATTTAGATATTCATTTAATTTCCTATAAGTAAATTAGGTATTTTACATATTCAAATATAAAGGTAAAATAACAAACCGATACAAAAAATAAACATTATAAAAAACCTAATCTACGGGTGCCACCAGCAGCGGGGCAGGGCTCAAGCTACCGGTGGTTAGGGCTGCAGAGAGAGGAACCTCCTCACAATGCGTGCCGTGTCGAGGAGTACTGCCTTCTGTATCTGGCCCTTGATCTAGCCATCTAGCGAGAGTCTATTGAGGTGTTAGTCGAAACTCTTCGCTATAAGACCGTTTGCCGAAACAACTATCGGGACAATGATCGTCGAGTCAACATCCCACATGGTGGTCACCTTGTGAGCCAAGTCAAGGTACTTGCTGAGCTTATCCTTCTCGGCCTTCACGAGGTTCTCGTCATGCGGGATGGTGACGTCGACGAGCACTGCCCGGCGTTGAGATCGATCTGTCAACACGATATCAGGCTTATTGGCGACAATAGTCCTGTCTGTGATAACAGATCGATCCTAATAGAGCGTAGCACGACCATTTTCGAGAACTGGCGCCGGTGTGTACTTATAGTACGGCACTTCAGACTCAACAAGACCATATTGAAGAGCAAGCTGCTGGTGGATGATCTTGGCTACGAGGTTATGTCTGTGCAAGTACTCGCCGTTGGCCAAATGCGAACAACCGGAAATTATATGTCTGAGGGATTTGCCGGGGCAACGGCACGCTCGACAAATGTCTAGCAAAATAATAATAATAATAAAAATCGTTTATTTAACAAAAACTATTTGTTACATATAATATGCGGTTTGTCCATCAGACTCCATACTAGGCTGGGCCTATATCTTGGCAGTCCGCGAGTGCGATTAACATGATAAACCACGGTAAATACAAGATAAAATACAATTACTTAGGTAGGTACTTATTATTATTAATAATGCTTAAAGCTAAAGCGTGCGTGCGTGTGAGTATTTGTGAGCGTACAACAACGACATTCATTCAAAAAGTTAGGATGCGGTATTAAATTAGATTAAATTAAATTAAGTGGTCGGTCTCAGGGTACGATGGCGTGAGCAACCATTTATAATACCCTTTTAACATTAATTGCGGATGAAAGCACCAGCAGCATGCAGGGATATAGAGGAAAAGCCCCAAATATAGACCAGGTACATAATATGGACCACTCAAATATCTCGCTAGGTGGCATTGCTAACGAAGTGAAGTTGGCCGCTTTTGACGCCATTGAGGTGCGGCTCCCCGCCGGTGGTTCGCGGCGAAGCTCAGTGCGCGTACGTGTCAGTTATCGTCGATTGAAGTTTTTAGTCACATTTGATGATTTTTTTTGTGAGTTTTGTAAGGTTATTACTTCTTTCATGACCACCGCTTATTCTTGTACCCCCGTGTCCTAGAAACGTTATTTTGTTAGTAAACTTTCTTGTTGTAGCGTGTGACGACACGTATTACTAGTATTGTTTGAAAAATATTTAATGACAAAATGACACCTGTTCATATTATGGACCAATAGTGTAGTTTCAAATATGGAGTAGTAGTCCATATTATGAACATGGTCGTATGCACTTGTGCGCACTGCATAGGTGTGTACTTTAACTGGAGGCATTAGGTTTTGGTTTAACTAGGAGAGACATCAAGTCTTTAGCCTTTAAACTAGGTGTCGATGGCATTTCATTTTTATGTGAATATTACTATAATAAGGAAGCATATACTGTGGAGACTTTATAGTACAGTCAACAGCATAAATAAATGATCATTTATGTACCTTGTCACTTTAACGTTGTGTTTGAAATGTTATACAAAATTGTAAAACGATTGAAAGCGACAAGGTACATAAAATAATGATCACTTATTTATGCTGTTGACTGTACCTATTACTTCCACTTATAAGACCGACTACAAGTTCCTAAGTAATTCTAAAAGAAAAAAATGTGATAATTATCTTACCTTAGATACTATGGTCCATATTGCGCACCCATAGGCCATATTATAAACATAGTGGTCCATATAATGTTCCCTTTTTTGAAAGGGTTAATTTTGAGTTTTTTTATAAGTACAACTTTTTTATTAAAATTCGTTTCTTTATAACATTTTTATTATAGTTACAAGATTGCCAGATAATTTCTCGACTGATTCATTTTTATTACATTTCCTTAACTTTAAAATCCTGTGTTTTATTTAACAAATAGTATATGGTAGTCCATATTTGGGGCTTTTCCTCTATACGTAGGGATGAGAGTATGCAGGACATTTTCTAGCCAATGCTGACCTAAGTGGCAAGTGGCATATGGTGGGTGAGGCAATAGTTGTAAAACGGAAGTGGCCAAAAATTTGAGGGTCTGAGCAGCAGTGTGAGCTAGGGCGTTATCCTGGCGAAGAAGAAAGCCTCGGGTACCGCTCTTCGGACGCTCCTCGCCGAGCTGTTCGAAGGCTTGAGGTAATCACATTTCGGTTTACCATTGTCTTCTAGAGTAATAACTGCCACAGGACCACTACGTCGAAAAAACATGGCGATCATTTGTTAACCGTTCTACCTCGAACAACTTTCGTAGGCAAGCCATCTTCCTCGAACACCCGTTGCGTCGATTGTGGCTTGGTGAGTGGGTCGTAGCTAGATATATCCACGATTCATCACTGGTCAGGATGTTCGACACCTGTTGTGATTTGCCGTAGCCAAATTATTCGAGCATATATTTGCACCAATCTACCCGCCGAGCTTTTTGATCTTCAGTGAGCAAATGCGGAATCAATCGTGAACAAACTTTCCGTACTTTTAAGTGATCGTTCAAAATATTCAAAACTGCTTGTGATCCAATCTTTAGTTCGTCCTGTATCTCCCCATGTGTAATATTCCTGTTTCCTTTAATATGCCACTCCACTTGGATGGACGACACTCTCGTGAGTCACTGCAGTCTGGAGTCCCCGGTCAGCTTCATCTTTGACGGACTGGTGGCTAATGAAGCAGCAGATTCCCCAAAAGCTGTGTTTATGTTTTCATGTGACTCCTTAAACGTTAAACCTATTTTGTAGTCGTGATAAATCATCACACGAAATTCCTCTCTTGTAATGTTCATGTTGAAATCGAAACAATGTATGACACATATTTTCAAATTTTTTTTTTTATAAAGCAGGATTTTGACACTGAAAGGTAGATGATGGATACCTACCATATTGACGAAAAAAATAACAAAGTTTTTAATCGATTGCACTGTAGCGCATACCTAGTAATCAAATGCTGCTCGAGATCAATAAAATAAATAAAAAAACAGCCAAGTGCGAGTCGAACTCGCGCACCGAGAGTTCCGTATTTAAATTCCGGATTATATATAAGTAGATAGTTGGAAAACGCAAAAGAAAATGCTAATTTTGTTATGAACTTTATTGTCAACTTTAGTCTAAATTTTTTAAGTTTTTTTTTTTTTTTTAAACTAAAATTTTACAACTTTATTTTATTGCCGCGTAAAGTATTATTAATTATCTTTAAATCATGAATTTTATTAGATTTTCTCTTCCATAAACTTCGGAGATAATGGGGTGGGAACGGTATACCTAGTCGGTTACTAAGTTCTGTTACTGAGATTAATTACAATTAAAAAAAAAAATTAAGGCAGTTTTGCATAAACCTGTATATTAATCAAAACTTTGATTTATATAGAATAATAATAAAAATAATGTATTCTAAACTATTGCAATTATTTGATGTAGGTACGAGCTTGAAGTATTTCCCATTTCGGACGATAAAATCATAGTTAAAATCACGCACGACGATGATACTGATAACGGCCCCAACTTTTGTAAGAGTTCCTGTAGAGAGTTCCAATTTGCTTAACATATTGAACAGACTTCTAGCTTTAAATTCTGATACGAATGTATTCAAAGCAACTAAAGATCCGCTTGGACACCGGTCAATCTTGATGACTCATTAAATCGACTTTAAGATTTCACATGATTTTGCAGAAATACGAAAACACACCAAAACTCTTGCTTCATAAGTTGGAATTAAGTCATGTTGAGAAATATAATTTTGGTCTCTAAACATATACAGAGATAGGATTTTTTATAATATTATACAAAAAAAGTTCTTTGGTAAACAAAGACTAACTTTTAAGCGATTTCAAAAAATTTAATTTACAGAAAAGTCATGCGTAGGGGAGAAGGGGGTAACACCGGATAGTTAAGAAAAAATAATCATAATTAATTATAGCACGAAGATATATTTCAATAATATCTAATATCAAAATCAACTAGTAATAGGCTATCATTTGGCACAAACTTATAGAGATCAAGTTATTACTTAAGAGATCAATCAACATTTGCTTAAATTTGGTAAATCCGATTTCACCCCTTGTGTGAGGGTAAAACCAGATACCATAATTGTAATGGTGGGGTGAAAACAGGTACTAATTATTTACATTCATCACATACGAAAAACATACGGGTCACATGATGCCTTAGGTATTTTCTGTGATTTGATCAGGAAGCTACACCATTATGGAGTTAGAAGTACTGCGCTAAACTTAATAAAAACGTACTTATACGGGAGAATACAAAGGGTAGACGTGAATGGAAAACGATCACCTGGGTCTTTGGTCAAAATGGGCGTACCACAGGGCTCAATTTTGGGTCCTTTTTTATTCCTCATTTACATAAATGATTTACCATACCTTATAAAGGACAAACATGACATAGTATTGTTTGCTGATGATACCTCACTCGTATTTAAAGTCAAACGACAACAGGAGTTTAATATCGATGTAAACAATGCTATATCAAAAGTAGTAGATTGGTTCAGTGTTAATAATTTATTACTGAATGAGAAAAAGACTAAATGTATCAAATTTATGACTACAAATGTGAAAAATAGACAAACTACTGTAAGTATAAAAAATGATAGATTAGACCTAGTTAATGATACAGTATTTCTTGGAATAACGTTAGACTCCAAACTCCAATGGGGTCCTCATCTGGCTAAATTAGCGAATAGACTAAGTTCTGCAGTTTTTGCGGTTAATAAAATTCGGAATATAATAGACTTGAAAACCGCTCGATTAGTTTATTTTAGTTACTTCCATAGTATTATGTCATATGGTATTTTACTATGGGGTAGTGGTGCTGACGTAAACAGCATCTTTGTTCTACAGAAGAGGGCTATTTGTGCTGTTTACAAGATGGGTCATAGAGACTCGCTTAGAGATAAGTTCAAAGAAACGAATATATTAACCGTATACAGTCAATATATTTATGAAAATATTATGCATGTTCATAAACACATCGGTAGTTTTAGAAAGAACTGTGACATACATAATGTTAATACCAGAAATAAACATGAGCTCGCAGTGCCCTTTACACGGCTTCACAAAATAAAAAACTCTTTCATGGGTAATTGTATAAGGTTCTATAGGGTATTTCTCTAGATCATAATTTTTTCGAGTTCGGGGCAAAAAGTGCTTGAACTTAAAACCGTACGTTTTCACAAAAAAATATGCATATGCTATAAACTTTAAGCTAAATGGAGCATACATAAAGCTTGTTGTAACTATTTATGTAATTGAGGAAAAAAAAACGAAGTGCTGAAACTTGACATCGGTGGAGAGTCCGCAATGCAGATTTCTTCGCAAAATAATTCGAAAAGCAACATCTAAGCTTAAATAATAATATCTAATATTATTTCACATGTGTATATATAGTTAACAATTCACATTATATATATCAAAATAAATAAATGAGAACAGTTTAAGAGCAGTATCGTATATTTCGATACGTCCGAGAGTAGTGCTTGATTACAGTGGCATTTACAAAACGATACGCACACCTCTACCGAAAAATGTTAGGTACTACGCTGCCCGCTTGTCGGGAAGCATTTAGTCACGCCGCCATTGCTGGAGGGAGCCCACGTGTCTCGCGCCATTTGGGCAGATTTTACCGAGGTAAGTTCGTCGCTCGGTGGTTTTCGAATAGGGTGATTGTTGAATTCGGTGGTGCGATTTATTTGTAGAATTTCTAGTTTTTGTGAAAAGTAAACCAGATGAGAAATACCGCCAAAGGGATGAGTTTTATAATTAAAAATCTCAATATTCTATTATTTTTCTTCTTCTCATAATTGTTAAAAATGGTTATATATTGATCTCGGTGGGTGTGATCTCCGTGGATTCGGTGGTCTTTTTGACCATCGAATTCAAATTACATCCATGGAAATCAATTATTTACGAAATACAAGATAATAATTTGTTGATTTTTACACCAACCTAACGCCTACGATATTTGTTTTAGATATCAAAATGGGTAAGATCACAAGAACAAAAACTTGAAAAAAAAAAATTGCGAACGAGCTCGGAAAGCAAGAATAAAAAGTGACCCCACGCTTTACGAACTGCTTAAAGAAAAGGATAGGCAATGTCCACCCTAAGCATTTTCTTACAGTTTTCAATTTATTGTGTGTAAACAAACAGTGTTACATTTTACATTCCCGATGGTAAAACAATGTTTTGTTTGCATTATAATTAAATATTTTACTAAATCGAGAACTGCAATTAATTTCGCGTTTGGGGTAAGCCACCTAAAAAACCACTTACGTTGATGTTTGATCTCATTGTAATAAACCAAAATACATACACATACATACATACATAAACTCACGCCTCTATTCCCAGAGTGGGGTAGGCAGAGCTACACAATTACCAACAACTCTAAAAACTTGTTGATACTTAATTCTGTAACCACATTTTGCACAATTAGGCTAAGACCAAAATAAATAGTTATTAAATGTAGGTTACTAAATATTTGTTGTTAGTTACATTATTTTATTGTGATTATTAATATTTGATCATGTCGTTGTTCATCAGAAGTTATTTATTTGGTTAGAGTTTCGAGATGTTTTCTGGTCTCGAAACTCTAACCAAATAAATTACTACTTATAGGAAAATATGTAGGTCAGCTGATCAGGAGAAAATTTAGAGAAAAAACTTTTTATTTAAATTTAGTTACCTATTATCTGTGATCAGACATGGGTCCAACTAAAAAATTAAAGTATTAATCATTCTGTTAATCCTAAATATCAAAAAATAAAGAAGAACTGTCAAATTTATTTTGTTTTTATTGAAAATGTTTATCTCGGTGGACGCAGTTTTGAATTCGGTGGTGGAATTTATTGAGATATTGATCTCAGTGGGTCCTTTTTTGATTTCGGTGGCAGTTTCATTTTAAATATTTAATATCTCGGGCTGCACTAGGCCGATCCGAGGCAAATTGCCACCTAAAATTATTAAATTTAAGCTAGTTCAAAAAAAATATTACAAAAATAAGAATTTTCAAAAAAAAAAAACGGCCACCGAAGTCACGCAAAATGGCTCGGTCTGGAGAAATACCCTATAATAAGCTCCCAAGTAGTGTTACTCATTTATCAGTAAATAAATTTAAGAGTTACGTTAAACGTCAACTAATTTCTAAAGCGTATTATAGTATTAAAGATTATATGAATGATGACAATGCTTGGGACTGTTGGGACTGAATTATTTGTATTACAATTATTAATGACCGTGGAGACTATATACATCTCCTTGTATGCTTATTATTTTAATTTGACATCTGGAGACTCTTTACATCTCCAAAATTGACCGTGGAGACTTTCTACATCTCCCTTGTTTTTTGTTTAATTACCTACTTACCGTAAAACGGGGCTATTTGGGAACCACGAGGCTATTTGGAACCCAAGTAATTATATAAGCTTTTAGTTGATATATTTTTGTCATGGCAAATACAAAATACAAAATACAAAATATTTATTCAGTAAATTGGCCACATGCGGGCTCTTTTACACGTCGGAAATGTACAGTGAATCTACCAGCGCTTCGGACAAGACCATCATTGCGGAGAAGAAGCGCCGCAAGAAACTCCAGCAGAAGGTCATTTTTTCAATCATAAAAACATAATTATACTTAAAAGTAAGTTACATTAAGTAATATTAAGGTAATAAAGTAATAAACAATAAATTCTTAAAACAAGCAAAAATAAAATTATTACAAATGTAAGTAATAAACCTTAAAATAAAATAATGACTATGAGAACGACACAACGAGGTCTCTACGTCAAAAGCCAATAATAGAACTAAAAACTTAGCCTGACAACAAATTTTACAGTTCTAGCATAGCCATGACAAAAAATATATCAACTAAAAGCTTATGATTACTTAGTTCCAAATAGCCCCGTGATTACCAAATAGCCCCATTTTACGGTACCTATATTTAATTTTAATTTGACATTTGGAGACTCTTTACATCTCCGGAATTGTATTATTATTTTAACCTGACATTTTTATTAATTTAATTATTATTAATACTGGGACCTGTACATCCCTGTGTCATTTAAATTAGATAGCTTAAGTTTAGTATTGTAATAAGTTATTTATTTAAAAAATGGCTTACTGTTGAGTTTCTTGCGGCGCTTCTTCTCAACAATGGTCTCTTGAAGCGCTGGTAGATGGTAGATTCAGACTTGTAAAAGTGCCTACAGGGCCTACTTACAGAATAAATGATTTGAATTTGAATTTGAACAATAATTCCTGTGAATTACACCCGGTGCAACCTTCGTGGGCCCATTTCAGACAAACCGTACATTGAATCGAGGCATCCGTAGATTTTGACCGACTATATTTTTCATTGCAAATAAGACATTCAGTATCATCTTCATTTACATTGTCTTTATGTTTCTGATTGTGTGTATTTTTAACAGATTTTGATTTTTTTCCTCTTCCTTTTCCCTTGAGTGAAGGTGTTTGTCGAGCTTTAGTTTTATTCTGTAATAATTCATTTTTGTAAGGAGACTCGGTTAATATAGCAATTTTACCCCGGCGAGCTGACGGCTTCCTGTTTCTCTCCAAAGTGTGAGGAATGGGCATTATATCTTTTGGTGTGACAACGAATTCACCTTGATGTTTAGAACAAGATGGTTGAGATATTAAGGAATTATAAATCGGTAACATAATAAATGATGGGGGGAAACCGGATACCTGATTTCACCCCGTCTGCTTCTACCCGACGGCCTTGATTTTACAAATTAAAAAAATACGCAATAGTTTAACGGTCGAATTAAAAAACAAAATTAGAAATCATTACCCAAATAGTCACTAATTCGACTTAAATCATTACCATGCATATTATTATACCGATAGTAATTTGATACGAGATAAAATAAATAGAAATATTACATCAATTATCTTGGTTTACTTTTTTTTCTCAACGGCAACGTAAGACGACGCACCTCGCCGGCCGCCATTTGCACGCACAATAAGCGGCCTCTGCCCGTGCTGTCTTACGTGTCCAAGCTAGTCAGCGATAGCAGAAATGTGAAATAGCACACTATCTGCTTTTACCCGCTATCTGATTTCACCCCCCTTCCCCTAATTTCATCGATGCCGGCTGTGAATGTTAAAAGATCGTATCGGGAATTGCGGAAACTAAGAAAAATGATTAATTGTTTTTCAAAATGTATATTAATTAAGCTTTTTATTTTTATAAATATTGAAATTAAAAAATAAACATAAGTTAGTTTTATTTGCATCAACCTTAGTAACAGAACTTAGTAACCAACTAGGTATTAGGGTTCCGTAGTCCAACTAGTATCTAACCCTTGTAGTTTCGCCGTGCCTGTTCTCCGTCCGCCCGTCCGCCCGCAGCTTAGCATGCGGTATCATCGACCCGATACCGCAGTCAACTTCGTGTTAACAATAGGTTATGCCCGTAGCTGAACAATGAAAAATACAAACTATAAATAAAGTGGCTGTTATTAAAATGACATATCATAAACTCAATGCTTTTAACTGTTGTATACTCAAATAGCATTTTTATCCGCTTAAAATAACTGAACCCCTCGTGTGCTGGAGCTGAAGGATACACCTGTCCACCTAGTCCTGGTCGCCTCAGATTAGGTAGATATGTTTCATTGCATTTTTTTACAAAAACCTAGGTCAATTTGGGTGGGAATGTCCCATGTTCTTTTTTGTTTCTAAACAATTACTGTTTGAGTAGGTACCTATACATATTATACAGGGTGCCTCTGACCTTGGGGCTTTAAATGCATAGATCAATTCTACTCCTGAAACTAAACTTCTTTTGTTCTGTAAGTTATTAAAAATATGTTCAGTTTAAATTTATTTTTTATCATACAAGTTAAATCTAATTTTCAATGAACGCGATCCAATTCTCCATTTTCCTTTAGCCCTCGTACCAAGGTAATGTCGCCCCCGTACCATGAGCATGGCCTCCCAACTCGAACAACGTATAATTATTACTTTAATAAACTCATAGATGGCGCCACAGGTATCGAGCGAAACATTTGAATCAGTAATCGTGAAGATTGAATGATTTTTGCACCTTAATAAATTCAACGTACCTTAATTACATCAAAAACATCCTTCTCTACATAAAGTAGGGTATATTTTATAAGTTTAATAAATGCAATAAATTTTATATTAACTCCATCTAACTCATAAAAAACTTATAAGCTTTCAAGCTTGCTACGCCTTATTAGGTACTGTCACTAGATGGTGCCATCACGGATCGCGAAACTACTATCACAGTATATAAATAAACCAGTAAAGAAACTAGGCCAGGCCTGTGTCACTCCGCGTGTAGGTATTAAAAACATACCAATATATATATAGGGTCAATCTAGTAGGCTGCCGCAAGCGAAAGACGACACACGTATAACCACGTATAACCACGTCTAACTTATTATGAACCGTAGTACAGTGAATTAAGGCCCATATTTCCTCAAAAAAAATTAGAAGGTATGTAAATGAACACGTGCTCGACTGGAACGCGAGCTAAATTAAATCATATTGTCTATCAGATTGAGTACATATTTCTTTGAAAACCGTTGTGAAGTAAAGCTTCTGTAACGCTAGTTACTAGTTATTATTCTGTGACTAGGCCTACTTTTCAAGATAAATACCTACGCTCCAATTGAGCGTAAGGGTTGTCCACTAACATTTTGTAAAATTGAAAAAAAAACTTGTTTATTGTATCTCAGCTAGTTAGTGCAAAATCGATACGTGTGACCTGCGACAACAAATCCGTTGCAGATTGAGAAAAAGTAGCCGCCATCTTTAATTTTTTAGTTATTCAACCGATTGCTTCCAAAATCGATATCTAGGGATGTGCGTGGTTTCCGACAACGAATTTCTTGGCAGAATGAGAAAAAGTAGCCGCCATCTTGAACTTTTTTATTATTCGACAGGCTGCTTCCAAAATCGTTATCTGGAGATCTGTGTGATGTCCGATAACGAATCCGTTAACATAATCAGTAAAAGTAGCCCCTGCAGATAAAATTGGGTAGGTAATAAACATAACTTTACCATTTCAAGAAGTCTTTATTCTTCGTTAGTTATACATATCAAATAAAACTGAAGAATAAACAAACCTAATTTATTTACATACATACATACATACCTTCACGCCTTCATTCCCAGAGTGGGGTAGGCAGAGCTACAGAATTACCAACAACTCTAAAAACTTGTTGATAACTCTGTAACCACAATTTGCACAATTAGGCTAAGATGTTTAACAGTGTATATTAGTGACAGGTAGCAAGCCCATCGCCTAACAGTACTACAAGCCTTTATTCCCTTAGTCGCTTCTTACGACTTCCACGGGTAGACATGGAGTGGCACAATTCTAAGCCGGCAACCACACGGCACCTAATTTATTTATTGGCTGCTTTTAACCTTTATTACAAATTACTCACTGAAAAATACTTTCGTCTGCTACGACATGTTCGGAACGCTTTATTGTTTAATTTTATTGTGTAAAAAATCCCCAGATATTGATTTTGGAAGCAATCGGTTGAATAACTAAAGAGTTCAAGATGGCGGCTACTTTTTCTCATTCTGCCAACAGATTAGTGGTCGGAGACCATACACATCCCCAGGTATCGATTTTGGAAGCAATCGGTTAAATAACTAAAGAGTTCAAGATGGCGGCTACTTTTTCTCATTCTGCCAACAGATTAGTTGTCGGAGACCATACACATCCTCAGATATCGATTTTGGAAGCAATCGGTTGAATAACTAAAGAGTTCAAGATGGCGGCTACTTTTTCTCATTCTGCCAACAGATTAGTTGTTGAAGACCATACACATCCCCAGATATCGATTTTGCAAACAATTTTTAAATTTTTACTTTTGCAACACGTCATCGTTTTATAAAAAGCTCTTTATTTAAAAACATTTTATTTATTCTTACCTTTCAACACCAGCAGGGAGTTTAAAAAATGATAGTTCCGGGTTTGAAGAAGCCGAATTCAAACAACCGTATACCACGCAATACTTTTGTGGCATCTTTCTCAAGAACAAGCGTAAAATGCGAAGGAGCCCATTCGTCTCGACGCGACACACGCGACGCGACTGACAGCACCGCCAAATCCTCTTAGCGGTCTCGTAGAGGCGTGCGTCTGTGTGAGTGCGTCGTTTCGAGCGTTTGTTCGTAGCTTCTTTACTGGTTTATTTATATACTGTGCTACTATGCACTATCACAGGCCCCAAGCGTTTCGTTTTTACAAATTCTTGTTTAATGCGTAAAATCAATACTCAAAATACGTCTTTTATATTAAAAACAAAAAAACAATAGAGAAAATAATGTCTTGACGAATATAAATGAATATTACAAAATACTATTTTGGCGGTTTCGGTGTATTAAAATGTTAGTACAAACACGGAACGAACAACGTGCTATCTTTAACCATTGAAGTATCAAAACGCGCTGACAGTTTGTGTACAAACATTTAAACTACACTCGGCGTTAAAACTGAATGGAATATTATAAACAGAGAAACGGGAAAATCTAAAACTCGTGATAATCAGGTCACCCTAAACACAGGTGACAAACAAATCAAGTCAAATAAAGAAGTTGCCTTAGCATTCGAATATTATTTTTCCAACACAGCCATTAAGACCACGAAATGTCTTAAATCATCTGCGGTGCAAGCTCAATCATTACTTTGCACTAATGTCAGTAAATGTAATATAAACTTTGAATTCAGCCCTGTAAATTCAGATTCAATAGTCAAAGTATTTAAATCGCTTAGTTTAAAAAAGACTGAGGATTTGTAGGGCACATCAGTTAGTGTACTTTTTCATATCATAGATGTAATTGCACCCCATCTAGCATTAATTTACAATAATTCCATTTCAGAAGGGATATTTCCAGATCTCATGAAATATAGTAAAGTCATACCTCTTTTTAAGTCATTTAAACAGAAAAAAGTCGTACCTACGATAAATAAAATTGAGAAATTGTAATAATCTAGTACTTCGTACTCCTCGTACTAGTTACGGAAAAAAAATCTGTATGAAGGTGCAAACTTATATAATAAATAAGCTTCCTGAAAGCATAAAAGATGCTAAGACCATGCAAAATTTCAAAAGATTACTTAAATTCTATGTAACTGAGCAAGTGCGCTCTGATATCCGCAACGCGCTTTAAGCCACATCCATTCAACCTTAATCTGTGTCCACCTTATCGCTGCAACTACGCGGGCGCTCAGCCTCGACTTTGTCTACCTACTAATTTAAGTCTACCCACCTACCACGTAAAAACATAATATATATTGTCTTAGCATTAAATTAAAATTAAAATCTTATATGTTAAAATGTACGTAATTAATTTAAGGTACCTACTAACTAATTTTATTTTTTCTTTTATATTTGTTTTGCGTGAATGTAAATACGCACGCTTAAATACGCTCACCCTCACGCTCATATTTCACGCTCACGCTCGTATTTTTAACTTATTCTTAATTCTCATGTAAGTGAATTGTAAAATTCTTATGAAAAAATAAATTCTTTAAACCTAATAAACCAGTTATTTTTACCTTTTGCTTTTATTTATTGTCAGCAAAAAACTTCCCGAACATGTCATTAAAACATTCCTATTTTGTCCTGGACATCATTAATCAGGGCAGATGTTCCTATGAATGAATAAAACGCTACCACAATGTCACCGGTAGGATTATAGCCATTACATATTAATTTTAAATCAACAATTTTCTTGACGTCTCATTCTTGAAGTCAATGCCATCTGGTGATACGTTACTAAAACTATTAGGTAGGCTGCCAGCCTCCAGTGGTGGCTCAGATACGGCATCTACTGGTGTAACTACGGGACTAAAATTGCCTACCAAATTGCCTACATTAGGACGGCACGCTTTTGCTCTATGAGATTGGGTATCTGTACTTGTATTCTGTTATCTGTGCCATGAGATAGTGATTACATGGCCAGTATGTAACACACTGATTTTACAATTAGACTTTAACATCAATTAGTTATCTAAGTTTAAGTTATTTTTTCATGTTGCAGAACAAAAGTAGTTCAGTTTAGCGAGTAGAATCGATCGTTGAAATTAAAGCCCCAAGGTCAGAGACACACTGTATATTAAAGTAAAGCTGCCTCATTGGGCTGACATGTTTGATTAGATAATAAGTAATACATGGTTGGCTGGTTGGGCACATTTTAACAAGTCACGTAAATACTCGTACTAAGGTGTCATGTAAAAAAAACGTTCGTATTTGACTCATTAAACCGTATCTTAACACAATATCTGTAGTTTGAACGCTGCATATTTTTCCTGCGATCTTCGTATTCCCTTTGATGATCGGGGAGATGGGGACAAACCGACTCCAGATGAGACGTGGCGTATGATGTAGGTATCAAATCACAACTTAGTTTCGTGAGTATGAACACACGTCCGTTGATCATAATCACCGTTCATAATACGCGAAGGAACTTATCTGGTACGTGAGTGAGTGGAGTACTGAAGATACGAGATTAAATTCAAATTCATTTATTGCGTATCACACTACATATCGTGTATAAGGGTCGACCACACTATAGGGTTCCATCGGACTGGACTGTGGATAGTGTAAATCATGCGCTCTGGACGAGTCATAGTCATATCGCGACTCTAAATCGTAACATGAGTAATACCGCCCTTATAACCGGTAAGTACCTACATTGTCACGGAACCATGTTACGATGAAAAGACACAAATGAAATGTAGACTACAAAGGTATTAGGGTGGGAACACACAATAGGGCTCCATCGGATCGGACTGCGTGGCAAATCTACAGCACCTGTTGCGCCAAATGTGAACAGTGTAAAACTTGAACTCGGGATGAGTCACATCGCAACGGTACAACGTAACATGACAAATACCGTCCACATAACCGGAACGGACACGCGTAACAAAGACACGGTCACGGAGCCATGTTACGATGAAACGTCACAAATGTGGACACACCTTAAAGACAGGTACAGCGTGTTACATGATCGCGTATAGTTTAGCGCCCAAACCAGAGGTCCCCAAACTTTTTTGTCTCGTATACCACTTAGCATAAAAAATGCTAAGTGGTATACGGTTTTGGGTAGACTGTCTGCTTACCTAATATTAAAAATTGTTTGGAAGCGCGGAAAAATATTATTCACAAAATAAAAACTGATACACCTACGCACAGATAATACACCAACGTAATTTATATAGGATAGGTATAATCATTTAAAAGTATTACGTAAGTACCAGTAAGTAGGTACCTACTATCTGTGTATGAATATAGATTATTTTATTTTATTACATCAACGGAAAGCAAAATTAAAGTCACGACCTGCTTGAATGGGATCCACCACCGCGGACCCCCATTTTCATCTCATGGACCCCCATTTTCTATTTCCCCCCCTTGACCCCTTTCAGGTCTTTGTTGACCCCTGGGGGTCATATATCATCATATACCACTTTGGGATTCACTGGTCAAAACGAACGAATGTCGATGTTACGCGCTGGATTATACATAAGTACTACATGCTGAAATGATACAAATGTGGACCCAGCTCGGTCCGTTCCTTTTAGCATATTTTCTTATTTATAACCTATCTAGGTACTTATCAGTGATGCACGTTAGAAAATAATAATTATCGATAAGGTTAACCATCTGAAATGTACCTACTCGTTTGCGCCATGACATGATTACGCTCGATGTGCCTATTGTGCGATAGGTAATATTTTTTTTGCAATTTGTTTATTGAAGAATGTCAGTAGGTACGCCCAATCGCTTGAAACTTTTTAACAGTAAAGTTTAAAAATAAACAAACATACCTATACTACTTTTTGCTTCATTTCAATAGACCCAGTAGTTTTGATTCTACGAACGTTTAAAACGGAGTGACGTCATCGCCTATCTAACAGTGGTGTGGTGCGCGTCCTTATATGAATTGGTAAGGTTGGAGGGCTTATATGGTTTAAACCGTAATACCAAAACTTACGATTACTATCTCTCTCCTTCCTTGCGTCTCGTATATCTAGCTACCTGTTTTTGTGTAAAGTTATTTAGTTCGCTATCAATACAATTCTCTAATAATGATCTTTTGCATAATAAATGCCATAAGTGAGCAGTGGGGAGGCTGTAGGCGTAGCCATTCAAGTAGGTACTTACTCATCACGCGAGGATTACTCCGAGGGATACCTACTTCCGAAATTTAGTTCTTCGCTAGCGCTGCAGAAGTGCTATCGCATACAAATGTATAAGCAAATTTAGTATTTTTAATAGGATTTTTACTTAATAAGTTTGCTACGATATTATTTGTAGGTATTTGCCTCCAAAACACTCACACTCACAAAATGAAAGAAACACACGGCAAATGGAGACCCGCAGCTGTGAAGTAGGTAAGTAGGTACTGAATTAATCTTTCGAGATAATTATTGTGAAATCAAGGTTAACGACCTCATTTTATATCTTGATGTTGGTAGTGGTCTTGAAATCGCAGTGAGACTGATAAACACAGTTTTAATTTACAGTGATTACTTATAAAAACATAACTCACTAAGTATTCTAGTCCCAAAGGACGTCTTATTTATTTTATTCGTTTATTTAAAGTTGCTTGCACATCTAGCTTCTGCCCGCAACTGCGTCCGCGTAGATTTAGATTTTCGTTATTACTTCGGAATTTTTAAAATTTTCCGGTATGAAAAGAAGCATACACATTTCATCCAAATCCTACCGGCTGGTAGGATTTGGATGAAAAGCCCAGCCGTTGCAATAATGATAATAATAATAGATAAGTAACATAATCCTTACTAGGTATAATACTTACTAATATTATAAATGTGTATGAAACTCTGGCTATCGGTGTGTCTGTTTTTTACGCTTTCACTGGTAAACCGCTAAACCGAACCGAGATAGTCTGAGTCCCAGGGAAGGACAAAGGCTATTTTTTATCTCGAAAATGATACCATATGAAGGTGACCCCTGGGATGGGGGACTTTACGAGAGTTTGGTTATTTATGATTGCGAGTTCGTCCAATTTTAATGTTAGATGCATTAATATTTGTATTTAAACTCATCTGAATGAGGATATTCAGATGAGTTTAAATACAAATATTCCATCCATCCATATATCCATCTATCTATCCAACCATCTATCCATCCATCAATAAATAAACAATAGGCCGCCTGGAGCCGAATAGTTTAAAAATGATATTATTTTTATTATTTCTTTACCAATCACATTACCAATTACATTTTCTCTCACATAGTCCCGGACCTCTGGAAGGCGTACCTGGAGCCGAAGCCGACACGCAGAGAAGTGGCGCGACACCGACCGACGGTGGTCCCGAGTGCGAGCTACGACAACGTGCTCCCACGGACAACAACCGGTTAGTGTGATTATTTATACTGATAAATCCATGCAAAAGGACCACTGAATTTGCGTCTTTTTTCATACAAATTAAGTTTCAAATTCGTATAAGTACCAAATTTCAAGGAGATATCCGAGTTTCAAGTTAAGGCGACGGGGCGGGCAATTGACCTTGCTCATTCGGCCAGACGAGTAAAGTTTTAATTCGCGCGCAATCTAACAAGTAAGCTCTGCGATCGACCGCATAATGCTGTTTGTCAAACAGTCAGGCATGCATTTACCGTTAGATGGCGCTTGATTTGATCGACCAATATGATACACTTGTGTTTTTCTAAATACTATCTCAAATTCAGTAACGAATGTCCAAAATAGCTTTTAAACAAATAAGTAAATACATAAGTTAATTATTTAACACGTAAAGGTTTTTTCATGAATAGCTGGCACGAATAGATCAATGAAAACTTTGGTCTACTAGGATTGTGTTCTAGGTGTGTGTTACAGTTACAGTTTATATTTCGAACCAAAAATTTAATTAATAATAAAGCATAGGGATTAAATTGTTTCAATAATACTACTTTAAATGTATTAAATTTTGACGTGGTCTACGACAAGGCGGCGATTAATCGAGAATATCGGGTTGGGGTATAGGTAGCAAAGGGGGCGCAAGACTTAATTTTGTTTTGATGGAAGTGGTGTCATTATAACACCTATTTTTTATGATGCTATCGTATAGAAGACGCTTAAATAAGCGTGTTTTGTATAGGCAACTTTTCTCTAAACTTGATATTTACCGAGATATTAGGGGTTCAAATGTCAGTCATTTTGAAGTGATCTGGGACTTAGAAAATTTTTGGAGTAGTGAAATTGATGTCAATAGGGTAAGATGGGGGAATAGCGGTCACTTAAGCAATTATTAATTTTTTATTTTATTTTTATGATTTACGGTATCGGAAATTAACTTTTTACATAGCTTATATAGTACCTAGTTTATTGATATATATGAAATACATTATCAATATATTACGGGTTTCTTATTTATTGATCATTTTGTGAAACCCTTCGTTGACCGGTATTACCCGCAAATGCGGGTAATACCGGTCTACTGTTGGGGTATTACCGGTATTTTTTGCTTAGTCACGAAAAATGTAAATAACTTTCATAAAATCCAACAAGTACATACAATACACTTGCAAACGTACAGTAATTAACTTTAAGAAAGATATTAATTGGTATAAATCACTTTAAGCTTACCTTTCATCAAATTTTCGATTTTATTACAACAAAACACGTCCGAACCTGTACACAGCTGTCACACTCACTGCGCGCGAAAGACAATGGCGCCGCTCGGTAAATTAGTTTACTCGGCCGCATACTAGATGGTGACACTAGTAGCGATTGCATAATGTTGTTGGAAGTTTTATATTTTGACGTCACCGGCATTGCCCGCTGACTGCCATTCCCCCATCTTACCCTATAACCCTCATTTTTGTTAATAAATCCTATAAAACATGGTAAAATAAGCATGTTTTGTTATATAAACTTTTTTTCTCCGACCAATATTTACCGAGATATTGGGGTTCAAAGGTCAGTAATTTTGAAGGGCTAAAATTTTGGAGTCGTGTAATTGATGTCAATATAACCCCTCATTTTTGTTAATAAATCCTATAAAACATGGTAAAATAAGCATGTTTTTTTTGTTATATAAACTTTTTTTCTCCGACCAATATTTACCAAGATATTGGGGTTTGAGTGAAGTGGTCTTATTATAACACGAAGTTTTTATGATGCTATCGTATAGAGGACGCAAAAATATTGATCATTACCGAGATATTGGCTCCTAAATGGACATTTCCACACAAGTCCGAATTTAGGGCTCTCGCTGGTTAGGACGCGTGCCGACACTGCGCGCCCTAAAGTGTTTTTATAGAGCCGGAGATACGGAAAATATGGATCGTAGGAAAAAAAGTGAAAGAGCAAAATATGTTTCTTTTAGCATGATTTACTGGATTCATTCATAAAAATGTACTTAGTGTTATATTGACCTAAATTTCGCGACACCGAAAATTTTCTAAGTCCCAGTGAAAAAAAAAAATTTTTTTAACCTCTCGAAACCACCCCCCCTATCACCCCCAACACCCCCTCCCCCCTCCCCCCTCCCCCCCCCCAAATACCTATACATAGTTGCGCCCCCTTTGCTATACTCGTATAACCGTATAGCCGTATCTCACCGCATAAAAAACGAAGTTCAATGTCAATAACAATAGGTAACAGGATATTATAATAACAAAACAAATAATTAACACAACAGAAACAAAACAACAACGCCAAGGCCGAATTATAAAACAACTGCAGTAGGTAGTTACTTGTTCGCACGGAATAGTAGAAAACTAGAAACGCAACTGATTCAATTCAACTGAAATGACAGTGACTGACCGTTGGGTGGGAGTCAAAACAAAGTTCGAAACATTCGAACTATCAACCAAACCAACCCAACGGTCTGGCAACGCCGAGGTCGGCCGCCACACGCCAAAACCCAAACCGAGCACGCAACGTCGCTTTCATCGCTCTGTAGTTTTGAGTACCTACCTAGTTATAACTACACAACTTTTATGATTTTTTACTGATCCAACGTGAATGCAAGTTCAAATCCATTATCTAACACTAAAATCAACTTTTATTCGAAACAATTTGTTTTTTTTCTTTATATAGTTTTGTTTATTTTTTGATTATTTTAAATTCTTATTTTAGTTTGTGTATATTTTTTTGGCCACATTCAACAAAAAGCTTCAAAACGCCTAGTCATAGTTTAAGAGCAAACATTTAGTTCATTGTTTCACTAGGAGCACATAGGTTTTGAGTCTATAATCTGTAAATTCTTATTAAAGCTAATATATTCAAGTTCACGCAACACATTAAATCCGTAAAAAGAAGTGTGGAAAGTTTGGCTGCAAACTAAATCGCCCAGCCGGAATAAAACGAATACGAACTTTTTAAAAACGGTTCATTTAAAGTGGTATATAGAGCTTACTATCAGTTAGATAACTATATTAATGAGTCAGAGCAAGACTTGAGGATATATGTCTTCAGATTATCATCATTTAAAACTGCCACTTCCTATATTTTTCCCAATAAATTTATCCAAAAACACCTCGATTTCGTAATTTTGCCCTACCCTTCGCCTTAAGTGTCTTGTTTTCAATCATGAGTCATCAATGTCATCATGACAATCAGGACAATAAATAAACAAAATAAACAAGTAAGCGCAATAATCTGGAATTGCTAAAGGAAAAAATGTTTTACTTCCTCGCATTCCTATAATTCCGACAGATTTTGGTAGGTATTCAACTTTGAAATAGTGCAGTTCCCTCTAGGGTCGGAATTAGGTTTTTCAAACCCTCCATATTGAGCCTATTACCGATGGTACGATCAGATAACCCTCGGTAAGAGAATGTATGGGAATCTATTACCGACCCATTCAATATTTGTTTGGGTCGGTAATTGGTTCCTAAAGAAGTGTCTATTACCGAGTGACATTTAGTCTTCTATTAAATTAATCACATTTAGGGTACCGTAAGTACAGATTTCTTTGATAAAGTTGAGACTTTTACTCATCAGAAGGAAATTTCCGTGTTTATGTATTGCATATGTAGTGATCATAAGTTATTTTTACTTTTCATACTTATATTATATTTATTTATTAGTAATGTATTTAATTATAATTAAACTTCCTTAAAAACGTGATGTAAAAATTAATATACGGAACCAAGCCATTATTTATTTTATAACCCACGGTATTAAGTTCTAAAGAGAGTCGGGCGCCTATTACCGATGGTAGAAAATTGCTGCTTTTTATACCCTCGGTATTGGAAGCTGAATTCGCGGTAATAGAATCACAACCTGTGTATTCCCAAGTAGCACACTGGGTGGGAAATAGCTCGTATATCATATCTAAATAGATACTTAAGTGAAATATATAGCCATGACTAAGTTCTATATAGGTGGAAAGAACCCTTAGGCAACCAATATAGAACCACGGGGAGAAAAATTGCAGCTTATTTTTGGTTCTATATTGAATCCATAAGAGATCTCACGATTACCTTAAGTGGCAATTAGAACTATGGGTGAAAGTTATGCGCAGTGAACGACGATTATTGAACGAATTAATAATAATATTTCAGTTCGGTCAATGAGTGATAAATGGGACGCCAAAGTTCCTTTGAGTGACGTGGCAACAATTAAGTCGGTAAGTTTTTAAAAGTGAATGTGATCTGCCATTTTAATTTTGGATTTATACATCTGTTTGGTTTAAATTCACGTTCAGGCATTGAAATAAGCACAAAATTCTTGCGAATGCTTTTTTACCGTGAAACTATAGTATGGTTTCTTTGTAAATTTCGATGCGCCTTTGATTAGATCAGGAATATTTAAAAAGAGAGTGTTAAATCATATAAGGAATTGATACTGATAAGAACTAAAACTGTAAAAACCTGACCTAATGATTGTAGGTTACGTACAATGTTAAAGTAACATCGTCACAACTATCAAAAGTCTATGATTATGCGTCAGTGTGATAAAATTCTGTTTAAAATAAATCATTTTCAAGGACTCCAATTTGTAAACATGGCGAAACAAAAAAGATCTTACAGTGTTTATTTTCACTTATTTGTTTTCTATTTGAAAATATCAGGTCTGAAAATCACTTATTTGTATCTTGCGAGTGGCACAGCAGTGAATGCTATGCCCTAGAGCTTTTGTGCTGTGACACTAGCGGCTTTCGTTAAAGCCTAAAACGGCACAGAGTTCGTGCTTCCTATAAATGCTATGGGAAACATCCGGCCGTGGACGGAGTTCTGTTTTTGGTGTAATTAAAAACACCGGCCACAGCCGTAATGCCATATCACGAGGGTCTTTGTTTACGTCTCTCGACGTACTGTCCGTGAACGTGTTAACATTGTTTGACAACACTTATAGCTTTAAACACAACTCAAAATTGTATATGACTTCATCTTGTCACTTGTAGTTGCTTAGGAACGTTTTTTGTTTCCACTTTATTACATGGTTGGGTAAAGTCGATTTTGCTACTTAAAGTTGCATGCAGGTTTTAATTTTCACTGAATAAGAAGCAATAGTGCTATATAAGGCCCTAAAGTTACTTATAAGCAACTTTTACATATAAGTGGGAGCATACCCTTATTTGGATCTTTTAATTCCAAATGACTAGTATAATAGAGTAGTATATCACCAATAGTGGCTAAAGAGATAATTTTACGACCCTTCTAGGCCTTAAAGTTGCAATCACTTTAGTTTCCAAAAGGGCCGTAAAATTATCTCTTTAGCCACTATTGGTGATACACTACTCTATTATACTAGTCATTTGGAATTAAAAGTTCCAAATAAGGGTATGTTCCCACTTATAAATAAAAGTGGCTTATAAGTTACTTTAGGGCCTTATATATCACTATTGCTTCTTATTCAGTGACAATTACAACCTGCATGCAACTTTAAGTAGCAAAATCGACTTTACCCAACTATAAGTAATAAAGTAGAAACAAAAAACGTTCCTAAGCAACTATAAGTGACAGGATGAACTCGTATACAAGTTTGAGTTGTGTTTAAAGCTATAAGTGTAGTCAAACACTGTTAAACCACTCATTTAGAACATAAAGCTATAAGATAAGCTGCAAAATTCACTAATGTGCTGCTTGGGTTACCACGGTAATAGAAGACTTGGGTATTTTGGTTTCAATAATTATTTTACAATATATAATAAAGTAAAATGAGTCCAAAAAGTTACGACGCTAAAAGTTCAATAAACACTCTTAAATAAAAAAAAAATTTTGGGTCGCTAAGGAGCTTTGATAACCTTAATTTTTTGGAATGATTTGATAACTTCCTTAAGTACCACGGTAATAGGCGCCGTTACCGTAGTAGGTATGTTGACTGCGGCATACACTGCCAAAATAAGGGTTAAAATTCAAACATAATCCCATGCATGTGCTTGGTTGTTATATATTTTTTTCTAAATTTCTTACTTTTTGCTGTTAAATCCTTTTTTCGTTATTAACAATCAGATAAGGACACTTCTGCCAATACGGCTGTATAGACTACATGGCGACTTTGCTAAAGCGAAACAATAATGTTTCGGTTATATTTACAATTTACAAATAAATAAATAATTCAATATTAATTTGTTATTCTCTTCAACAATGTTCTTTTTAATATGACAGTGACAGTCAATTATCTTTTTTATAAGTACCGGCCGTCTCAACTCAAATGTCATTATTGGGACAGTAAAGAGGCCAATAAGTTGTTAGTGATGATGTTCAATCTAGATAAAAATCCTCTGTTTGTTGCTTGACGTCATACGGCTGTCATCGGCACCAAAGTTTCGCTCCCTGCTCATCATTCTAGCCAGGAAGAACGTCAAACTATGAAATTACCACTTAAAACTATTAATTTACTTAACAGCAGGCGATAAACAAGTTCTACGCGGACGAAGACGCGGGCAATAGCTAGTAGGTAATATATACAGGGTTCCTCTGACCTTGGGGCTTTAAATGTAACGATCGATTCTACTAGCTAAACTTAAGTTAAAAGTCTAATTGTAAAATCAGTGTATTCAATCATGGCCATAATAATCACTATCTCATGATACAGGGGAGACATTTCCTTAGTACTTGGTAGGGCTAAAGGAAAATGGAGAATTGGATTGCGTACATTGAAAATTACATTTAACTTATGAAAAAAAATTAGGTTAGACATATTTTGAACAATTTACAGAACCAAAGAAGTTCAGTTTCAGGCGTAGAAACGACTCATGTATTTAAAGCTCCTAGGTCAGAGGCACCCTGTATAGTAAGTAAAATAGCAGAATTATCATAACCTAAACTCTGGCTCTTTGTGCAGGGGATACCAGAAGCCCAAGATTCGCTTTGCACAATTTAATTACAAACACAATGGCACGACAGTCGTAAGGGCTGTTAACATTTTGTGAAGTAGCAGGTGCAGGTGTAAAGTTATTTATGTCATATCATTTTAAGCTTTTAGAAAAAAATATGTATGCAACGGTAGGTATCTACTACAAAATCTCGCTCGCAAGCTCGCGCTCTAACCTCAGCACCCGTACTTCAAGAAGCTTCATTATGTACCAGTTACATAAATAACTATTATCTACTCTCATATCGTAAAGTTCGAATTATAAACTTCAAAACGAATTTATATTGGCATACTTTATAAACACAATACCGAAATTAAAAAAAAAACACTTTGTAACATTATTTCTCTAACAAAATAATGTTATAAAGTATTTTTTTTACCCTTACGATACATACATACATACATACCTTCACGCCTGTAATCCCAGAGTGGACTAGGCAGAGCTACAGAATTACAATTACGATACAAGTTAATCCAAAAAGTTAATGACACCAACGAGGTTCAATATCATTTTTTTTATAATGGAACGCTCATGCGGTTCGCAGCCTCATTTTTACAGCATTACAAAAAGTTTCCATTCCAATTTTTACTTGTCTGTGACTGCGCTCGCTTTAACGCATGCACGGTGATGTGCTAGGTTTTGGCGCCATTCATTGAATACGTTTTGCTGTAGTTACTTCATTAACTTTGATCTTTTATTTAGTAGGTTGAATCGCAATGTATGAGAGAAGATAAAGTAGTGTATGAAACTGCACATACTCGTGTGATACTATTAAAAACCTCGCCTAACGGCTCGGTTCTTAAACACACACTCGTGTTTTAATACCCCTCATTATGCAACAATTTCATAAACTACTATTACTAAGTAAGTAGTAAGTGTAAAAAGAAAGTAAGGGTCTTTACGTGGTAGGGCACGTTGGCGATGGTGAGCAGGTCGTCCTCGGCGCGCGGGAAGGAGGCGTGCGCGTCGAACTCCAGCCGCTGGCGCACACGGTACTGCAGCGTGTCCGCGGCCCGCTCCGTCATCTCGCGTACTTGATACAGCCTGAAAATAACATGGATAGTTAATTGTCTTCATCATGTCAGCCGAAAGACGTCCACTGCTGGACACCCAAGCAGCAAAATATGTTCTTTAATGATCGAGACAACGTTTCTTTTTCAGTCTTATCGGATTAAATATTGTCATATACTAAAATACTTATATGATTATTACATGTCTACTGAATTGAATAACCGCAAATAATATGACCATTAAGGCGAAGGGTATGGCAAAATTACGAAATCGATGTGTTTTTGGATAAATTTACTGGGAAAAATATAGGAAGTGGTAGTTTTAAATGATGATAATCTGAAGACATATATCCTCAAGTCTTGCTCTGACTCATTAATATAGTTATCTAACTGATAGTAAGCTCTATATACCACTTTAAATAAACCGTTTAAAAAAAGTTCATATTCGTTTTATTCCGGCTGGGCGATTTAGTTTGCAGCCAAACTTTCCACACTTCTTTTTACGGATTTAATGTGTTGCGTCAACTTGAATATATTAGCTTTAATAAGAATTTACAGATTATAGACTCAAAACCTATGTGCTCCTAGTGAAACAATGAACTAAATGTTTGCTCTTAAACTATGACTAGGCGTTTTGAAGCTTTTTGTTGAATGTGGCCAAAAAAATATACACAAACTAAAATAAGAATTTAAAATACTCAAAAAAAATAAACAAAACTATATAAAGAAAAAAAACAAATTGTTTTGAATAAAAGTTGATTTTAGTGTTAGATAATGGATTTGAACTTGCATTCACGTTGGATCAGTAAAAAAACGTAAAAGTTATAGTTATAACTAGGTAGGTAGGCTCAAAACTACAAAGCGATGAAAGCGACGTTGCGTGCTCGGTTTGGGTTTTGGCGTGTGGCGGCCGGCCGCGGCGTTGCCAGACCGTTGGGTTGGGTTGGTTGACAGTTCGAATGTTTCGAACTTGGTTTTGACTCCCACCCAACGGTCAGTCACTGTCATTTCAGTTGAATTGAATCAGTTGCGTTTCTGCTATTCCGTGCGAACAAGTAACTACCTACCTACTGCAGTGGTTTTATAATTCGGCCTTGGCGTTGTTGTTTTGTTTCTGTTGTGTTAATTATTTGTTTTGTTATTATAATATCTGTTACCTATTGTTATTGACATTGAACTTCGTGTTTTATGCGGTGAGATACGGTTGGTTATACGAGTATAGCAAAAGGGGCGCAACTATATATAGGTATTGGGGGGGGGGAGGGGGGAGGGGGTGTTGGGGGTGATAGGGGGGGCGGTTTCGAGGGGGTAAAATAAAAATTTGTTTTCACTGGGACAAAATTTTTGGTGTCGCGAAATTTAGGTCAATATAACACTACATTTTTATGAATGAATCCAGAAAATCATGCTAAAAGAAACATATTTTGCTCTTTCACTTTTTTTCCTACGATCCATATTTTCCGTATCTCCGGCGCTGCGGGAACAGCAGCCCTTCCGCCCTTGCATGACGAAGCGCGGGAACGAGTGAGGCGAGCGGCTGAGGCTGGTCGCCGAAGGCTCTCCCTGCTCGCCTCCGGCTCTACAAAAACACTCTAGGGCGCGCAGTGTCGGCAGTTCGGCACGCGTCCTAACCAGCGAGAGCCCTAGATTCGGACTTGTGTGGAAATGTCCATTTAGGAGCCAATATCTCGGTAATGATCAATATTTTTGCGTCCTCTATACCTACGATAGCATCATAAAAACTTTGTGTTATAATAACACCACTTCACTCAAACCCCAATATCTTGGTAAATATTGGTCGGAGAAAAAAAGTTTATATAACAAAAAAAACATGCTTATTTTACCATGTTTTATAGGATTTATTAACAAAAATGAGGGGTTATATTGACATCAATTTCACGACTCCAAAATTTTAGCCCTTCAAAATTACTGACCTTTGAACCCCAATATCTCGGTAAATATTGGTCGGAGAAAAAAAGTTTAAATTACAAAACATGCTTATTTTACCATGTTTTATAGGATTGATTAACAAAAATGAGGGTTATATTGACATCAATTTCACTACTACAAAATTTTTCTAAGTCCCAGATCCCTTCAAAATGACTGACATTTGAACCCCTAATATCTCGGTAAATATCAAGTTTAGAGAAAAGTTGCCTATACAAAACACGCTTATTTAAGCGTCTTCTATACGATAGCATCATAAAAGATAGGTGTTATAATAACACCAATTCCATCAAAAAAAAATTAGTCTTGCGCCACCTTTGCTATACCCCAACCCGAAATTCTCGACGAATCGCCGCCTTGTCGTAGACCACGTCGAAAATAAAATACTTTAATACATTTAAAGTAGTATTATTGAAACAATTTAATCCCTATGCTTTATTATTAATTACATTTTTGGTTCGATATATAAACTGTAACTGATAGCACTCACACAATCCTAGTAGACCAGTTTTCATTGATCTATTCGTGCCAGCTATTCATGAAAAAACCTTTACGTGTTAAATAATTAACTATTTATGTATTTACTTATTTGTTTAAAAGCTATTTTGGACATTCGTTACTGAATTTGAGATAGTATTTAGAAAAACACAGGTGTATCATATTGGTCGATCTAATCAAGCGCCATCTAACGGTAAATGCATGCCTGACTGTTTGACAAACAGCATTATGCGGTCGATCGCAGAGCTTACTTGTTAGATGGCGCGCGAATTAAAACTTTACTCGTCTGGCCGAATGAGCAAGGTCAATTGCCCGCCCCGTCGCCTTAAGCCGAATAACAGCGATTTATATCACTATGGAAGCTTTTAATATGACTAGTTAGTCCCTTAGTTGCAATTTTCATGACAGTTAAATGATCTATGGATCATATTAGAGCAGATTATATATTTAATTGGGAAATGCGGTGGGGAAATATATATTTAACTGTGTTATTCGGAGGAAAAATTGCTGGTAAATATTTAAGTTTCATGTTTTCTACTACTACTTTGGTAATTAATGTTAAGAGCATATAAACGTGAAGTATAGTCATATTCATAAACGGTTACCAGTTTATCGACTAAGTTTTACTAATGTTATGTTTAATTTTAATGCCCCCCTTCTATTTGCTCAATTTAAATATTATTTATTTATAAAAAATATGTGGTTACAATTAATTGTTTGTTATTCGACACATAAGTTGCGTTCATTACAACTATTCATCTAAATTGTTGAGTAATAGTTACTTATTCAGCTAACCTGACGCCATTATTGTTTGTTTTAGGGTTCTCTAAGGCTAGCTCAAAACTCATTTCTAACTTACTTTCTAACAATAAACTTATTTTGAATTTATTATAAGTATAAGAACCTAACAGTAAAGGCTATGTAAAAGTACATGACATTCATCAAATTACTTAGGTAGTATTATTTTTGAGTTCGCGTGCATTTAGTAGGCATGCCGAATCGGCATATGCGCAACGTGACGCGTAAGTGTAGTAAATTAAACCTATGCGTATAGAGTTTTGTAAAATTTTCTTTATTTGGTTTATAAGACCAATGTGCCAATAATTTCCAGTATCTACAGGAGTTACGCATATTTTTTCACTGTTTGTACAGAGGAGTGCTCTGGGTAGCGTATAAGTTGCAAAACATTCTTAGAAGTAAAGTATTTATTGTTGTTCCTTTCTAAGATTGCACGTTTATTTAAAAAAAAAACTAAAATACTACAAAAGAAGTAAAAACATTTTCTCAAGAAATTACTGAGAATATTATCGGAAACATTCGAGAGCGTTGAGAATGTTCTCTTTCCATACAAAATTTAAGAATATTCTTAGAAATTTCCGAGAATTTCTCATATGAAACTTTCACAATTTGAGAAGTAACTTTTCGGTACAATGCTAGTTCTGGGGTCAGAAGGCATTATATGTGGAATTCTTTTATTTAATATGTCACTAAGTTCTTTTAGCGCGCTATGTGAAATATTGTTATCCAAAGCCCATTTCGTAATTTCAGTGCGGCATTCTAAGTTGCAGAGATGTTCATTAAAATCATCAGATCACTATGCTCTGAATTAGTATCTAGTGATGTGGTAACAGATATTGAAGTAGCGTTATCTTCTTCACTTGTGTATTGTAATTCATTAAAAAAAATATTTTCTACTGAACCACTTTCTGTCACAATATCATTTGTCACTTGACTTTCCGAACCAAAACGAGCACATTCGATGGTCTCGACCTTAGATATTGTACTTCTATGCTTTTTTGTCACTTTCCTCCTATAACCACCGCTTCTTTTAAACTTTAACCACTTTTCCCATTCCATTTTTATTAATAAATTTTATGATTTGCTTCATGCAGTTAAGGAAAAACGTTGATTAAAGTAATGATGGCCACAGTTATATGAAATTTCAGTCATATAATTGCGATTAATAGATATTAATGTTCGATTAACAAGAACTACAACACCGTTACTCGACCTGCCATATAAAAGTTTAGTAAAAGAATTTTACACTACCAATAAATCGACTAAGATTTGTATAAGAGTTTCTTATATAGGCGATGTTTAATAAATAAAGTCGTTATACATATAATATATGGATTTGAGTTGACGTTTAGTCGTGTTTTTAAATGACTAAAAATATTGACAATTATTGCTGAGTAATTTGTTCTATTTGTATAAGTGTTGTTTTTACAACCTCATAGTCCTGTAATAGCAACCTATAACACTTTTATTTGTTTTTTTTTGATTGGCGAATAAAGGCCATATAAAAGGATTTTACATGCCCCATGTGTCATTTAAAAGCATTAAAAATGCAGTTATGTCACTATCCCTTATACGACTAGATCGTTATGTAAAACAACCGTGTAAACGTCTACTCGACTTCTCTACATGCCTTAATGATTCTGTCGTTTAAAGATCGGATAAAACACTATAATATGATTAATTGGAATAGAATCGCTTTTATAAGATTGTTATACGATAGCATTATATAAGTTGCGGTTATCCGACTTTTAAAAGATGTTGAATCATGTAATTTGTGGTTATCGAACTCTTAAAAGATCTCAAATCATATAAGCATAAACTTATAGGACTACTTTGCTGCTAGGCCTCCCCCAAGGCTCTCCACTCAGGCCAGTCTTGTGCTTTTCGCATCCACCGCGTTCCCGCGATCCTTACAAGGTCGCCACTCCATCTTGTTGGAGGCCTACCTACAGCTCATCTCCTGGTCCGCGGACGCCACTCAAGAACCTTCTGACCCCATCGGCCATCAGTCCTGCGAGCGATGTGCCCCGCCCACTGCCACTTAAATTAAGCTATGCTTCGGGTTATATCGGTAGCCTTAGTTCTACTGCGGATATCATAATTTTAGATTCTATCACGCAGAAAAACCCCGAGCATAGCCCTCTGAGTGACTTTGAGCTTCCTTATGAGGCCCATTGTTAGCGCCCACGTCTCAGATCCGTAAGTCATCACTGGCAACACACACTGGTCAAAGACTTTTGACTTCAAACACTGCGGTAATTTGGACGAAAAATTGCTGCGAAGCTTCCCGAATGCTGCCCAGCTGAGTCGGATTCGACGAGTGACCAGTCTCAAAGTTGGACCTACCTAACCGGACCGTTTGTCTCAGGTAAATATAGTCTTCAACAATTTCGAGCGCAGAGCCTCCGACTATCACGGGAGTTGGCGCGACATGGACATTGGACATGACTTTCGTCTTGTCCATGTTCATTCTCAAGCCAACTCGGTCGGAAACTCTACTGAGGTCAGCGAGTATTGCACTGAGGTCCTCCATGGTCTCAGCCATGACTACGATATCGTCAGCGAATCGAAGGTGAGTGATGTACTCACCATTTATGTTGATGCCTCGTCCTTTCCAGTCCGGAACCTTAAAAGCATCCTCCAATGCAGCGGTGAGCAGCTTCGGAGAGATCACATCTCCTTGTCTGACTACCCGCTGCAGAGGAATAGGCTTCGTGCTCCGGTCCTGTAGTCGGACGGACATAGTGGCGTTTTCGTACAGACACTTCAACCCTTCGATATATCGGTAGTCAACTTGGCACCACTGGAGAGACTGCAGCCCAGCCCATGTCTCGATCGAATCGAAGACTTTCCCGTAGACCCTAAATGCAAGGCAAAGGGGCAGCTTATACTCTTGGATCTTCTGTAGAACCTGTCGCAATGCATGTATGTGGTCTACGGTACTATAGCTTTTTCGGAAACCAGCTTGTTCGGGAGGCTGGAAATCGTCAAACCTGCGCGCGAGGCAATTTGTGATGACCCTCGAAAACAGCTTGTAAACATGGCTCAGAAGTGAGATGGGTATATACTATAGTTCTTCAGCAAAGTTTTGTTTGTTTCTTAAAGAAGAGAACCCACACCTCCGTTCCCAGCTCAGCGTAGCGTGAATCCATCCAGCAAGGGCTTTCGAACACCAAATAAATCAAATAAAGAGTATTTATTTATAGATGTAGCGAATAATCCTTTCCCATCGTATTTTGCCGGATAAGTTCGTATTTATCTTTAAAAAAAAAGATAAAAGATGTTTATTCAGTAAGTAGGCCGCACGGGCACCTTTACACGTCAAAAATCTACCAGCGCTTCGCAAGAGACCACTGCTGAGAAGAAACGCCGCAAGAAACTCAACAGTCAGTCGTTTTTTAAATATTGCTAATTATATTATACAATAATTAACTTAACCTAGCATGACAATGAATCTCACATAAAACCAAAAATTAATATATTCATGCGTAGTTGAGCAGGAAAATGTGTCAAAGCTCAGAATTGTCACAAAACTAATAAAATAAGTAACAGTAATAAAAAAAAAAAAAATTATACAAGTTATACTTACCTGTGACGGTGCAAGACAACCTGAATAAAAGTTTCGATACATTCTCCTACAGAAACCGTGTCCCCTAGACAATATACAATGTTTACATATTTTTTATGAATAAGTTATTATTACGTTATTTAGGTGTTTAGTTTAGGCCAAACATTTTTATCTGTTAGATAGTCCTCGACCCTATAGTAAGCTTTAGACATCAACGACTTTTTCAAGTAAGTTTTAAGTACTGGAAATGGTAACTTTAAAACAACGTCAGGTAATTTATTATAGAAAACGATGCATTGACCTACAAATGATTTATAAACCTTACGGACACGAATTTTTTTAATAGCAATTTTGTTTTTATTTCTCTTATTCAAATTGTGTATATCACAATTCTTAACACAAGAGTCTTGATTTTTAATGACATAATACATAAATAATATTCCCATAAATAAATTGTGACGCTACTGTCAAAGTATTAATTTCTTTAAATAGTAATCTTAAGGAATCACGGGAATTTAGATTATATATAGAACGAATGGCTCTTTTTTGCAACACGAATATAGTCTGTATGTCAGCGGCTTTTCCCCAAACCAGAATACCGTACGACATAACACTATGAAAATACCTATAATAAACTAAGAGAGCTGTCTCAACATTAGTAAGTTGCCTGATTTTCCTAACAGCATAAGCTGCCGAACTTAATTTACCTGCTAGTACTGCTATATGGGGACTCCATTGCAAGTTTTTATCTATAGTTATCCCTAAGAAAAACGCCTTATCTACCATTTCCAATCTCTCAACATTAAGAAATATACTAGATTCTACCGGTCTAACATTAGGCTAAGCGAACCTAAACACTCTTGCTGTTTCAATTATCTTCGGTTCCCATCAATAAGCCAACTGAGTCTTACTAGTTTCCAACTCTTAGTTTAAAGATTTTAGTTCTGACAAAGTGACGGCCTTTTCCCCGGCCTCTGCAGTACCTAGAGTACTAGGTACTGCAGAGGCCGGGGAAAAGGCCGTTGCGGGAAGAGGAATGAATGAGTTTACGCGGCCGAGACGCAGTCAAGTCGAGTCGCTATATACGAGACCAGGAACAGCCCTTCCCGGCCGAGGCTTGTACGAGTATAACACAGTGCTTTTCTCCTGCAATTCCAGAAAATATATCACAATTGTTGAGTATCACACCGTTTGCTAAAATTGGTACTAAGTATTTTTGTGGTACAGGTACTTTCGAATCTTATTCTAATCGCGGTTTGATAATAACATTTCCGAGCATGTAGGAGAAAACATATATTTTTTAAGGTTTCGTAGTCAAACTAGGAACCCTTATAGTTTCGCCATGTCCGTCCGTCCGTCCGCAGCTGTAACTTGGCATGATTAAACATTATACTCAAGTCGCGCCGACCAAGTGGTAAAATAAAAGTTTTTTAGGGCACCTCCCCTACACGTAACGTGGGGATGTTTTTTTTCGGGCGGACCAATTGACAACAATTCATTTTGTGCTAAGGTAGTAAAATAAAATACCGTTTCTAGATTTTACACTGCTGATTACAGTAAAAATATCTTTGGATTTTTTTATGCAGTCGTTTTTTTTATATTTAGGAAAAACAGTAAAAAAAGTTGGATTGTGAATGTTAGGAATACACTTATAATACACCCTTAGTCCATTAATTAGCAAAGGAATTCAAAAAAATATACAACTGTCATGTTCATTTTTATCTGTCTGACGGATTACTTGATTCTAACGACACGCTTTCGATTCTACGCAAAATAGTTTATTTATTTTAATGGTGTCTACAAATTAGGTAATTAATTAAATTACGCAGAATAACAAATTTGTGAACGAACGGCAGCGAATGACTAGTGAGTGACATGACATGACAGTCAGTTCTGTTTTTGTTTAAAGTTACTTTTTTTTTTTTTATATCAGGCTAAGATCACGACATCAGTATTCCTAACTTTGTATATACGGTCTTTTTAATGACTATTTCTTCAATAAATTATTAACGACGAATTTAAGTTAAATAAAGAAAAACCAAGAAATATGTGTAGGGTAGACCGAGGCGAATAGGATCAATTTTTACTTGGAGTTAAATAAATACAACTTAGTAAACAGTTACATTGTTTATTTATATTTTACTTGATACATCAGTTATCGATTAACGAAATCCAAAGGTTTAACATAAAAATTTAAAATTAAAATCAAATGTTTAAAAATAAAAACAAAATCATTCCAAAAATCCGATTCGCCCCATTTTTCGAGGGGAATCGGATCACAAAAACATGTTTTAAAGTATAGTATTTGTATGAATAACAAACCCAAAATTAATATTTGAAACAAACTAAGCCATGTTAATGAGATCGACTATCATTGGTGTAATAAAAGTTGAATTTGTATACTATTATGATACCTCCTCGGTAGCAACATTAACGAAGAATAATAGTTAAAATATAAAACGATAAAATCAGCGTTATAATACTGCACTTTTCTAAACAATAAATTTTGAGAATATTAACAGCCTCTAAATAATAAAATAATATTGTTAAAACTAAAGTTAAAGTTTAAAATCTACTTTGGTTAATATAAATTGCAAAGATAACAAATATCCGATTCGCCCCTTTTGCGGAGACAAATCGTATCTAGTAATAAATGTATGTTTTCTTATAATATTAAGTAAAGATAAGCTTTAAATCAAATAAAGTATAGCACTATATAATCTAGTGTCCTATTAATGAGATCTATTTTCATTGGTTTTACAAAGTTCACATTTGTAGTCCTTTGACACCACCCCGGTCAGCACAAATCTCATGGCACCATTCCTCACAAGTATGACATTGGATCCAATCCTCTACCGGTGGATGTACAAACTTTTCTAAACAATAAATGCAACGCCAATCTCTAGATGAACTAGTACCCTTTACTTTTAACTTTGGAGTTGCTTTGTTTTTTTTTTTATTGTCACGTTTTCTTTGCCTTGTGTCTGCTTATTTATACGAGTTTTTTTTTTGCTTGCCTGTTTGTTTGCTTTTTTGTCAGCTTGCGACATTTTCTTCTCCATATTTTCTTTTTTTTTCGTTTCTCTTAAAAGTAAATTCGATTTATTTTGCGGTGATGTCAAATGTACATTGTACTGGCTAGTCTTTCTTTTGTATGTGCGAACCATCTAGAACATGCCAGCAAAAGATATATAAGGTGTAAACCAATGAAAAAACTGTCCAAATTAATGATCCCAATCGCCCCAAAAAAAATGGTCCGAATAGCCTCAAATGACAAGTTTTAAAATATTTAAACCTAACGTAAATATGCTTTTAAATAGAGTTTAAATGAAATCGATTCTCAATTTTACCATAAACATACGCAATAAGAAAAATAAAATACTTACCTTCAATCAATTCCTTATAATATTAACACCACAGTTTGAAACCACGTTTTTTACATCAGCTGCAAATTTACGATACATTTAAATGAACCACTCCGCTCGAAGCGTCGCCGCGACTGACGCTCAAGACTTATCCAATAGCATTCAAGGTCCTGGCATGCGGGAAGGACATAGCGAACACAGCGCACTGATTGGCTACCCGTGGCTAGCCGCGTATTTTCAAATTTGACAGAAATGCTTAATTTGATCCGATTCACCCACTGATCCGATTCGCCTGTCTAATTTTTAACCAGCTATTATAAACGCGAAAAAACAGTAATGCTTTTTTTTTATGTTGTTAATTTTGATGAATCTTATGTCAATCGATTAGTCTTAATAATGTGAATGACAGCTGTAGTCAGACGCAGCATTGAAAAAAATAGTTTGACAAACTATGACGTATCATTAAATGGGTATTTAAAAATGATTTTTAGGTTCGTTTCGTCATTTTTCATTTTGAATGATTATTTAGCATTTATAATGATTTAAAGTTGGTTAGCAACAGTCGGGTTTTTATAGCTTGATTATTGTGACTATTATTTGAAATAGCTTTTGTGTACATGTAGTAACAATTATTTAATGTGGATAGCCAAATCATTTTCCAAATACTTACGAACAACTTACTTAATGGTATGAACTTAAGCTATCCAATCTTTTCTATAATAAACGATATTACAATAATGGAATAGGCACTAATTTCTATGCTACAAGTATTTACTTAAGGATAAACAAGCAATACTATTCAGTACCTCATCGTAATGACTATTTCTCAGGAATGCAATGTGTACTCGAACTTACTTATAAACATAAGGCCCTACTTCGTTCACGACCGGTACAGCCCCAGCGATGACCTCATCTCTGTTCGTAATGTTGAACACCCGAATGGTGTAGTTTAATGCAAACGGGACATCTTCGAACCTCTCCAACTGAGTGGTATCGTCGAGTAAGGCGACCCCCTGAAAAAAGATAAAATATCTGTTTTATAAGTACCGTTTTTGTTTATCCTTTAGTTAAAGTTATCTTTAAATGTATACAGGGTGTCCCAGAAATAGCACGTCACAGTGACACTGGAGATTCCCCAGCCTCAGACGAACCAAACCAGCCTAACATGACCTCAGTAAAAGTTGCACCGTTTTCGAGTTATACCAATTTAAAGGTTTTTCCAATTTTTCACCTCTTTTGACATTGTAAGTGCTCGCATTTACTGGGATAGCTTTAGAATTTAGTTTTTTTTATTTGTGCGCGTTTATGAATAGTTTATTAAGATGATAGAAGCATTATTATGTCAATAACTAATGTAAAAGTTGGAAAAATACTGTAATGAACTTGACTTAAATTATCATCAACATAGTAATTTAAAATTTGAGCACCTGCCATAACTTTTTTTTACTATAAACGAAATGAGCAAATAACTTTAAAAACATGCGTATTTTATGCCAATTCTAAAATGGTATGACACATGATATCTGAATGCATAAAAGTAGGAATTCGTATGACATTTGCCAATATGGATCCTCGGAAATCAATGCTAATCATCTAAAAAATTATCTTGTACTCTACGATATCTCATTTGCTTGTGCTCCTTTGAAGAATATGATTGATTTTTGGTTGACCTTGGTTCAAAGATAATAAAAAACGGGTTTAATTTTCATTAGTTTTTACAGTAAATGTTCGAATTGTTTCCCTCCGACTCTAAGGCACAAATGGCATCTTCGAATAAAATTTCGGTTTAATTTTCGTAAACTTGTTTCCGATATGTCTCGGGCTGCATTGAAGACACGTCGCCGTAGTTCCTCTTCGATACTTATTGGTTTTGAATAAATATTGTCTTTCAAACATCACCAAAAAAAAAAACATTTTACAAAGCGAAATCAACTTCCGTTAAGAGTGCCGAGTAGAGTAGTCGTTTCAGTTCCACAAACAAAATCAGAGTGACACATGATATCTTAATGCAAAAAAGTAGGAATTCGTATCACATTTGCCAATAAGGATCCCGGCAACCAAACTAACAAATGAAACGCGTTTAGCCGCTTTGCAAGTTTATCATGTAAAGAATTGTAGGATAGTTATTAATTTATTGCAGTTGTAGCCCTGTGACCCAAACTACTCATAGTTCGTTACCATGCGTTTCGTGCTATACTCGGTGATACGGTTAGGTACGAAGTTAGGTAGTTATGTGATACGAATTCCTATTTTTTTGCATTAAGATACTTATCATTTGTCACTCTGATTTTGTTTTTGGAACTGAAACGACTACTCGGCACTCTTAACGGAAGTTGATTTCGCTTTGTAAAATGTTTTTTTTTTTGGTGATGTTTGAAAGACAATATTTATTCAAAACCAATAAGTAACGAAGAGGAACTACGGCGACGTGTCTTCAATGCAGCCCGAGACATATCGGAAACAAGTTTACGAAAATTAAACCGAAATTTTATTCGAAGATGCCATTTGTGCCTTAGAGTCGGAGGGAAACAATTCGAACATTTACTGTAAAAACTAATGAAAATTAAACCCGTTTTTTATTATCTTTGAACCAAGGTCAACCAAAAATCAATCATATTCTTCAAAGGAGCACAAGCAAATGAGATATCGTAGAGTACAAGATAATTTTTTAGATGATTAGCATTGATTTCCGAGGATCCATATTGGCAAATGTCATACGAATTCCTACTTTTATGCATTCAGATATCATGTGTAATACCATTTTAGAATTGGCATAAAATACGCATGTTTTTAAAGTTATTTGCTCATTTTGTTTATAGTAAAAGAAAGTTATGGCAGGTGCTCAAAGTTTAAATTACTATGTTGATGATAATTTAAGTCAAGTTCATTACAGTATTTTTCCAACTTTTACATTATTTATTGACATAATAATGCTTCTATCATCTTAATAAACTATTCATTAACGCGCACAAATAAAAAAAAACTAAATTCTAAAGCTATCCCAGTAAATGCGAGCACTTACAATGTCAAAAGAGGTGAAAAATTGGAAAAATCTTTAAATTAGTATAACTCGAAAACGGTGCAACTTTTACTGAGGTCATGTTAGGCTGGTTTGGTTCGTCTGAGGCTGGGGAATCTCCAGTGTCACTGTGACGTGCTATTTCTGGGACACCCTGTATATATACTGTAGCGTTACCGCTACAAAATCGCGTCAAATTCGCTTCAAATATCGTGTGTTTATTTTTGTTTATTTTTTAGGTGTTCGAACTCTTTTGTGTTAGAGTTGCTGGCCTGCGTTGTTGATGGTTTTGATTTTTATTTTAAAATTTTGAATGTGTTGTCAGATTGTTCGGCATTGATGTAAGAGTGTTTTTTTTGACATTGGTGCTTCAGTCTCGTAACCGAAGGGATATTTTTTTTTGTTCGACTTCGTACATTTAACCAATTGCAGTTTTAACAGTGACCTAGTTCGCATAGTTGAGTGCACGGTCACTCTATAAATATTATCTGCTGAGCGAAAGGAAGGAACCGTAAAACGGGGCTATTTGGGAACCACGAGGCTATTTCGAACCCAAGTAATTATAAGCTTTTAGTTGATATATTTTTGACATGGCAATAATAGAACTAAAAACTCAGCCTGACAACAAATTTTACAGTTCTAGCATAGCCATGACTAAAAATATATCAACTAAAAGCTTATGATTACTTAGTTCCAAATAGCCCCGTGATTACCAAATAGCCCCATTTTACGGAACTTCCTTGTGGTATTCGCACCAAATAATACCGGCTTGATCCGGGTAAGTTACTATTTATTAAGATCTTAAGCAGTAAAGATCTTTCCTCTCTACGCCCCGTTCTGTTTGTCTTGTCGTTCGTTTCTTATTAGATATTTTTATTCTAGTCCATCTACCCCCTGAAGAAGTAGTCCACTAACAGCTTCGGACGATATATTGGGCTATCACACGCGTATAGCGACACGTATGAATTTACACGTGTCGTACCAACGCGTGTGACTCCGGTGACTACGGCGGCGAGAGTTTACCTTCACCCTTTTTTTTCAGATAAGCCACACAAGAAATTTATTTTTTTATTTTTTATTAACCACTTTCAATATTTTTTATATTTGCGAACTGTTAAGTTAGGGTTTAATTTGATTATGATTTAAGCATTTACAATCCCCATCCCCAAAAACTATACCATAAGAATATGCATATTTTTAGGGCCCCTTTGTTTAATTATTTGGTAGGGATTTTCTTATCCAAATTCTAAAAGAGCCCGCGCGCTCCATGAACGTTTGTTCTTTTTCGGCCAATATTCGGAAACGGTACTTAAATCATTTTTGAAATACTCTTATCTCTAAATTTTTGTGTTAATCTTTAATTCTCGTCATTTCTAACCTCTAAATTTGTTTGTTAATATTATATTATCATCACTTCACCCAAACTAGTTTCTGTTTATTTTTTTATACTAATTTTTGTCGCAACTTTCTATTTTCGACACCTATAATTAATAAAATAAACTATCTTTAGGTTTCAATAGAAATGTACCTTTTACAGATCAAAAGTTGTTCCTTGTACCTTGTTCTTTTGTTTCGTATTTTTGGTACTCCTATTTTCCTAAATTCTAAAAGACCCATATGTGTCACGTTTCCTTTTTTTCGATTCATCTTCTGGTCATAATTTTTTTGTATATCATAGGTTTATTCCCAGTAGGCCATACGTTTATCTGGTCTCGGTAGACATTTCTAATTTTTTGGTCGCACTGTACTTTGTACCTTTCGTTAAAATATGGTTTTGGCGCACAATCTCTTATCATTATCACATAACACCAGTCATTTGTTTTTTATTACATACTACGCTCGCCGCGTAGTTATGTCTATTATAGCGTGTTGGATAGGTTTTGATATTTGTTTCGAGACTCTGTTGAATTTTTCAGGTTGGCTTGAGATTTTGTCGGGCTATCTTACTGAATCAACGGATAGGTAGTTTGCGCAAACTGCTTAACCAGTGATTTTAGTGGGTTGTTGGTCAGCGAACTTAGTGCGCGAGGTGTACCTTTGTTTAAGTGTTAGTGCCTGAAAATTTCAAATAGAGTATCCCAATTGTTCTTCGTGTTTCTTTAACTTTGTGCACTCTTGTGTGCCTAAGTTCACCTTTTTGCTGCATCGATGATAATAATGTTTCCTTTTTTGAGTGTCATGTAATTGTTAGATTTTAATGTTAGGAATTAGAATATAAACTTCCACCATAAGTATTGGCTATGGTTTACGTGGATACCCGGTCACGGTTACTGCTGTGATAGTGTACAGATTATCCGTATTAGGTTGCTTAGGTTAGTTAATTTTGTTCATAGGTTAATTTAGTCTAGTCTCAAGATGTTTTGGGTTGGCGATACCTTGTGAACTTGACCTTGATGCTACAGGGTGTTAATTGTTGTCTTAGTGTTTAGTTGTGATTAATTATAGGGTTGTTACTTATGGTAATGGTTAGGGTTGCCTCTTGTAAAATATTTAGGGTTGACAGTTAGGTTTAATTAGGGTTGTGACTTTTGATTAATTCCGGGGAAGTCAATATTTTTTTTAACAGTAGTTAGAAGATAATTGTAGCGTTACCGCTACAAAATCGCGTCAAATACGCTTCAAATATCGTGTGTTTATTTTTGTTTATTTTTTAGGTGTTCGAACTCTTTTGTGTTAGAGTTGCTGGCCTGCGTTGTTGATGATTTTGATTTTTATTTTAAAATTTTGAATATGTTGTCAGATTGATCGGCATTGATGTAAGAGTGTTATTTATAATATAGTGGTGGTCATATAATTAAGAACGGCTACAAAACATGGGGACTGGTGTGATAAACATGTAAAAATATTACATATTCTTAGGTTTTTATAGGGGAATATTAATGTAAGGAATAGTATTTTAGCAGCCTTTTTATATACCTTAATCCCAAAACAAGATAAGTTAGTTAGTAAATGACTCCGTATTATAGTGTCCGCATGTCACACAATTTATAAGAACAAGGTCTGGAAAAATAATTAAGGACAGTGAGAGAAACCCAATTTATTTTTACAGCCACGTAAACAAATGAGTAAAAGAAGGACTACAAAATAAAAGTTAACTGAAATATGACAAAAACAAACTAATTTAATATTTTGTAGGATATTCCTTGTTAGCCAAAACTGCACTGCATCGTCGAGGCATCGAGGATATTGTAACACTTGACATGTGCGTGTGCGTGATCGCTATAGTGCCAACACTCCTCAACCGTTTTGTAAAGTTGATCTATGTTGGTGTTTATTTTATTGGAGAGGTTTTTCCTAACGAGGTGAGATTTCTATTGGATTCCAATCTCGGCTGTTCGCTGGCCAATCTAATACTGCCACTTTCTGATCTGTTAGGAATATTTTGACTGACTTAGCAGTGTGTTTAGGGTCGTTGTCATGTTGGAACGTCCACACCACGGGCAGTGTCTTCTCAGCGTACGGAAGCATAGTTTCGTCTAATATATTCTTGTATTGATATTGGTCCAGCATCCTTTCAATTTTTCTTACAGGCCCTACACCATGCCCAGAGAAATAACGCTGTTATATTGCCGCTTCGATGTTTCACCTTCGTTTTTGTATAAGTAAGTAGTTAGGATGCAATTCTTGTTTCACCGTTCGCCGCACATATTTTTTGCCATCTGAATTAAATCTGTTAATCTTCGTCTCATCGGAAAACAGCGCTATTTTCCAATCACTCACCGTCTATGACGCGTAACGGATTTTCCGTTTCGTCACGTATAGCCCACTTCCCAAAACGACCACATTACATAAAGACCACTTCCCATAATGACCATTCCCATAAATACCGGTTCCCAAATTGACCACTTCCCAGAAGGACCATTTCCCAAAATGACTAATTTTCAAGTCGCCCACTTTCCAAATTGACCACATTCCTATAATGGCTGTTTCCCAAAATGACTACTTTTCAAAACGACCACATCGCAGAAAGACCACTTCCCAGAATGACCATTCCTATAAAGACCGGTTCTCAAATTGACCACTTCCGTCGAGCTTCCTTACGCAATTTTTGAACGAAATAGATAAAGTTTGGTGATCGAGGAATATTCGCATTAACCCTCTTGTGCCAGCCCTCAACTGCATTCGTCGTTCTGTCGTTGATTAGAACAGCTTATCAATTCTGGTGTCAATTTTGGATACCATTGCTTTCCAAAATATTTCAGAAACTTCATCATTTTTTGTGTTTTTGGGGCGATATCCATGATAGTTGACCAGGTTTCTGCCATTAAATTTGCTGGTAGGAGAGGGAAATTAGAACACAATATTGTAATTTTTCTGTATTCCGTTATGTTTCTATTATCATCTGTTTCAGTATCAATCTCATTCTCTATTTCCTTTGACTTCTTCTAAACGCCTTTACTAAAATGGTAGTAGCATCCACTTAGTTGAACATTAGGGAAAACATTTTTGAGTCCATTCATCTGAGCGAGTTCGTACTCTGATTTATATTTACAGATATTTACATTTAGTTTTTCTTTTATTAGTGTAAAAAACCTTGTGTATGTTGCCTCCGATTTATCCGGCAATAATCCATAAATGACAGGTAACACATTTGTGTTTTTTTCTGTGGAGCCCATATCTAAATGTATTGAAAACATCTGATAAAATGGTCGTGGTACACATTTGCATGTGCCGTGTCCGAAATAATAACCACCTTGGGTTTTGTAGTTCATCATTTTGAGTGACGTTTTCTTTGCAAAAATTAATCATTGCATACTAAAAAGTTGTTGGCAAGTGTTTGTGGTGCTTCAACTTCTTCGAGCTTCTCGTATATCAATTTGTCAACATTTAAATAATTTTGACGCTCGTCTCTAGGACGCATAGTTTCCGAGATATATAAGCAAAAAACCGAAAAGATAATATATAGATGGCCGACGGATATACGTATAGTATTGGTTCCTATCAAAAACTTACAAGCTTTGGATCTAACTAGTCCCTGAAAAAATTTGGTGCTTTTGTCTAGTGTCCACATAAACACCTGAAACTGCCGTACTGTAACGTGAGAACGCAGATAGTTACTAGTAGGCATAGGGACTGGTCTTGATAGATGTAGTCATTCTAAGAAGTGGGAAAGTCGTTTTGGGAAATGGTCAATTTGGGAACCGGTCTTTATAGGAATGGTCATTATGGGAAGTGGTCTTTCTGCGATGTGGTCGTTTTGGGAAGTAGTCAGTGCATGTTCTGGACGTTACGATACTGGTCATTCTAAGCAGTAGGCAATATGAATGTAGTCGTTTTGGGAAATGGTCCTTCTGGGAAGTGGTCAATTTGGGAACCGGTATTTATGGGAATGGTCATTATGGGAAGTGGTCTTTATGTAATGTAGTCGTTTTGGGAAGTGGGCTATACGTGACGAAAAAAAAATGTCAAGGAAAGCGTTAAATGAGTCTTTCATTCTCAAGGAGATTTTTCGATCCAATGAGGTTTAATTTCGTTGCCTAGCAACAGAATGTTTATTTTGAACTTCACGCATGGCTGTCAATAAAGGTCAAACTGCTGCATCTAAGATAACATGTGTAACTCAGTTTTCATCAAAACTAACTACGAAATCCATGAAATGACAGATTTACTATGTTATAATTATTTAATACAGAAACTTAATGGTCAATTGTTTCTAGTACCTATTAAGTATCACCGTTTATGGAGTATAAAATAACTCATTAGAGCAAACATCGCAATACAAGTCACGGAGATTATACCTGGGACGACGAATATTATGATAGTCATCGTCACAGGGGCCACTTCTCCTTCCTTAGCCTGCTAGACCCTTAGGTTAGTATTTGTTATATAGGCTAGAGAAATTATTAAATAATAAAACTATTTTTTCTCTCTAGATTTTTCTGTTTTCGTTCATCTACTTTTTCTGGATTTTGTCATTTTATCCGCTCTCTAGTCTCATCTTTTCAGCTTCAGACATAGCTCGTGATAAACTGATAATAAAAATTAGCCTTCATAATTTTTCCTCTTACGTAACCTAGCTTTCCTTTTATATGTCACACAATAGGAAGTAACACAACGCATGCTCAATATTTTTCAAATACAATGTTCCATGATTATTAGGCATCGGAGTTTTTGTCGCATGGTAAGACTAATAGCAAGCTATGAAGTCGTCATTTGCCATAAATCTAAACTCTTATTCATATTCATACTCATTTTTTAAATTTATCTTAAAATGCCTCTATAGCGGTCGGTCGTGTATAATTTTATCTTAGTCAAGTTATACAGGGTTATTGGTAATTCGACGTATTCCCGTTAGGAGGTGATAGGGGTGACAATTTGCGATAATTTTAACCCCCATATGCATTATGCAAAAGTGAACCATTTTTGAGTTATCATGTTTTTTAGCTTTTTTCAAAATAAGTCAAAAATGCAACATCAAAAATTTATTAAAAAGAAAGTATCAATTTAAATCTCAGTTTTTCTTCTGATTTATAAAAACCATTAAACACTGGTTATTTATCAATATTCAAACAACAATTATCGGTCCAAATTTAAAAATGCGAGACGAAAAACGATAATATTTCGAGATTTCTAAGTTTTTTTTTTTTCACTAAAATGCCTTAATAACAAAATAATCGTTATGAAACTTGGCTTGCAGATTAATTTAAAAACATAACCGTTTTCTTAGCTTTCCAAAATATGCATATCAACTAGGAACTTATTTCAAAAAAACTGAAAAAAAATATCACAAAGGAAGCAGGCGGAATTTTGTATTCGAACTAAAATAAAGATTTAGAAGACGCGTCTTTTTTGAAAAAAATCCTATGGACCGACGAATCCAAATTCGATCAAGATGGGATTACTAACTACCACAATGAACATTGTTGGAGTGAGAAAGTGCACAACGCCGTTTTTCGGTCAATGTATGGATGGGAACAATTGATGATAATTTAATTGGACCACATTTTTTAACGAAAAATCTAAATGCAGCTGCTAACGAACATTTTTTGACAAATGAAATGTTTGACCTCCTCGAAGACGTGCCTTTGGCTACAAGGCAAAACATGATATACCAGCAAGACGGATGTCCTGCACATTTTGGTGTCAATGTAAGGCGATATGGCTCGATAGCCATTTTCCTAATCGTTGGATAGGGCGAGGAGGACCCATTCCGTGGCCTGCGAGAAGCCCGGACTTAACGCCGGTTGATTTCTATGTCTGGGGTCACATGATATCCATAGTTTACGACACGTCTCGCCTGTTACTTCCACGGAAGAACTCAAGACAAGAATTATAAACGCAGCAAATGTTAAGTCACAACTCAGAAAAAAAATGCGACTTTGCGTACGCAATAGGGGAAGTCAGTTCGAGCAAGAACTTTAAATAGGCTAAATTACAAAATGTGTTAATTGTTACTAATTTTTTTTTAATTGTTATTAAGTACCTACTATTAAACTGTTACTGGTTCTAAATTTTATTTTAATTTTTTTTTTCTTTTTTTGACATTGGGTATTGTTTTTAATTAATTTTATGGGCATTTTTAAAGAACGACATTGTGTTTAGTTCGAATACGAATTTCCGCCTGTTTCCTTTGTGATATATACCTATTTTTTCAGTTTCTTTAAAATAAGTTCCTAGTTTTTATGCATTATTGGAGAGCTAAAAAAATGATTATGTTTTTAAAATAATCTGCTAGCCAAGTTTCATAACGTTTTTTTTTGTATTTAATGCATTTTATTGGAAAAAATCTTTAAGAAATATTGAAATAATATCGTTTTTCGTCTCGCATTTTTAAGTTTGGACCGATAATTGTTGTTTTAATATTGATAAATAACCACTGTTTCATCGTTTTTATACATCAGAAGAAAAAATGAGATTTAAATTTATACTTTTTTTTAAATAAATTTTTGATGCTGCATTTTTGACTTTTTTTGAAAAAAGCTAAAAAACATGATAACTCAAAAATGGTTCACTTTTGCATAATGCATGTGGGGGTTAAAATTATCGCAAATAGTCACCCCTATCACCTCCTAACGGGAATACGTCGAATTACCAATAACCCTGTTTAAAAAGAACTATTAGATTATAAATACATAACTTGAACTATTTTAACATACAATTCGGCACTAGTGTGGACTAAAACATTCCCTTCTGCCGTGTTTTAATGTATCTTTTGTTAGTTTATTAATTTTCGTAATTAAATTAGTATAAAATGGTGATTATTTTATATTGTAATATTTATTTTCCAAATATAACATTAAATAATTGTTTCTGAACTCGTCAACGTTGTTGTCCTTGATTATAAAAAAAACCTAAATAATTAAATTAATAAATGAGTATTAATATGAATAAGAGTTTCGATTTATGGCAAATGACGACTCCATAGCTTGCTATTAGTCTTACCGTGCGACAAAAACTCCGATGCCTAATGATTATATACCAAACTGTTCATAATAATATGAACTATCCTATCTATGAAGAGTGACTGAATATAAGTAAATGATTCAACTGATCTCGTAAGATCACTAACACAATATGATCCAATATTAGTCACAGGAACCAACACGCGCTCTCTCGAAGTTTTTATATGACAACCGACCGCACAAAACATGGCCGCGTGAGAATTTGACATATGTTAGTGTTGTCCAACGTAAATAATACCAGTTTTAGTAGTTTTTATTTTATCTATAGCCTGGCAAAAAAGTCGAGCCAAAATATGAGGGCAGCACTGTCGTTCGTATAGCCACCCAATATACTACGACTAAAACGAAATTGATACTTTATCATATAATTTCTCTTTAATACTAAGGTTTTCTCATAATCACTTTGTATTAGTATTAGTACCTAATATTCGTAAACTTTAACATTTATAATAATTACTAGCTTGTACCCGCGACTTCTAAGCTTAGGAGAAGACCTAATGATAGATAGACTGGTTTTTCCCTTAATTCCTAAGGAAATCTACGTATGTATAAAATATTTAACAATTTGGTCGTATAGTTCCGTTACGAACTAATAGATAAGGTGTCCATTGTAGTAACATTAACGCATTCCTAAGCCAATTGGACGTAAACCATGCTTTGTCCTTATCTGTCATTGTGACATTTGAATTTGGCAGATAAGGACAAAGCATGGTTTAGCTACCCCCCGGTTATTTCGGGTGTTTCCTCGTGGTCATACTATTTTTGTCCTACTGACTTTCGACGGAGCCCCGCCTGAGGGCGCCTGAGGGCGGGGCTCCTGCTTCTAGGTGGTTTTGCCCTTCGGGCATCTAAAGATACCTAACGAACCTAACCTACCTACTTTTACAACCACAATTAGTATTTAGTGATCAATACTAGGTTCACTTTTTGACTAGTATGACAAAATAGTATGACCACGAGGAAACACGTGTTATCACGTTTAAGTATAATAAATAAGGGCATTAAAGACTACTTATTTCGTTCATTAATTTGTTGATTTTATATGTTGTTAATTATTGAAAAAGATACTCATTTGGTTCTCTATTTTTCCCAATTAGTAGTTATTAATTAAATAACTACTAATTGGGAAAAATAGAGATCTCATTTCATAAGTATTGATTAGGTACATCATCACTACATAGTATAAAACAAAGTCGCTTGCGCTGTCTGTCCCTATGTATGCTTAAATCTTTAAAACTACGCAACGGATTTTGATTCGGTTTTTTTTAATAGATAGAGTGATTCTTAAGGAAGGTTTATATGTATAATACATTCCACGCGGGCGAAGCCGCGGGCGGGTCGCTAGTTTCATAATAAATGTAACTTACAAAACACAATTAGATTGCTTCAAGATGAGTCCTCAATTTATATGACTAGATCTGTTTATTTTTATAACATTTGCTAGGAGTACTTAAATAAAAATTTAGTACATACCAATGTACATTTACTTACTTAATACAAACAAAAAGGAATGTTTTCTTTAAACTGTAAAGAGACAATTAAAGAATTGACTGACTATAATTTTCTTAAATTTAAGTTGAAACAAGTTGTTTTTTTGTTTTAATATTTAAAAAAGAGGAGTTTGCGAAGATAAAGTCAATTTAATTACTTTTCTCTTTTTTTTACCACACTTCATCCACTCAAATATTTTATTACATTGCTATAGAAACCTTCATAGAAAAATAAGATAAAATGTCGTATAACACGTAAAGAATATACTCAAGTGCTTAGCAAATAAGTCGTAAGTCCGTTTTAAGTTAAAAATATATATAATTTTGAGTTCAAAATATAACAAACGTACATGGCTCTTTTTTAACTAAACCATAAAAACAAAAAAAAAATAAGAATAGTCCGGTTTTAGATGGAGTTTTAGGTTGCTACCTTGAAAAAACATAAAAGCGCGTTTATCTCGAAACCGTCAAAACGCATATAGGCCTTTTTGGCTTAGCGCGGCAGAAAAGAAAACGGTGTACAACCTTACTTTGTCAGACATAATAGTGTTGTCTTTTAGCATATTCAATTTCCCATTAGAATAAAGATAACAGAACAGCTATTGTTTTATCGTTATTTATTTTATTACTCCTTCTATGCTGGTTCTTAAGCTGATTACATGAAGAGGTGACCTGAGGAGGACTGCGAGTAAGGCAAGTGAGACATGATGTATGAAAGTTGTATGGATGTAAGAAAGTAATGTTTTTAACTTTATTTCATATTTTTTGTATAATTGTTGCATGTTTTTAAGATAGAACCTTCAGCATTTAACCCTATTGTGTATGTTTAAGCCAAGATGTTCATTAGAGTATCATTAAGTCTGACATGTCACAAACATTACCCTTTACTAGATAACAAATGTGTTTAAATTAAATATTCAAAGATTGATGTACCCCATCACTAGCAGGTTGTTAATGAACGCATTTTACCTTGTAAGTTTAACAAGTTTAGTAATATATTAGTTTAGTTACTTATAATAGTTGTTAAGATAGTTGACTGATATCTTAGTTTTGGAAATATTGACAAAATTCTGTGATGTTAATTTAAGATGTTGTGTTGTATCATCATGAGCGATAAGCATCTTAGTGAACAGTTGAGCATATCTGAGGACAGGTATAAAACAGGACGGCCGAATGTAGGAATGAAATGTAAGAAAGAGCTTGCCACGCAACGTAGGTGTGAGAGAAGAATAACCGGACGATGTGCGAGAGAGGAGAACGATTGGAACGACGAACGAGTGCGCGTGTGCTATACCTTCAAAAAATATAATTATAAGGTTATTTAATTAGATAATTAACCAACTCCCGAAGATCAATTGGTTTTTCATTCCAAGTCACCAAAATATCCCACATAAATATAATAAAGATACTTCATGAAATACTAAAAATATAATTTTACATGCCGACAAGTATTGAATGATCCTAATGGCCCCTGAAGACATTGGGCCAATGCGTTGGGCCACGGTATTGGACCAACGTGTAGAGGACTATTTGGCTACGCTATTGGCTTGTTCGTAGTTGGCGACCAACGCTGGCCGGCCAACCGGCTGGTGACATAAGTTGGTATTAACACTTTTTAAAAAAACAATATAGCCAGGTGCCTTATTCGGGTTCATCCCCCCGAAGACCCCCGCGACCTCTGCTGCGGTGAACGGGATAAAGGGCGCCCGAGGAGGGTTTTCCCTGACGGTCCTCCTCACCAGCTCCGCCTCGTTTCTGACGTGTCTGTGCCACGTATTGTCCTGCGCAGGGTCGTCTCGCGGGAAGAATATAGCGGCCAAGAGCTCCGCCAATTCCCTTTCCCCTAGGACAGTGCTGTCCACCGGGGACTTAAGAAGGCATTCTTGGCTTGATTCTCCCGCGAGACTCCTCTTGACGACCCTGTACGAGGTCCTCCACAGGTCCTCTCCCTTCTGCGCAGTACAAAAATCCCGCCAACTCCTGGTGATGGCGTTTTCCATGGCAGTCTTGTAAGTGAGTCTCGCCTCCTCATATTCCGCGAAGACAAGGGGTTCGCTGTACTGATCCTCCGTCTGAGGGTCTTAACCCTTGACTTCAGATTAGTAAGCTCCTGCGTCCACCAAGCTGACCCCTTGGCTCCGGTCCTCACCTTCAATACTGGCATGGAGCACAGACACGCGGCCTGGATCATCCCCGTCAGATCTGTCGTCGTCGCCTCCAGCAGGGGCTGGGAGGTCAGGGCCTCGATGGACTCCACTGTGATACCCCCACTCTCAAGCCGACCTTTCAGCACTTCCGCGAACACCGGCCATTTGGCCTTGTTCGCGTTGTAGGTACCTCCTGGTCGACCTGAAAGCGGGCGCAGGCCCTTTTCCCCCACCGGTGACGTCGAACTGTATCCGGCGGTGATCCGTTAGCCCCGTGGCGTCGGTGTTGACAGTCCAACGCTCAACGCGTCCCAGCCACTGATCGGTGCAGACCGTAACGTCCACTATGCTGGAGAACAGCCTACCGCATCTCCATGTGTGGAATGTGGGTGTTCCTCCCCTGTTGAGGAGGTTCCGCCCACACTCCGCACACAGGTCGACGAAGTCTGCTCCCCACTCGTCCTCGTTACCAATCATAAAAAAAAACATTTTCCAAATTTGATATCGTTTACGAAATTGCCCAAGCAGCACATTAGTGAATTTTGCAGCTTATCTTATAGCTTTATATTCTAAATTTATGAGTGGTTTAACAGTGTTTGACTACACTTATAGCTTTAAACACAACTCAAACTTGTATACGAGTTCATCCTGTCACTTATAGTTGCTTAGGAACGTTTTTTGTTTCTACTTTATTACTTATAGTTGGGTAAAGTCGATTTTGCTACTTAAAGTTGCATGCAGGTTGTAATTGTCACTGAATAAGAAGCAATAGTGATATATAAGGCCCTAAAGTAACTTATAAGCCACTTTTATATATAAGTGGGAACATACCCTTATTTGGAACTTTTAATTCCAAATGACTAGTATAATAGAGTAGTGTATCACCAATAGTGGCTAAAGAGATAATTTTACGGCCCTTTTGGAAACTAAAGTGATTGCAACTTTAAGGCCTAGAAGGGTCGTAAAATTATCTCTTTTACAATACAATACAATTTTGAGTTGTGTTTAAAGCTATAAGTGTTGTCAAACAATGTTAAACCACTAATTTAGAACATAAAGCTATAAGATAAGCTGCTAAATTCACTAATGTGCTGCTTGGGTCTTATTGCCACTCCAACGCATAATTAAGTCTCAATAGGAGGTTCTTGAAAACCAAAAGCAGTTATTTTCACTTATTTAGATGGACACAGAAGATACAGATTCAAACCATGAAGTTGTTAATCGGCAATCCAAAGAAGATACTTGTATTGTTGAAAGCTGATTATGATTAGAATTTTGGCAAAAATTACCTGTATGATACAAAATAAATAATTTGAATTAGGTTATAATAAAATTGTGTCAAGAATAATTGATTACAAATTCAAGGGTTCCGCATACAAATTCAAATTCAAAACATTTAATTCGGGTAACCTGACCCATATTGGTTAGTATACACTATTATCTTACCATGTAATGTTAGTACAGAGGAACAACTTTAAAACTTAAATTCTAAATTCAACTTAACTAAATTACACATACTTAAGACTATAGGACAATCGAATCTAGTTGAAATAATTTCCAGGATCTTATTGGAGGTGCCCCGCATTCTGTATTTTCCGTAACTTGACATTAGTTGTTTATGTAAATTTAACGTATGAAAAGTGTTGCATTTGAGTTAATAAGCGAAACAGCAACTTGGGATTTCGGAGCAGTATTGAGGACTCCTAATTCACGAGCACTGGGCGATCTACAAAAGAGAAAATAATTAGTATTCGTAATAGCATTCACTGCTTTGCCACTCGCAAGATACAAATAAGTGATTTTCAGACCTGATAGTTTCAAATAGAGAACAAATAAGTGAAAATAAACACTGTAAGATCTTTTTTGTTTCGCCATGTTTACAAATTGGAGTCCTTGAAAATGAATTATTTTAAACAGAATTTTATCACACTGACGCATAATCATAGACTTTTGATAGTTGTGACGATGTTACTTTGACATTGTACGTAACCTACAATCATTAGGTCAGGTTTTTACAGTTTTAGTTCTTATCAGTATCAATTCCTTATATGATTTAACACTCTCTTTTTAAATATTTCTGATCTAATCAAAGGCGCATCGAAATTTACAAAGAAACCATACTATAGTTTCACGGTAAAAAAACATTCGCAAGAATTTCGTGCTTATTTCAATGCCTGAACGTGAATTTTAATCACTTACCAAACAGATGTATAAATCCAAAATTAAAATGGCAGATCACATTCACTTTAAAAAAACTTACCGACTTAATTGTTGCTACGTCACTCAAAGGAACTTTGGCGTCCCATTTATCACTCATTGACCGAACTGAAATATTATTATTCATTCGTTCAATAATGTCGTTCACTGCGCATAACTTTCACCCATAGTTCTAATTTTGCCACTTAAGGTAATCGTGAGATCTCTTATGGATTCAATATAGAACCAAAAATAAGCTGCAATTTTTCTCCCCGTGGTTCTATATTGGTTGCCTAAGGGTTCTTTCCACCTATATAGAACTTAGTCATGGCTATATATTTCACTTAAGTATCTAAATAGATATGATATACGACCTATTTCCCACCCAGTGTGCTACTTGGGTGGTGTACCAAGTCAAAAACTCCGATTTAGATACACTTGTCGACTGAATAAAATAAACGTTCTGGCCGCCATCGGATCTAAGCCATGGAATCCAAAATATATAAACCCCTCCTAGTCGCAGTCATAACGCAATACAATTAATATGAGCCTCATTCAATGAGGCTCATTCCTTCCAATTAACCCGTCGAGCGATATGTCAAAATTGATGTACATCAAAATTAAACTTTATGTCAAATGAATAAGTCACGTAATGTCAAAAAATCTACGCACACATGTTGTGCGTAGGACACCTGAGGGGTTAAGGCTGTTTGTCCACCACCGTCTTCAACGACACAAAACGAACGAGATAATTGCGCCGAAGTGGCAACAAATACACTTATAGTTAGGGAGCTGGCGTGCAAAGTTTCGATATAATCAGTACACATGGCAGACTTTATTAATACTTAGCTATAATTATTCTCTAAAAGAAACATCAAAGAACTCGTCTGCCGCCATGGTGGCGCTGCGCTGTCAATTGACAGCGTTTCAAAAATGTAAAAAAAAGGTGTGCTATATTATGGGCACATGTCTGCCTCTGGGGCTGATGACCCCAGTCATCCTGTAAACACAAAAAATCGGAGAGGCAGATCCAGGGCTCTGTTGTAGTATTTTTTTAAAAGTTATTCTTATGATATAACCTCTCACCTGTGTACAATAAACATTGCTAATGTACGATTATTACAACTGGCAACTATTACAGTACAGTCGGTTTTTGGTTGCAAGCCATAATGTGTTGTTGATTGACAGTTGTTTTTGCCGCTAACTCGTGGTTGGTTGTCGCTGTTTGATAACATTGAACAGCCAATCACGAGCAGATGGCAAAATTATGTAAAACGTACCCATTCCTGGTTTGGCGGGTTTTTATAAGAAAAATAAAGAAAGTGTTGGCGTATAAGCGATAAGGAAAACTTGAATGTGAAGTGAACGAAATACATTATTTTTGAGAACCAAACGTGTTTAAATTTTAATGAAAGACTAATACCTGGACCTTTCAAGCCGATAATTTTATAATACTACTTTTGCGCTTCTGTGGAACCTGATTTTGGTCGTCGGTCGTCCCAACGACAAGCATTGTAATGTGAAGTAATTTAATAAAATGTTATTTTCTTCGATTGTTTACGGAATTAAAGCCGGGATTTTGGATGAAACTTAATGTTTAATAAATAATCTAACTAAAATTATGCGTTATCATTTTAATATACTATTGTTATAACTGTAGGCTAGCTTCCGTTTTTAGGATTTTTGAATTAGTACAATCTGGTTCCTGCCTTATTTATGCGTTTATGTTCAAGATTTATATATGATATACCTACTCGTATATTAGGAAATCAAAACATGTCATGGGGGTCATGAGTAAAGATTTCAAACCAAACAGCTTGCAGTAACTACTAAAATGGTGCCGTCATTGGCGGCCGGTTTTGACTGTCAACAGTACGATATTTTTTCACCGGCCAACATTCAAATTCCCTCTTGCTGGCTGTCCTGCTTCATTGGCTGTACGTTTCAATAGGTTAATGCGAGACTAATACATGATTCGCTGTCGCACAAATTTAAGCACGGTTTATGAGGCCGAAAACGGGTCTGCCGCAGATGCGGGTTGAAATAAGCGAGCCCATTAAGGGGTCGCCCACAGATGAAAGGTTAAAAAACTGTGTATGAAGTGCACACTTGGCTGAATTGAATTGTTCGGTTAAAAACAATGAGAAGGACCACGGAAAAATTATCTGCCAGCATGTTGCCTCTGCGTTGTCTATTGACAGCGCTGCAGCGCTTCAAAATATGAAAAAGATAAAGTTGTGCTATATTATGCACACATGTCTACCTCTTTGACTGATGTTTGGATTTCTTAATAAAGCCAAGAAAATCGATGAGGTAGACGTTCAGGCGTCTGATTTTATCATTTTGAAGAGCAGACCATTTGATCATCTTTTTTCACTCCGACGCTCGCGCCATGCTAAGTACAAAATTCTACGTGTAATGAATATTATTGAAAATATTTAATATAATCTAAAGGAAAGATTTTCAAAACACGTCTGAAATATTTAGGTTCTGTCTGTCTGTTAACTACGTCCCCGCAGGTATAAAATAACTCCTTTCGTAGTGTTTCTCTTTTATCTGGGAATATGAGTGATATGATAAGTGATAAGATAACGGTATAACTCAGTTCCGACCTTTTCCGTATTCTGTTCATAAAAGTGTATAGCTTATATTATATTATATACTAGCGGCCCGCCAGCGGCTTCGCCCCGCTGCAAATTTCTGACTTTCAATTCATTTGTTACAAAAAATGTGATAAATGAAGAACCGCTCGACCGATTTTGTGCAAACTTCACATAAACCATCTACTAAACAGTCCGAACAAAGACTAAACATTTGGTTTGGACAGGTGAGCCCGTTCTTGAGTTATAAAATTACAACGAAAAATGGCATTGATTTTTATATATCGCTCATCCAATAGAATAATGACATAATTGCATTTTTAGCATGCATGTTGTCATTGTTCCACGCGATAGACCTGACCTTTAGAACACTTATGACGGTAAAATCTCAAAACCCGATTTTTTGCAATTATGTCATTATTCTACTGGATGAGCGATATATAGATACAGAGATATGATATGATAAAGAATTGAATGGGCGCAATGAGAACCGTGTGCAAATGACTTATTGTTAGTAGAGATTTTTTTAAACATTTTAACAACTTCGTCCCATGATAATGCAGGCCCTGAATTTTCTTCGTTTCCATGATGATTGTGACCATGAAGTCCAGAGTCATTCAAGTGCAAATGATTTACTTAATACCCCCCCCTTTTTTAAGCAACTTCAATCCGCTGTAACGCAGCGACATAGAACCTTAATTGAATGGACCAAAACAATTCGTACCGATCTAAACTGCAATCCACCTCGATGTGAAACTCGTGCAAATCATATACCGCAATGCTCGCCGGGGCTAACTACTCACTATAACTACTCCGTCCGCGCAGAAGTCTTCCGTCGCCATTTCCCGGGAGCCTTTGTGTTCAGGAATCCAGTTCAACGCGTCAAACCGTAACTACGCGGCGGACAACCACACTTTCGCATTTGTAATATTCAGAGATCGGAATATGGGTGTCATTACTCTCAATAATGTGGACAATATGACTCCAAAGATTTTAATTAAACAAATTAAATTACATTCATTGATTACATACCCTAAAAATAATGCATAGAATATTTAATTTTATTTAATAATATTTTTTCCATGGTTAGTTTATTCCTTTTCAACGTTAAAATAAACTTACGAGGTGAAAAGCTTATTTTGCAATACACGGATGTTAATGGCGCAAACTTAAGTAGATTAACCTTTCGGTACCCGCCGGCTCCCAAAGGAGCCAGTAACAAAACAAACAAAAAGTATTTGAATGCTAATTTAAGACATTAATGACTGTTTTGTTTTTTCGCTATATGTATCGGGTTTCGAAAGGTTAATAATAATGGCCACTCCTCACGTCTTTGTATTATTTATTTATTATTGACCTGTAAAGGATCAAGATTAAGGTTCAGGTTATTTTTTTATTAATATAATTTAATTTGTTTTATTAAAATCTTTGGAGTCATGTCCACATTATTGCGAGTAATGACACCCATTTGTCCGATCTCTGGTAATATTAGTTAAAATTTGTGATTCCTTACTATACAATTTAATTTTCACTTCTCATGCTCAACATCTTGGCCTAATTGTGCAAATTGTGGTTACAGAGTTATCAAAAAGTTTTTGGAGTTGTTGGTAATTCTGTAGCTCTGCCTACCCCACTCTGGGAATGAAGGCGTGAAGGTATGTATGTATGTATGTATGCTCTCAAAATGCTACTTAAATCTCTGCGAATCGGGACTAAAGCTCCTTATTAATCTCTAGGGATTAAAGTATTTTTTTTTAATTTACTTTGGAAACCCCTAAACAACAAATCACGGTGTTTGTGAATGGAGGATTATCGCCATTTTCAGTGACTGTGTATGGACCATATTTTTGGGTGTCGAAATATCCTCAAAATGACAACTGTGCAAATATATAAAAAAAAAGGATTTAATTTCGTGAAACACGATTAATTATTACGAATATGCATCTATTTAATCATATTAAGGCCGAACTCTTTTATTATGCGTGGTCCAATTACGTTTAAAATGGTTTCCAAGTTTGAATCTGTTGGCTAAATATGAAAGCATTTAAAACATCACTTTACAAAAAAACCGCGGAACTTTTTTTTTCTATTTTGTATTTTGAATAGATGTTCATAACTTGTATTGAACGTACGTTGTTAAATAAATGTTGTAATTTTGTTTAGAACGTCGTTTTTTTCCTCGCATTCAAAGTGAAAAGTAGTATAAAGCAGAACAAGTGCAATATTTTTCAGTTAGAAATACTCACATTAACGACCATGTTATCTATAATACCGTCCATCAGCCCGTACCCTATGATGGAGGAGGCGGCGAGGAGGACGGCCCCGAGGACGAGGGTCGTGATGCCACACGCTAAGCCACACATTTTAATGCGAATGCACTCAAAACAACAAGTAAGATTATCAAATACCACAATCCGTAGAGGCATAAGTACCTACCTGTGGGCCTCAATGATTATGATAAGCTTCTGAACTAAGTGTGATTGATATTGATAAATTGTAGGTACTTAATTATTCTGATTAGGGTTCGACGATATTCAGGTCAAACATTAATTAAATTGAATTTTGAGAAAATAGTTTGCTGAATCAGCATGGACACTAGCAATCGACTGAGACAGTCGATCACCGTTTTGTATGGGAGTGCTTGTGGAAATCGCTAAGAAATTGCGTATACTTACTTCTTACGGGCGGTCGTAAAACTGTTTTACGTTACCTTTGTGTTTGAAAATAGGGTTTTCGACTGTGTTGTTATTTAATTAGTTTTTGTATTCTGATTAACCAAGTGAATTTAGTGCAATCATATTTATAAAAAATGAGAAAAATGAGAATTTGGTGTACCGTAAAACCTGGTAACTATCTATGGTCCAAAATCTTCCAACTATGGTTCAAAATCAATGACCAAAACTACAAGTTCCCATTATCTTTAGTTAAGGAAACGTGTTGTTTTATAGACATTTCTTGTTGACTAAAGTTTTAAAATGCTTATACTTAAGTGATCTATGATGAATTAAAGAAATTAGACTTGGACCACAGTTGAAGTACTGGATCATACCTAGTTACCAGGTTTTACGGTATGTAAACTCTTTATTGCACAAAAATATAAATATTACAATATTAATATTAAACTAATGTACAAAGGCGAACTTATCTTACTTTAACAAGTTTGCACAAAAAATAACAAAAACAGATGACAATACTTATAAATAAATAAACAAACCAGTACTCAAACTAATATAAACTTACATATACAGGGTGTCCCAGAAATAGCACGTCACAGTGACACTGAAGATTCCCCAGCCTCAGACGAACCAAACCAGCCTAAGATGACTTCAGTAAAAGTTGCACCGTTTTCGAGTTATGCCAATTTAAAGATTTTTCCAAATTTTCACCTCTTTTCACATTGTAAGTGCTCGCATTTACTGGGATAGCTTTAGAATTTAGTTTTTTTTATTTGTGCGCGTTTATGAATAGTTGATTAAGATGATAGAAGCATTATTATGTCAATAACTAATGTAAAAGTTGGAAAAATACTGTTATAAACTTGACTTAAATTATCATCAACATAGTAATTTAAACTTTGAACACCTGCCATAACTTTTTTTTACTACAAACGAAATGAGCAAATAACTTTAAAAACATGCGTATTTTATGCCAATTCTAAAATGGTATGACACATGGTATCTTAATGCATAAAAGTAGGAATTCGTATGACATTTGCCAATATGGATCCTCGGAAATCAATGCTAATCATCTAAAAAAATATCTTGTACTCTACGATATCTCATTTGTTTGTGCTCCTTTGAAGAATATGATTGATTTTTGGTTGACCTTGGTTCAAAGATAATAAAAAACGGGTTTAATTTTCATTAGTTTTTACAGTAAATGTTCGAATTGGGCCATTCCATGTGATTTCAACAAATCGAGTGTGCCGCATGACTTTTGATTTGAATAAAAAAAATTGAGGATATACTTTATGGTGAGAGAAGTGCTGAACCACCACCATTTTTTTTTTAAATATTTTTATTTCCGAGTTTTACCCATTCGAAGTAAATAGTGGGGTCAAATTCCTGCTTGTATATAATACGCTCTAACTTTTTTTTTTGAAAAGATAACGAAATAATTGTTACTGTGTTTGATTAGGTAAGAAATGTGGATGTCATACTGTATGATAAAAGTTATCTAAATTAACTACAAAAAAAATGGTGTCCATTTGAAATGTTCAAGTAACTGGTAATTTTTTGCAATTTTAATTCATTTTTGTGCAAACCCTGATGCATATTAGGGATAACTTTTTTCAGAAATATAAAGTACTAGTTTTGTTCATTCTGTAAAATAAATATTATCGTTTTAGAATTATAATTCTAACAGAAAAATAGTAGTGAAAATTGAGAATTTCGAAAAATGCTTATGTTTGACCCCCAAAAAACCCATGTGGAAGAATAATTAAAAATTTGAATTTATTCAGAAAATATAGTCCATGTCTTTGTTAATTAGATTCAGTTTAAAAAGTTTCGTTATTTTCCCTATTTTTGGATATATGATTTTTTTAAACTGCTTATCTCGTGAATTTTCTCTCATTGTTTTTATATATGCTATGATGGATATTAGTCAAAGAAAACAACCACCTTTGAGTTAAACAAATTAAAAGTATATTCGACGAATAATAATGCCCAAAAATAACACAATAACTGTAACACTTGTATGAATACTTAAACAAAACACGAAAACATAGGCTGTGCGTGCCGAGTGAGCGGGGGCGTCGGTTTAGCTGGCGAGCGGGTGCGCGGGCGCTGTTGCGCCGATTCGATGAGAGGCATCCGTCTCGCTCTCGCATGCTAATAACGCGCGAAATTCGTATAACGGTCGGGCACGCGTGTTCGGCGCGTTGGGCGTGTAGAAGAGTTTGCGACAATGCATATTAAAATATTTTTGACTATAACTTTTAAATGTATGGTAATCAATTACCATACACTGAAAAATCATTAAATAAAAGCCAGACGGTTCAAATTTACTAAATATATTTAATAATACTTATATATAAAACGAAAAAAAAACATTACTTGCAAACCTTTGCTACTTCGAAATTTTCTGAAGTAGAGTAACGTCGCACTACTAATTCATTTTGAGAAATGGGAACGAAACTATGATAAGAACGTGTATTTTTTATGGTTCTCATATTTTTAAATCGCTCTGATAAGTACAACTCAGCTACATCGACTTCTGATTTTGAGACGAAAAAGAACTTGATTCCAAGAATTTTGTTTACACAAAACTCGTACACACATAGCTTCAGGGGATAAAATGTTATCACTACCTGTGGTGCGTTGCAGACTAGCCTTTCTTACCAACCGCTTAATCGTGCCGCCAGCACCATCACAGGGGGATTTGCCGTGAGAGGTGGCAAAAAAGTTCCACTTCTTATCAACCAGTGGTATAACTGGTATATAACGAACAATAACTATACATGAAAACAGGTTAAATAACACAAGCACTTCCTACAAAGAGTTTGCACCGCTTCATTATCTCCTAAGTACGGTCTCCTATATATAACTTCGATAAGGACTATAGTAGCACCTAAATATTTCATAAACGAGCACAAATAACAAAACTTTTTAAACTGAACCTTATTAACAAAGACATGGACTATATTTTCTGAATAAATTCAAATTTTTAATTATTCTTCCACATGGGTTTTTTGGGGGTTTCGGGGAAAATTTCGAAGTAGCAAAGGTTTGCAAGTAATGTTTTTTTTCGTTTTATATATAAGTATTATTAAATATATTTAGTAAATTTGAACCGTCTGGCTTTTATTTAATGATTTTTCAGTGTATGGTAATTGATTACCATACATTTAAAAGTTATAGTCAAAAATATTTTAATATGCATATATAAAAACAATGAGAGAAAATTCACGAGATAAGCAGTTTAAAAAAATCATATATCCAAAAATAGGGAAAATAACGAAACTTTTTAAACTGAATCTAATTAACAAAGACATGGACTATATTTTCTGAATAAATTCAAATTTTTAATTATTCTTCCACATGGGTTTTTTGGGGGTCAAACATAAGCATTTTTCGAAATTCTCAATTTTCACTACTATTTTTCTGTTAGAATTATAATTCTAAAACGATAATATTTATTTTACAGAATGAACAAAACTAGTACTTATATTTCTGAAAAAAGTTATCCCTAATATGCATCAGGGTCTGCACAAAAATGAATTAAAATTGCAAAAAATTACCAGTTACTTGAACATTTCAAATGGACACCATTTTTTTGGTAGTTAATTTAGATAACTTTTATTATACAGTATGACATCCACATTTCTTACCTAATCAAACACAGCAACAATTATTTCGTTATCTTTTAAAAAAAAAAAGTTAGAGTGTATTATATACAAGCAGGAATTTGACCCCATTATTTACTTCGAATGGGTAAAACTCGGAAAAAAAAAAAAAAAAAAATGGTGGTGGTTCAGCACTTCTCTCACCATAAAGTATATCCTCAATTTTTTTTATTCAAATCAAAAGTCATGCGGCACACTTTTTAATTCAAATTTGTTGAAATCATATGGAATGGCCCAATTGTTTCCCTCCGACTCTAAGGCACAAATGGCATCTTCGAATAAAATTTCGGTTTAATTTTCGTAAACTGGTTTCCGATATGTCTCGGGCTGCATTGAAGACACGTCGCCGTAGTTCCTCTTTTTTACTTATTGGTTTTGAATAAATATTGTCTTTCAGACATCACCAGAAAAAAAAAAAACATTTTACTAAGCGAAATCAACTTCCGTTAAGAGTGCCGAGTAGTCGTTTCAGTTCCACAAACAAAATCAGAGTCACGAAACGCAAGGTAACGAACTATGAGTAGTTTGGGTCACAGGGCTAAAACTAAAATAACTATCCTACAATTCTTTACATGATAAACTTGCAAAGCGGCTAATCGCGTTTCATTTGTTAGTTTGGTTGCCGGGATCCTTATTGGCAAATGTGATACGAATTCCTCCTTTTTTGCATTAAGATATCATGTGTCACTCTGATTTTGTTTGTGGAACTGAAACGACTAGGATGGTTGACCCTATAGTTGACCATGCACCGGTTGTTGACCACTTGTGACTTTGATTCTCAATAACAAGATTTACCGCCGTTGGCCGTTATTTTTAATGTTGGCTATAGGTTTTGACAACTATATCGAATTAACCAATCACATCAACCGCTAGAAAAATATCCACAGATTAGCCAATAACTTCGTTTTACTTTCACTTGTCGCTGTTAGTTGTGCTTCAACCGCCATTGCAGTAAGGAACGTGCTTCGACAGGTAAAACTATTTTAATTGAATTTATGTGTTTTTTGGTTAAATTTAGTTGTAATTGTTTGTTTTCGAAGTTATTTAATGGTTGTATTTAACGATTTTAATGTAGTTTAAAGTGTATATTATTATATTTAGATTTTTTCAAGGCTGGTTAACTATAGGTACATAATTTGTATGGATTTCCTAAGTTTGACCAGTTGGTCAACTATTGGCTCCTTGCAGAACTTTTTTTTCTTTTTTTTAAATTGTTTTTTTTTATAGCTATGGCATGTTTAGATACCTCACTCACTAGTTTATGGTTGATATTGCCTAGTTTTCAGTAGTTGACCAGTGGTTTGACATTGGTACTGCATACTAAAAAGATTTTCCTAAGATTGACCAAACACGTTAAAAATAATTTCTGTTCCACTTGTTGTAGATTAACTATGCCGCCAAAGAAAGTATTTTTTAAATATAAAGAAGAAGATGTATATAAAGCACTTGATAAAATACAGTCGGGATGCAAAATTAGAGAAACGTGTCGTAAATACAACATCCCGCATTCTACAATTATTAATAAAATAGTAGTAGTGAGATTTTCGAATATATTTATAAGTACCTACCTTTTTCAATAGATATTTAGATGATTGTTTAACTTTTCTTATGTCAGAGCTTAGAAATGTTAAAGAGGTTTTGAAAAAACCCAAGTTGTGATTATATGTGCCAGCTTAAGCTCAGTATAAATATAGTATTCCTAATATGATTCCTAATGTGATTATTAAGATTGACATGAAACTTTATTGATCTCATTTAGTCTACAAGTTTTCTTAGTTTTTAATAAAGATGATTATATAAAAAAAAACCTTTTATTGTCTTATTTCTTATTTTTATCTGCCGTTTTGAAAAGTGGTCAACTTTTGGTACAAACCCTAACAACAACTGGGACCGGCTGGTCAATTTAGGGTACATTCCAGAATTTAAACTTAAAAAAATATTAAAAAAATACCTATTAAGAATCAAGTTATTTCCTTTTGAACCATTACTTTTAATTACATAATGTAACAGATAAAAAATAAACTGGTAATATAGGTCGATACTATTTTTCGTTACAACACTTTAAAGTCAAAATTTCTCCTTAACTGGTTTGGGACCGGAGCACTCACCCTACTCGGCACTCTTAACGGAAGTTGATTTCGCTTTGTAAAATGTTTTATTTTTGGTGATGTTCGAAAGACAATATTTATTCAAAACCAATAATTAACGAAGAGGAACTACGGCGACGTGTCTTCACTGCAGCCCGAGACATATCGGAAACCAGTTTACGAAAATTAAACCGAAATTTTATTCAAAGATGCCATTTGTGCCTTAGAGTCGGAGGGACACAATTCGAACATTTACTGTAAAAACTAATGAAAATTAAACCCGTTTTTTATTATCTTTGAACCAAGGTCAAACAAAAATCAATCATATTCTTCAAAGGAGCACAAACAAATGATATCGTAGAGTACAAAATAAGTTTTTAGATGATTAGCATTGATTTCCGAGGATCCATATTGGCAAATGTCATACGAATTCCTACTTTTATGCATTAAGATACCATGTGTCATACCATTTTAGAATTGGCATAAAATACGCATGTTTTTAAAGTTATTTGCTCATTTCGTTTGTAGTAAAAAAAAGTTATGGCAGGTGTTCAAAGTTTAAATTACTATGTTGATGATAATTTAAGTCAAGTTTATAACAGTATTTTTCCAACTTTTACATTAGTTATTGACATAATAATGCTTCTATCATCTTAATCAACTATTCATAAACGCGCACAAATAAAAAAAACTAAATTCTAAAGCTATCCCAGTAAATGCGAGCACTTACAATGTGAAAAGAGGTGAAAATTTGGAAAAATCTTTAAATTGGTATAACTCGAAAACGGTGCAACTTTTACTAAGGTCATGTTAGGCTGGTTTGGTTCGTCTGAGGCTGGGGAATCTCCAGTGTCACTGTGACGTGCTATTTCTGGGACACCCTGTATAATACTGTAATAAATACAAAGTTTGGGGTTGTATCTGTAAATAAAAAGAACTTGTTTTTCTAATTTCAGGAATATCTTTTATTCTGTTTTCCGTTATCTTTAATAATACATAGCCGTGCGCACTCGGCGCCAGGTAACATGCGACTCTCAAAAATTATACAAAATAAACAGTCGCCGTTCTATCGAACCATTTGCTTTTCAATTTGAATAATTAAAAGCAAATGAGACATTGCATACAATGTACAATACAATAAGGTTTATTTTATAGGTTATAACCTTATTGTATTACATCCCTCGTCCCTCTGGGAACAAGGAATGAATCCTACCTATCCCTACTTCCTACCTATGCGGGGAAAAATAACAGGACATATGCCAGCTCTTAATGAAGAGTACCTTGCCGTGAGATTCATTTATTTATTTATTTATATTTATTTACTTATTAATTATTTAAAGGTGATCTCACAGCGAGCTTCCGCTCCATGAAAAACCTGCAAAAAAAAAACAGAGCGGCTGGCACAAAATAGCTACCTACCTGCCTAACCCTACAAACCAATTTATGACAATCCCTGCATTGAAGTTGCGGGGTTGCCTTACATTCTCAATGTTAATCAAGGAAATTAAGAAAATGCGGGCCTGGGTGATTTGACATGTATCAGTCAAGTCACTCTCAGAATTTTCCGCTGAAGCTAATGAAAATTTTGGACTTGTGTCCACTTTCATCCGTCAGCGATTTGACCTTTGTCACGTCACTCTCGGACTCAAGTAGCTGTAAATTAATTTTATTAATCCTACCTATTTTTTTTTATTAAAGCTTAGGCTACTTAAATTTATTTACATTGCATTTAAATAAATTTGCTTCAGTCGAGACTGTCACATATCTCGGCCTGAGATATGGACACATCGTCTTCCCTGAATGATGATGAACTGCATTTCTTCCTGATCATCCATCAGGTGATCGCAGCATCATCGAATTGCCTGGCACAATCTTAGATTGCGCAGACTTCTGACTTCACAGCTCAGCATCGTTCATGAAATATAAGAAAATCACACAATAAAACAAGTTACAGACAGTCCATAAAACCTGCAATTAATAACTAAGCATGAACAAGCATCCATCTATCCCAACTATCACGCCTTAACATGGAATGCATGACACATCTGCCATGAAGGTACCCGTGCGCCATGGGATATGTGAGGTGAAACCAAACAAGTTTCTTCCAACCTTACAGGCTTAAAGGAAATCTCACAACCCCAGGCACCCTGGACCCATAGAGATATGACCACATCATGTTCTTTTGCCAACTTTCTTTCCATGGTTGTTCATGCCTGTCCACAACTTCCTATAACAGAAAACAAATTATCATCACATCTGTTATTTGCATTACCTAGCAAGGACTATTGTAACTCATACACCAAATGACAACTTTATTAGGACAATTGTAACTCATACACCAAATAACAACTTTATTACTTTTCACACTTTTTCCAATAGAGCAAGGAATAATATTCCCAATACATTTAACTAAGTTACTCATCCATATTTCCTTCATGTCTGCTTAACCATTTATCATTCGTAAAGCCTTCGATCCTAACGTCCAACGACCCTATACATATAAAACATAATCCCCAACGATTCGTACAGCTATAAGTGAACAAGGCATCAAACCATTGTTATAACCCGAGTTTACTATGAACTCATATGGGCCCACCCAAACTGTAAAAATCCTAACTAACCCTGTGCAAACTGTTTGCCGTTGCAAATGATGAAAGACAATGCATCTTTCCCCTGAATTACTATGTAATATTTAGGGTTTTCATTTACAGTTAACACCCAATTTACACTTCTTAAAAATCCCGGTCAGGTCGTTCATACTAACATTCTATAAACCAATACTTCTCCTATTCCTAATCCTGCTCACTAACTTCTCGCGACAACACATCCTGGATGAATAACAAATTAAATCATTGCATAAATATGCCTTTCAACATTTTTTTTTTTTTTTTTGCCCCCGCGGCGACTTGAACAGCTACTACCGCAGGGATATGGCTTCCACGTGAAGTGATTTCGCCAGTGTCAAGGTTTATATGAGTATAAAACACAATCCAATCTTCTCTAGGAAGATTAGGGGCAACGTTGTACGGTGATTTGTAGGTCAGAGGTCAAGATAGTTTTAACCTCTGCACCACTGCGAGTCCACTTGAAACGAGAAGAAAGATGCCAGATACACGAAATAAGTCCAAGTCTTCAATCACTGTGCGACACTAAGGCATAAAAAGTACAAATCACTATCAGAAAATAACTTTGAACACCTAATTACCCAAAAATTAAAGTCTAAAACAAATTACACGCCCGCCATCTTTTAACGTTGCAAATGGCCCCCCAACATTATTTATATTGTTTACAAAACATTTCCAATGATTGACACGCAAAAGTCAAGAATTTACTGACAGCTCACAGCTAAGCTAACGAAAAAATTAATTAGCTATTTTGGCTTCGTTCACACCATAGATATTGGTAATATAACGCTAAATGCCATTAAATATTTATGTCATATTCAACGTCACGTCATAATATGACACAATAAATGAAATACGTCGTATTTCAATCTAAGTAGAAAATATTTGTTCATCAAAAATAGAAATGCTACAAGATAAATTACTCGTAATAGAAAAAATAATTCTTAACAATCCCGGACTATCAAACCTATCACGCCTAACATTTTCACGCCCGCCTCTGCCTAATTTCGCTATGAATTCCCACGAAGAAATAAATATAAAAGATCCGACTTCATGATAGGAATCCTCCTGGCGGTGTCTCCTGGTAGTCATCACTCCCCTCCTTGCGTGATTGCGTCGTGGTTTACTTCTTAAGCATGGATCCATCTTCAACGAACGCTGCCGAACTTGAACCCACTGCTGGCTGCGCTTCGTCTTGCCGCGACGTAGAGCGGTGCTGAAATATTACTGACCCGTGCTATGGGTCTAAATTAAAATAGTGCGACTTTTAGTCCCATTTTTTTCCCGATGCAGTGAAGCGGATAGAACAAACGTCGACGTTGACCATGGCGTAGACTCCAGAATCACTTCCATTTCGTTCATATGACGTATACAATAGCGCTATCGGCGATGAAATAAAATAAATTTATAAAAGGTCATTGCGTTATTATTTTTAATTATACTCGCAACTGGTACGTAACTTTCATTCCCGGGGCGGGTCTTGAAAACGGTGAGGCATGAGGCACTCCGTCGACTCATCCTCCTTATATGATTCTCTTCATTCACTCATTTTCGCTGGTAGAGCATACTCTTCCTTAGGATCTGCCTTACGCTAGGCTTATCCCTGTCTCTCGTGTTCGAGCACTCGCTAGCTTGCGATATAAATTAGCGGAACCCCCGCTTACTCCACCATGTAACAGATACAAAGTTTGGGGTTGTATCTCTAAATAAAAAGAACTTGTTTTTCTAATTTCAGGAATATCTTTTATTCTGTTTTCCGTTATCTTTAATAATACATAGCCGTGCGCACTCGGCGCCAGGTAACATGCGACTCTCAAAAATTATACAAAATAAACAGTCGCCGTTCTATCGAACCATTTGCTTTTCAATTTGAATAATTAAAAGCAAATGAGACATTGCATACAATGTACAATACAATAAGGTTTATTTTATAGGTTATAACCTTATTGTATTACAATACACATATAATATATACATATGTCGTAGCCGGTCATTAGTACGGACACTAAACGAGACGCAAGCGCGCCACCTGGCGGCGTAGACGATTCGCGCGCTTCGACAGAGTCGTGACGTAATCAGCTGCTTATTGTGGACTCACTTTCGATTGAGCTACCAAGCAGAGAGGACGTTGTCACGGAACTGTCACTCGTCTCGCCTAGCCTGAACTATTTTTGTATCTACCTACTATTTACCTAATTTAATAAATCGTGATTCTAGCACCAAAGAGTTTACTTTGCACGATACCCAGCTGCCCACGCGATGTCCGATGGCTCAGGTCGAAACCAAGAAGACCCCACATCAGAAGTGGGATCGAATCGTGCAAATGAAGTTCGCAACGCAAGTGAAACTCAGTGGCGTTTACTTTTAGAAACGCAAAACCAACAAATGCGCGAACTGATACAAGCATTAAAGACACCGAGTGCAAATAACAAAGTGGTTTTGCCAGTGTTCAATCCCGATGAGCAAGATTCCGATGCAAGATCATGGTGTGCAACAGCAGACCCGTGTTTGGAAGGTAATGCGGTAGTAGGTGGCCAACTTGTTATTATAATCAGCAAGGCGTTAAAAGGCTCCGCCTCAAATTGGCTGTCGCAGATAACCTATCCAGGTATGACATGGCCTGAATTTAAAGAATTATTTACGGCTAGATTTGTGAGTGTTGAGACATATGCGGCTACCCTCATTAATCTGAGTAGCGGTAAACCAAGAGAAAACGAGACTTATGCGGCCTACGCTAGTCGTCTTGTTACTTCATTGCTTAGCCGGTGGAAAAATACGAGTATTGAGCAAATAGCAGTGTCGACGGTTGCCGCTCATTTGGCACAAATTGACACTCGTCTACAACGACTTGCTTTTACGACGGAACTAACGACGCGTCATGACCTCCAAAAAGAACTTCAAGCTTTCGCCTACTTGAAGCGGAAGGCCCCTGTGGATGCCCAGATAAATGGAACTTACGAAAAAAGAATGAAGTTTAAACCATTATCGCAGATCAAGTGCCATGCCTGCGGCAAACTCGGGCACAAGCAAGCGGATTGCCGTTCAAGAAAAATGGAAGCGAAGAAACCTTATTCTGTACCAGCCGCAACAAATGCTGTTAAGCGCCAACAGACAAGCGGCAGTTCTGTGATCTGTTACAAGTGTGGGGCCCAAGGTCACATCGCCAGCCGCTGCACAGGCGAAGTAGCCAACGCAGCTGCCCCGGTTGAGAAGCATGTCAACCTATGCGAGGTCGAGTCCCCAACCGGAACGCTAAATCACTTTGAGCAGCAGCGAGATGAGGAGATTAAGAAGTTAATTGCTGACCTGGACCAGGGACAAATAAATGACGACATGGCTAAAACCTACGAGGTAAGATCAGGCATACTTCACCGCAAAATACAGCGTTACGGTCGAACGAAATGTTTGCCCATCGTGCCTCGTGCTATGCACTGGTCAGTCGTCAATAACGTCCATGAATCTCTGGTACATCTTGGATGGGTCAAAACATTGGAGAAGCTGTATAATTATTACTGGTTTGAAGGTATGAGTCGGTATGTAAGAAAGTTTGTTGATAGCTGCGTGACCTGCAAGATAGCCAAGTCTCACTCGGGTAAGGTGCAAGCTGAACTACACCCTATTCCAAAGACTGCCATTCCATGGCACACTGTGCACATGGATGCCACTGGTAAGCTTAGTGGGAAGAGCGATAGCAAGGAGTATGTGTTCGTGATGATCGACGCGTTTACAAAGTACGTATTGCTCTTTCACACTAAAAATATAGACGCTAAGAGTAGCATCAGAGCAGTAAGGGATAGTGTAGTATTATTTGGGGCACCCGTACGTATAATCGCAGACCAAGGTCGTTGTTTCGCTAGCAAAGAGTTCCGTGACTTCTGCGACAGTAAGAACATCAACCTCCATCTTATTGCTACAGGCTCGTGTCGTGCGAATGGTCAAGTGGAACGGATAATGAGTACCCTAAAATCCATGTTAACCGCGATAGAGTCTGACAAGGGTAAGTCGTGGCAGGACTCCCTAGGTGACGTACAACTTGCCTTAAATTGTACCATCAGTCGAGTGACGAAGGCCAGTCCGTTAGAGCTTTTAATAGGAAAAGTAGCGCGTCCTCTAGATTTAATGGCAAACGATAGTGATGAAGTTATAGAACTTAGCGAAGTTAGACAATCAGCATCCGAAGGCATACAAAAAACCGCGAGCTATAAATAAAGAACGTTTTGACAGCAATAAGGCAAGCGTGAATAAATTTTCAATCGGTGAGTTCGTTTTGATTGAGAACGAGGAACGCAATCAAACGAAGTTAGATGCTAAATTTAGAGGTCCATATCAAATTATAGAAATTTTAGAAGGTGACAGATATGTTTTGAGGTCATTGAATAACAAGCGTACCTACAAGTATGCTCATGACCGTGTCAGGAAGATGCCTGAGGGTCAGGTACCCATTGAGATTTTAAATGAAGAAGAGATAAATGACGAGGAAGTAGCTAGTTAATTACGTGCCCAGGTTCTCGATTCGTTAGGTCGGAGACTGTACCAGGATACCGTAGCCGTAGCCTAGTAGAAATCGGCGTCTACCTTATAGGTAGTCCGTGGGTTAGCGGCGGACGGTAGTCCTGGGTAGTAGAGTCGGATCTTGCCTTGTAGCGAAGATCATAGAATCAAGGGACTGATTCAAGACTTTCCATCGGGAAAGGCGTATAGCAATTGTGTTTGCTATTGTTATTTTAATGGTTGTGGACCGCGAATGAGATACCTGGTGTTTGTTCTAACAATAGGAGTTGATGTGATTTTTGTGTTGTGATTATTGACGCTCAATGGTGCCTGGTCTCAGTGATCTTCGTTTATTGTTGTAGTTAGAGTTAGTGCCCTTGCGACAATGGGAGATAGCTTTATGATTGATAAGAATGTTTGATATCTAATTCCTTAAACTCTTTAAACAGATTTGTATTGAAAGTAGTTACGCTATTTTAAGTAATTGGTGTTATTGAAATAAAAGAAAATAAAAAAAAATGTGAGTTCTTTTTATTCTGAAAATGACAGTAAGTGTTGGTTGAAATAGGATTAGCCGAACGGGAACTGTGCTGTTATTTTTGTTTCAGATTAACACACGAGGACGTGTGTTGCGCAGGATGGCAGTGTCGTAGCCGGTCATTAGTACGGACACTAAACGAGACGCAAGCGTGCCACCTGGCGGCGTAGACGATTCGCGCGCTTCGACAGAGTCGTGACGTAATCAGCTGCTTATTGTGGACTCACTTTCGATTGAGCTACCAAGCAGAGAGGACGTTGTCACGGAACTGTCACTCGTCTCGCCTAGCCTGAACTATTTTTGTATCTACCTACTATTTACCTAATTTAATAAATCGTGATTCTAGCACCAAAGAGTTTACTTTGCACGATACCCAGCTGCCCACGCGATGTCCGATGGCTCAGGTCGAAACCAAGAAGACCCCACACATATATATATAGTTCCTATAATGATTACAGTATACAGTAGTAGTAGTAGTAACCTTACCTATTACATTACACTTAGGGTACTACCCCCAACTAGCACTACGTCGTCATCTGAGTAAGCTTGCATATGTTTATCTCCTCTACTGGTTTCTCTGATGAGCGAATCTAGTAGGAGATAACATAGGAGTGGTGACAGGCAACCCCCTCCGGGAAGCCTCTACATGTCTTTATTCGTATCGAGTCTCCACCCAGTTGTGCTGTATTTGTCCTTCCTGTAAGCATGGCCATTATCCATTTCCTTAATGCGGGATCTATGTCGCTCTTTCATCAATATCATTATAACTAAACACATAAACCAATAGGTACCTACTCATTAATGAGTATGTAATCTTCATTTCATTCCCATTTGTGATTACTGATTTAACTTGCAATTATTTAGAAATGATATTTTATTTGCGTTATTACAAACTTATAAGAACTAACTAAAAACTAACTAACATACTACAACTACAATTAACTTATGAGAGTTTATTTCGGCCCAGAACAGAGTTATTAGTGTGTTAGTCGTAAGATCTAGCTAACTAATAAGTTATCATACCTAACCTTGTCGAACTTACGTAATTACTTGAAACGAAACTTTCTGACAAAACATTACTGTGATTCTCAGTAAACAAATATTAGGTATAAACAATCAGAACATAGTAAATTAATTTACTATATTGCAGTGCCCTGCACCCTAACCCTGTAACCCTGCAATGTAGTTTGTCTGTGTCAAAACTCACAAGAACTAATAAGTAGTAGTAATAAAAAATCTAAAAATATAGAAATTTTAGGAATTACACTCACCTATGACGGTGCAAGACAACCCACATAAAAAGCCTCGATACATTCTCCCACAGAAACCGTGTCCCCCAGGACAATAAACAATGTTTTCATATTTTTTATGACTAAGTTATTATTAAATTATTTAGGTGTTGGCCAAGCATTTTTATCTGTTAGATAGTCTTCGACCCTATAGTAAGCTTTAGACATCAACGACTTTTTCAAGTAGGTTTTAAGTACTGGAAATGGTAACTTTAAAACAACATCAGGTAATTTATTATAGAAAACGATGCATTGACCTACAAATGATTTATAAACCTTACGGACACGAAATTTTTTAATAGCAATTTTATTTTTATTTCTCTTATTCAAATTATGTATATCACAATTCTTAACACAAGAGTCTTGATTTTTAATGACATAAATAATATTTTCATAAATAAATTGTGACCCTACTGTTAAAATATTAATTTCTGTAAATAGGATCTTAAGGAATCACGGGAGTTTAGATTATATATAAGTAGAACGAATGGCTCTTTTTTGCAACACGAATAATATTATATATACAGACTATATTATAATCTGTATGTCAGCAGCTTTTCCCCAAACCAGAATACCGTACGACATAAAACTATGAATATAACTATAATAAACTAAGCGAGCTGTCTCAACATTAAGTAGTAAGTTGCCTGATTTTCCTAATAGCATAAGCTGCCGAACTTAATTTACCTGCTAGTACTGCTATATGGGGACTCCATTGCAAGTTTTATCTATAGTTATCCCTAAGAAAAGCGCCTTATCTACGATTTCCAATCTCTCATCATTAAGAAATATACTAGATTCTACCGGTCTAACATTAGGCAAAGCGAACCTAACACATTTAGTTTTCTTAGCATTAAGTAGTAAATTGTTACTAGTAAACCAATTTAGTACTTTACCTAGTGTGGCGTTTATCCTACTGTAATCGACGGATTTTCGGTCTACTTTAAAAAATAATGATGTATCATCAGCAAAAAGCACAATATCACAAAGGTTATCTACCGTGGGTGGTAAGTCATTAATATAAACCAAAAATAAGAAAGGACCTAATATAGAGCCCTGAGGCACACCTAATTTAACAGCTGCTCCAATAGACTTTGTTTGGTTTACAACAACCATTTGTGTTCCATTTGTTAGTACTTTACCTCAAAAGCATAAAATCCGTGTAGCGATTCACCGGTTCGCATTTCACCTCGGTTGTACAAAATCTCAATAGCTTTTTTTTGTGAGAGTCAGAATGGCGGGTGTACCTTCACAAATATATAAAATGGTTATACTAAAAAAATGTACTCAAAATGTACTATTTAGTACCTACTTTAAAAAAATTGTACCGCTCCACAAATAAAGTTATTACAATGTGGAGGTACACCCGCCATTCTGACAGTCAGGACGGCGGGTGTACCCCAATTATTGCAAGTTCACAATGACCTGATAGACTATTGACTAATGTTATTGCTCCAAAAAAATGTACTAAATTTGTACTTTAATATGCAGTTAAAACTTCAGCAATCAGATTCGTAATCTGATAATTAGACACATTTAAATTTTTCTCTATTAAAAATGAGTCGTTAAGTGCCGTTTTACTATGAGGTATCGATTATTGACACTCGATTATTACTTTAGAAAAAATTACAAAATTTATACAGTCTGTGGGCACTTAGAAGAGGCTTCGGTTTAGTACTTCTCTCTCACTCGCTCTCATACGATCTTATTAAGAGCGAGTCAGAGAGAAGTACTTAAGTGCTCACAGACTGTACTTATATATGCAATTAAAATTTGAGCAATGTTATTTATGGCGACTACGTAATACACATTTATAATTTTTCTACTTAAAATATATGGGTACCTAAGCGTACCGTTCCCTACATTTACATTTTAATAATAATATTTTTATTTAAATAAATCATTTTGCGATTGAAAATACTGTGTATATTTCACAAAAACTTTAATTTGTTCTTCTAATTCAACCACACATTTCTTTTTGCGTTTCATGGTCGATTTCCATATTACCGTATAAAACAATTGTGCGAATTAATGAATTGTTTACTTTAGAAACAAAACGATCTATTGTACATATTAACAAATAGGTGTATTATTATTAAAATGTTCCATTTTTATAAGTAATAATTTGATGAAAAACCTATGAGTCGAGCCTGAGTCATATTTTTTTCTAAGCCGCGTTTCCCACCTTTATGAGTTTTTTTTAATTCGCATGCAGCCACTGAGGCATTGGTCGTTCCTGAACTGACTATCGGCACAAAATACATAAAAATAATGCATTTGCTAAGACTAGTAGTTAATACTAAAACAATATTAGTAATTAACTATTAATAGAAATGTATTGAACCTAACAATACACATTTAAAGATCACTCTTATTTTTATTTCCGCATTTTATGCGTAAATGACAAGTTGTGGTTAAATCAATTACTTATTGTAGGAAATCCACAAACTAATTAGATTATATATTTAATAAAGGTACAAATAAAGAACGTAGATACACACGTGCAAGTACGACATTATTATTTATAATAATTATGTTCACATATGAAGTACCTACCTACTTAATTTATTTTCAGTCTATTATTTTTAAATGTAGGGAACGGTACGCTTACCCATATATTTTAAGTAGAAAAATTATAAATGTGTATTACGTAATCGCCATAAATAACATTGCTCAAATTTTAATTGCACATATAAGTACAGTCTGTGAGCACTTAAGTACTTCTCTCTGACTCGCTCTTAATAAGATCGTATGAGAGCGAGTGAGAGAGAAGTACTAAACCGACGCCTCTCTAAGTGCTCACAGACTGTACAAATTTTGTAATTTTTTCTAAAGTAATAATCGAGTGTCAATAATCGATACCTAACGACTTATTTTTAATATAGAAAAATTTTAATGTGTCTAATTATCAGATTATGAATCTGATTGCTGAAGTTTTAACTGCATATTAAAGTACAAATTTAGTACATTTTTTGGAGCAATAACATTAGTCAATAGTCTATCAGGTCATTGTGAACTTGCAATAATTGGGGTACACCCGCCGTCCTGACTGTCAGAATGGCGGGTGTACCTCCACATTGTAATAACTTTATTTGTGGAGCGGTACAATTTTTTTTAAAGTAGGTACTAAATAGTACATTTTGAGTACATTTTTTTTGTATAATCATTTTATATATTTGTGAAGGTACACCCGCCATTCTGACTCTCACTTTTTTTTTTGGAAGCAATTTTTCGTGTGGCTGGTCACATTAGTATATTTAATTTGTAGCATCTTATTTTCCGAGTAGTGCTTCACCATAATCGCATTTCACCGCGATCGAGTTTTGTTTGGAACGCTGTTTTATTTGACGCGTTAATTGCTTTTTGAAATAAACCTCGTTAGTTTTATTTCTTGCATTTCATTTTTCGTGTAGTATTTTACCCTAGATGCATTTTGTCGCGATCGATGTTTGTTTGGGACTCTATTTAATTTGACGCGTTAATTGATGTTCGCACTAAAATTCCGTAACATTTTTATTAAAACGTGTTTTGTACCTATAGTTTCATGTTATTATTTAGTCATAATCCCAATGAAATCCCGACTAACGTTTCATTTGAACATGTAGGTCGTAGGTTCATATACATCAGCCTAAAATGTTGTTGTAGAGATAAAGTGCTACTTGGTGAACTGTGACATTAAATGCTCACGATGATATGCTATTAAAAAAAGCAAAACAAGTACATTGCGAGTAAAGATACTGTCTAATACTGAAATACACGATTAGGATACAAAACGATAATTTATCAAATGATTGAGGTGAAATGCGAAAAAAACTAATATCCACTAAAAAAATAAGATTGAGACGCAACGCTATAGTTAAAAATGTACGATCGAGGTGAAATGCAGCTAAAACTTATAGCGACTAAAAAATAAACGATCAAGATACAACACGATAATTAAATATACGATCGAGGTTAAATGCGACTAAAACTTATAGCGAATAAAAAAGTAAACGATCAAGATACAACGCGATAATTAAATATACGTTCGAGGTGAAATGCGAACCGGTAAATCGCTACAAGGATTTTATGCTTTTGAGGTAAAGTACTAACAAATGTTGTGTTCTATCACTAAGATATGAAAACATAAGATTTAGAGAATTGTTTGACAGACCATAATGTTCTAATTTTAATGAAAGAGTCGCATGATCTACGCAATCGAAAGCTTTGTCACAAGGTCACAAAAAAATCCTATTGCATCACAAGATTTCTCCCAAATATTGTAAATATATTTAATGAGTACAGATGCTGCATCAGTTGTGGATCGCCGCATTAAATTGATGAAGAATTACACAAAACAAATCTTTATAAATACTATTGGAGTCTTTATAAGAAAAGGATAACCTACAGAGATAACTCTGAACTTTATTTTTGAATAATTCCAAACGATTGCTAGTTATGGGTCTGCAGGCTTCTTATGACCACTATGATCAGAATTAAAGCAGTTAAATATTTCCTTATCCAAACTTTCACAATTACAAAAAAAAATGTCTAAACAGGTACCTAGCACTTGAAACACCTAGGTATCCGTGGTTTCAAAGAACAAATTACCTAAATTAAAAGATTTAAATAAACTTAAGATCTTAATAGTATTATTTGACGATTCCAGTAAGTTAACATTAAAGTCTCCACAGACAATAACATGCCTTTGAGTTGTGCAGGCTAATTTTAACACATTATCCATTGTAGATTCAAATGTGTTGAAATCGACTGATGGTGGTCTGTAAACGCAAATAATTATGTAATTTTCTACTTATATGCAAGAGATTTCTACAAGCCTCTCTATGGATAGCCTAACAATATCTTTCCTTTCTTTGGATTTTAAGGTACTTTTCACAATTATTAAAAAACCACCATGAATGGCGGATTTTCTGGCAAAAAAACTAACTAATTTAAAATTAACAAAATCAAAAATTAATTGATCTGGTCTTAGCCAATTATAGGTCTATATTATAGTCCCATAGAATTGACGTATGCTATGGAATCGTATCGACATAAGCGGCGGACGCGGTAGATCGTCAGTCTATGTTGACGCCAATTTTATCAGTTTTCGAACCTGACTTGGCCCTAAGTTCTTGTCTCAACTCTTGGCTCTGGTGGCAGTAATGGTGTCCATATCTTCGCTATCGAGGCATTATTGACACAAGATGAAAAATTAGGCAACGTATGAAAAGACATCGTTTTTACATAATAAAAAATTATTCCATTTGAAGGGGATTTGAGCTGAAACTCGATTTTTTTATTGCATTAAATTTTTGGCCAGCTAATATACTTAAACACATGAAAAGGGTTAGATGGTGAAGGATGCAGGAAATCATTAATTAGCCACTTATCAATTAGTTTATGTCAAATAATTAACAATAAAACAGAAATATCTAAGTGGCCCTTATTTCGTTTTCAGTAGTATACTTTATTTACAACATCCATCTATATCCTTTATCGTTTTTTATTTTAGAAACAATAAACCGTCTTTGAAAGGTCGTAGCGCCATAAAATGACCAAAATATTGGTCAAATTTTGCAAATTTGACATGAGTTAAACAAGTATAATGTTTGGAATATTTGACATCCAAAAACACCAAGTTAATGTTAACCTAGAGACGTCTTTTGCGAAATTATCCCTCTTCAAGCCATTAACAACATACGTTAATCACAAAAGAAACGGACAAGTCCTTTTTAGGATATTCAGAAAAGTAAAAAAAACTTTGTAGTGACATTTCAAGGAAACTGTCAATAATTATGAGATAAAACTTGGTATCTTAATAACTAGCATTATGAGCGTTTCCTGTTGCTCCTACTCTGTTCTCCTACTGGTAGGAGCACGAGGACCAATATGTCCATATACTCCTACCGGTAGGACCATAAGGATATGTACAGTCAAGGTCAAAGATATATATGCAACTAATGTGATAAAAACAGGTAATCATAAAAAGTTCAAAAGATAATTATGTACTCATACAAAAACTAATAAATATGTAAATTTCAAAGGCCACGTAAATATGTATAAGGCAAGTTCAAAAACTTGTATACCATGAAAGTTACATAATTAGTATCCAGCAAATGATGCAATATATTGTACTTATATTTATGTCATTAAATATAGATTCAGTAACTGCTACAGAAATATGTATACAAAATATAAACGTGCTAAAATCAACTTTACGGTCTTGTTAACACGAAACAAATTTGAATAGAATGTTTTGACAATTCACGAAAACAGTGCAGACTTGTCATTGTATATGTTTCTCATGTTTTGACCTGTCACGTCGTTATTGGAATTACGTGTTTAAATAACAGATTTTGCAATATTGAAGCTGCCAACTTAAAGTAGGTAATGCGTTTCAATATTTCGTCCATGCAGACATCAGTTACCGTGGTCCTGTGGCTCAGCAATAGGTGTAACTGTCGAGTCACGTGCTGCCCCGCGTTCCAATCCTGTAGCTAGATGTTTTTTTCGCATTTTTATTTTATACTAGCAGCCCGCCAGCGGCTTCGCCCGCTGCAAATTCCTGACTTTCCCGGTGGATTTTTCAATTTTTCTCACCGTTAAAACCATCGTTGGACTTCAACGAACATTTAAAAAAAAAAATTGGCCAAATTGGTCCAGGCGTTGTTGAGTTACGCGCTTACCAACACATTTTGCGATTTATTTTTATATTATAGATTGATTACAGATTATGATGTTCAGTGATGGGAAATAGGTGAGCTAAAATACCTATTCTTTGCGAGAGGACATAATATGGAGTGGTTACAACCGGTTAAAAGTATACAGGGTGTATTGCAAGTCGTGTGCCAAATTAATATGGTGGGTAGCTAAGGTCACTTGCAACACGTTTTGGGCCAATTAACACTCATCCTACCCACGGTTTTTTTTTTTTTTTTTGAAAAAATCTCGGAATCTTCCAAAAGTTAACCATTTTGTTCACCTATCTTTTTTTTTAAATGTGACAGCACAAAAGTACTTTTATAGTTTTTTTATCTTTAATGTTTGCGCATTCGAATGAAATGTTATTTTTATTCATATAGTAAACAAATAAAAAAATATTAGCCAACAAAGTGTGAAGGACAGAAAAATAAAATCTTCACGGTCAACTTTACGGCACAATTAAAAAAAAAGTAGAAGCTCCTCAGATCTTCCAACATCATAAAAACTTTTCCAGTTCCTGACGATTCTTACGGTATACCACATGTCTAGAATCACGTTCAGTTTTTCGTCAAAATATGGTTTCAATCTAAAATGGTGGTTTTATTCGGTCAGTAGATCCAGCCAGTTAAATGGGCTAAATGCACAATACAAAACGCAATATGGTTAAAAATCATCTTTATTTTAATAATTACTTCAAATTTTGTTCAAATTGTCTTCCTCCACAATTGATACATTCGCGACACCTTTTTCGTATTTCTACAGTTGTTGTACGAAGTGTCTTTGACTTTTACGTCTGGGGAAGGGCCAAAGAGCTAGTGTACGCAACACAGGTAGAGAGCAGAGAGCATCTGATCGCAAAAATTAATGACGCGTTCGCAATAATGCGGCAAGAAATTACACTTCGTACAACAACTGTAGAAATACGAAAAAGGTGTCGCGAATGTATCAATTGTGGAGGAAGACAATTTGAACAAAATTTGAAGTACATACATACATACATAAACTCACGCCTTCATTCCCAGAATGGGGTAGGCAGAGCTACAGAATTACCAACAACTCCAAAAACTTGTTGATAACTCTGTAACCACAATGTGCACAATTAGGCTTAGATGTTTAACAGTGTACATTAGTGACAGGTTGCAAGCCCATCGCCTAACAGTACTACAAGCCTTTATTCCCTTAGTCGCCTCTTACGACATCCACGGGAAGACATGGAGTGGCACAATTCTAAGCCGGCAACCACACAGCAAAAAAAAAAAAAATTTGAAGTAATTATTAAAATAAAGATGATTTTTAACCATATTGCGTTTTGTATTGTGCATTTAGCACATTTAACTGGCTGGATCTACTGACCGAATAAAACCACCATTTTAGATTGAAACCAAATTTTGACGAAAAACTGAACGTGATTCTAGACATGTGGTATACCGTAAGAATCGTCAGGAACTGGAAAAGTTTTTATGATGTTGGAAGATCCGAGGAGCTTCTACTTTTTTTTTAATTTAAAGTTGACCGTGAAGATTTTATTTTTCTGTCCTTCACACTTTGTTGGCTAATATTTTTTTATTTGTTTACTATATGAATAAAAATAACATTTCATTAGAATGCGCAAACATTAAAGATAAAAAAACTACAAATACTTTTGTGCTGTCACATTAAAAAAAAAAGATAGGTGAACAAAATGGTTAACTTTTGGAAGATTCCGAGATTTTTTCAAAAAAAATATTAAAAAAACACCGTGGGTAGGATAAGTGTTAATTGGCCCAAAACGTGTTGCAAGTGACCTTAGCTACCCACCCTATTCATTTGGCACACGACTTGCAATACACCCTGTATATTTTTTGGATTCCGGGTATTTGATATTTATCCGGGCACTGCGAATACTAGCTGTAATGTTGAACATACATTCTTTTCCTTATAGAATGTTTGTAAAGTTTGTAGTAAAAATGGTAACATTCCTGCCATAAAGTTAAAGTGAACGCCCATTTGCAAGTCATAAACAAACAATGCGTGGGAAAACCCATATTATTAGTCCTGCTACTACTTTTTAGAAATCTTGTACATTCCTTCTTTTCTCTAGCCCTTTTTACTAAAAACTAACATTAAACATGCCGTACTTTAAACAAAACATGTCATGTTTTACATTACGATAATTACCCGAATAAATATCGAATACCCGGAACAGAAAAAAATAATAATTTTTATCCGGTTGTAACCACTCCATATTATGTCCTCTCGCGAAGAATAGGTATTTTAGCTCACCTATTTCCCATCACTGATGATGTTATATTATATTACAATAGCTACTTATAAAATATATATATTTTAAATACTCCCAAGGCTTTATTACGATGGTTAAAAAAAAAATATTTCCTCAAAAGGATTTCCCATAACTAGGGTTATTTTGATTGTTTACATAATTTTGATTATCATGTTGGATATATAATTATGGTTAATAGTGTATACATATTTTTGAACTTTATGTTGTTTCTAAGTCTATGGTTTAATAGATGAGGACATAATATTGAATTGTATTGTATTAAGTTAGTTTTTTGTAGCTTTATACTAAGGGTGTGTGTGATCTTCAAGCGAGGACTGCACTTTATTAAGCATATTGTTTATCATTCGCGTATGTTCATACGCCTTTAAAGCTTAACGCTTTCTGATGTACACATTTGATTTTTGTCGGACGTATGTGCATACGTCCATATGGTTTGAGAGTTTTTAAGTGATAGATCTCCAAAAGGTGAACCGTAAGTTCATACGTCTCTTTACTTTGTCGAAATTATGCGACTCATAGGAAAACATGTTCATACGCCTACGTTACGCCCCTTTCGTTTAACACATGTTTTTCATCCGCAATCATACGTCTTTAAGGTTATCGTAAATTTTTCAAAATCTGCTTAATTCAAAATTATGAAAAAAATTGACCAAATGATAAAGCTACTTTGTGATTGAATGGCATTAAAAACGAAAAATCGAGTTTTTGTTGATACGCCCCTATGTTATGAAGCCCGCGATATTATTATTGCAACTGTTGTATACATAGTTATCTCTCAAACTATGTATACTAATTTATGGGTTCAGACTCGTGGTCACCCCAGGTTGTCACCCCAGGTTGTCACCCCAGTACTATTCGACGGAGCCCTGCCTGAGGCAGGGCTCCTATTTCTGAGCGATTTGGCCTTCGGCCATCTAAAGATACCTAACGAACCTAACCTACCTACTTTTGCGGAATAAAAATGATTTCTGTCGAATTTCCGACCAAAGCGAATAGTACTGGGGTGACAACCTGGGGTGACCACGAGTCTGCCCCTTAATTTATGTATATTTTTATGTAGCCGAATTTATGACCATTTAGATGACTATGCTTTTTGTCACTCTGTGGTGAACCTATACATATCTTTGACCTTGACTGTACATCCTCGTGCTCCTACTAAAAGACGGTCAAGTACAACGATGTCACTTAAGGTCGGGGTCGATTGAAATGATAAATCATGTAAACAAAACCAAACGCACCTATTTACCATTTTTAATAATTAATTTTTTTATTTGTTAAGGAAAACAGACAGCCATGAACAAAGTAATACATACAAATATTGCTAAGAATAAGGCCTAAAGTTCCATATATTGCTAGGTTACAAAATTAAGTTGTTACGAGGGGCGGCTGATAAGTTCGCGGCCTGAGGTACTGAGCAAAGACATATAACCTCTTTCTTGATATCACTTGTACAAAAACTCTTTGGTATTGTGAATATACTCTTTATTAATTATGGGCATCTTTATTATTTTATCTGTGGAAGATCAAACATCACCATGGCGGCAACTTCGGAGAATTCTCGTAATTTTGAGTATCGTGCTGTAATAAAGTACCTCATTAAAAAAGGAAAAACGCCGAAAGAAATTTTTGAAGATATGTCATCAGTTTCTCAGAAATCTGGGCCATCTTATTCTATGATGAAAAAATGGAGTCGCTTATTTCAACAAGGGCGACAGAGCTGTGAAGATGACGCCCGCCCGGGCCGTCCTGTGACGGTAGTCACCGAGGAAAATGTCCGAAAAATCGAAAAAATCGTTCTGGCCGATCGAAGAGTAAAATTGTGGCAGATAGCAGAAGAGGTGCAGATTAGTAAAGAACGGGTCGGAGAAATTATTCACGAACATTTGCACATGCGAAAAATAAGTGCGCGTTGGGTGCCGAAAATGCTGACACCGTTCGACAAAGAGCGACTACTACAGACTTAGAGTTAGCTGGGGACAACCTTGAAGAAATTTGTGACCGAATCATAACTGTAGATGAGACCTGGATTCGCCAGTACGATCCGGAGTCTAAACAGGAGTCCATGCAATGGATGAAAGCCGGGGAACGCCCACCGAAGAAATTTAAGGTGGAAAAGTCGGCCTCGAAACTTATGGCGACCGTTTTCTGGGATAGCGAAGGTGTTATATTAATTGATTACTTGCCTAAAGGAACTACAATGAATGGTCAATATTACGCTAATTTACTGGTTCAAGTGCGTGCGGCAGTCATTCAGAAACGGCGCGGGAAACTCGCGCGCAAAGTGCTGTTTCTGCAGGACAATGCACCTGTTCATACATCGCGAGTTTCCCGGCAGGCTTTGAAGGATACTGGCTTTTCTGAAATTGGCCATCCACCGTACAGTCCGGACCTAGCCCCCAGCGACTTTTTCCTTTTTTTCTAATTTGAAAAAGGAGTTACGAGGCCGGAGATTTTCCAATGATGATGAGATGAAGGCGGCCGTAGAACGCCATTTTGAAGACAAGGAGAAAAAATATTTTTTCATCACACTTGCACGTAAACAGTATCTAAACATACAGGTTAACTTGGCTGCAATGCCCCGTATAAAACCCTCGACCTTTCTTTTTACCATGAAACCCAAGGTCGGTAAGTAATTTTTTTAAAATTTATAGCACAGCCCACAGGTCATGCAAGTTCAAGCAAAGAGTTTACACGCAATTGAAAAATTGTCTTAAAATGTTATTTAAACAGGAATTTCATTGCAATCTCGCTACATGTTACTTAAATACTCAATTAATGTTCTTAATAATCGATTTTAATAGTTTTCTGTATCAAAACGTTGTTTTTTTTTACACTCCTTCAGGACTGTATGTATACCTACGTAAGTATTTGCCCTTAACGTTTCTGAACGAAACATTTGTATAATCTGTGGAGTCCGCCCGCCATCCGCTTAAAAAAAGTTCAAGTAATTCGTAATAATAGTTGTGCTGACTTGTGTATTTATTTACTCGCAAATGTGATGAAAAACATTGTATGTTTCACGGGCGGTACGGGAATTACGTACCTCGATTCAGAAAGCCCTCAGTCTTCGACTTCGGGCTTCTACTAGAGCCTCTATCGTAATTCCTTACTTACCGACCTTAATACACAATGTACTATTTAAGTGGTTTAAGGGCACTCTATGGCAGATGTGAAAAATGTATTTTACTCGAAGGCGATTACATTGAAAAATAAAAAAAAGTCCTATAAGCTTTTCTTCTATTTTATCCCCCAGGCCGCGAACTTATCAGCCGCCCCTCGTATACTGTTAAACCTTCTTTTATAATAATACACACCCTGGCAATTTATATTCTTTTATTTAAAAGAATTGTATTATTGTCATCTGAACGTCTGTCTGATTTTTGCTTTTGCTATCAATGATTATATCTTCTTGCACTCCACGAAACTGCATTTTATTAACTTAAAACTCGTAACATAGAAACACAACAACCAAAACTAATTACAAAATTAGAATTTACGAACGGTAGGTACTAATAATCTAAAAAAGAAGTTGCCAAATCTTAATTTTAAACATAGATAAACTATTCGCAAAGATGTCAATATCATTAAGCGAATCATTGTACGCCTTACACGAGCGCCTTAGAAACGAATTTTGCGCATTAGTGCCGCATATGAAAGGTAGGTTTACACCATAATCACGTACTTTTGGACCTATGTATTTAATTACTAATATCATTACGAGGAAAGGGCATATAAACATGGCTATTGTAGTAATCGTATATAGGTTTAAGTAGAAATGCATCTTGTGAACAGAGTCGACGGAGCTCCGCTGCCGCGGATCTCCTATTTCTGGGTAGTTTGGCCCTTCGGGCCTGCTGAAGAACTAACGTAACCTTAACCTACCTCATATTTATGCTATGAGACTGGAAAAGCGATCTATTTGGTTGGTTCGATAGGAATAAATGGCTCCTCGGAGTTCCATTCTGTACAACTGGTTGGTTATCTGTGATCAAAAAATTCTTACTCCTATGCCAGTGACACATATGTGTGATTTTATTATTACGCTTTCTTCTCAATAAATTTCCAATTTAAAATTTTTAGATTGAATGTACTGTTATGTTATTTAAATATTAAATCGAATTATGCGTTGGTACCAAAATCTGAGTTTTTAAAATTTATTAAAAGTTACCCTTATACAGTGCCGATGACACAAACCTGTGTCATATTTTTCACACATTTCAGCGGTTTTCAAAGTTTTAATTAGAACTTACTATAACATTTCACTGCTTTATTGGAAATTTGTTAACAGTTAATTCGTTGTTATACCCTGTGAAGCTAAGATGCCAAATAGCATATTTTATATATTTAGTATTTTTAAGGGTACAATCTTTCAAATTCAATCAGACTGTTTTTTGTTAGTAATTTTATTGCGAGGTGCCGGTTTTTTTTTTATTTGGTGTATTTTTTCACCATCCATAAACTAGTCGCGAAATTTGGTGGTCATGGGTTTGATCTCCGCTACCAATGGCCTATGTCACCTACATAATAATTTATTTTCAGTTCATTAGCACTAAAGTTTGAGAAACACTGAGTAAAAAAGTAATAACTTACGATTTTCTTCCATTTTGTGAGTTCTCAAATATTTGGCAGTATTTTTTCGAGCACTAGCACCATTCCACTACATGTCAGATAGACGACTGACGCCGCAAAATAAAAAAAACCCATTTTACTAATTTATCTATGAACTAAGCCAGTTGACACGTATTTGTGACCATGTTATTCGTACTCCTATGCCAGTGACATAAATACGTGACTACGATAATTTCGCCCGGCATAGCTTAAGGACTCGGTGAAACGCTGCCGGCGTCGAACGTGTTAAGTGTACTATTGCATATAGGTTCCGATAGGAGCATAAGGACATAGTAGTCCTCGTGCTCCTACCAGTAGGAGAACAGAGTAGGAGCAACAGGAAACGCTTAGCATTATGACCAATACATAGGATATACTCATTGGCTAATAACGTCAGGGGCATTTTTTGTTCCCTTACACGGCTATAGCCTTTCATACGGTCCTAAATGGATTGTTGCAAAACAAATAGGTAAATATACGAGGGGATCGAGTAAAACCACTGCTTGCTATTAGCGCACTGACATGCGTTTATTAAATCGAATGGAGGTGGGCGCAGCCACACACAAATATGCAACACAAATGAATAACACTTCACTTATCTTCTGTAAAATAAGAATCAACGTCCATTATTGGTGCCTTGTCCATTACTGGTTGCATTACCCTACGGGTTTTATATAAAAACGCACATAAACCCAAGCGAAGCGAGGGCAGGTCGCGAGTAATAGTCTACGAAGATAGAATGTTCAACTCAATAGGTGCCCTTCTTTCAGCTTCGCACAATCTGGTAAGAAGAGCCACGCACGAGAACACTATAACCAGACAGAAGTTTTTGTGACAAAAACATCAATTAACTAGGGATTTCCTTCCGATAAAATTAATCGATAATTGTTTTAAATACTTATTCAAAGTGACAATTCATAGTAGATATGTATTAAGTTCACTGGATAAAATAGAAGTTCACTAAAATGCTGATCACTTCATTATATAATTTAATTAATTCGCAGGCATACTTTTTAGGTAAATTGTTATTGTACGGACCTTACACTGTATAATAGGTATGCAAGCAGCATGTTCATATTAAAACGTTATCTCATAGTCATATCATAACTGTCATTAGAAAGTACAATTTATCAATAAATGAATACCGTCCGGAAGTCGCTAGGACATTTTTATTCGTGCCACAAAAACTTCTATGTCTGACTATAACAGTCTTTAGAAAATCGCATGTGCGAAAAACCAACACTGCAATTGAGTTTTGTTTTTCACTAATTCGTAAAAAATCACAACAATCACACGAATGAACAAGACACTCCGTGCACTACTTAGGTATATTTAACTGTTAACATCAACGTCACACATTACTAATTAATGACTTATGTCTAAAACTACAACTGTATTTTAAGCCATTTTTACTAGATTTACCCATGTAATTTACTTACCTTCCGTGTACATCTATGAGGAGACGTACACGTCGTGGTTTACTTCTATTTCTGAATTAAAAACAATTACATTGAATCAAAACAGCACACTATGGCTGCCTTTCCAAGGCAGAGACGAGCAGTGCCCGGGCACGAACTTGTTCCTTCTGTCGGTCAGTAACGCGTATCGCCATCGAGGACAGTATGTTGCGATTGATATCAGTGCCCCTGACAAGTTGACTTTGACGTTGATTTTCGTATCGTCATCGAGTAGTAAGGATGAGTATTAGTTAAGTAATGTATAAAAAAGTTAATTTATTGAAGAAGTTCGTGCTACGGGTAGGTTCTAGACATATTTCGAATAGTAAAGGCGATTAGAAAATGAAACGCATGATTTAGATGTTTGTGCTGGAGCTACTGAGCTTGTAAAAAAGGTAGGACGGCGCCACTCGTCAACGCGGTTGGATTTTCATTAAAGAGGAGACTAGCCGAGAAGTGCCTTCGCTCCACTCGTCAACTTGTTGAGTTTCTATTAACCTTATGAACGCCTCCTATGTTATGCAAATTTCAACATACGAAACAGTCTTTTTAAAATCTTGACCTTGTGTCGGTCAAAAGGTTAAAGTAGAGCTGAGAGAAGATTTCCGAGGTCTCCTGTCTCCTGCTTGTCTCCTCTTTGCTCCGCTCATCTTAGCCTCAACGGCAATGCAGCCTTTAAACCATATCCAATAAATTACAAAAAACGTATGCCACAATGACAAATTTGCTGTTATAATTTTATTATAGTAATTACTTAGCTGGGAGTGGTAGTAAAAGAGTCTTCCTGCGACGAATTGCGTTATCTCAAAGATTGGTCAAGCACAATTGAACTAACAGTGCGATTTCTGGACAGTATAAGACAAAGACTTTTATTCTAAATGTTTAGAAATGAAATAAACCTTATTTAAATAGTACAAATTGCAATTCAAACATCGTCTTTAAATAAAAGCTTATAAAAATAACAATACAAATTGCCCATGGCTAACGGTGTTATTTTAAATACATTCATGGAAACAAATATACCACCGACAAAAACAGTTCAGACCTTTGGCGTTCTCCGTAAAATTATACTTTTATACATACATACCTACATTCAATCACGCCGCCTGTTTCCCAGAATAATTACCTAACGTATGAATAACAAAAGTCACAAAGCTTATTAAACCTAAGGCAATGGCTTATGGTGACAAACATTACAGCTGTTTGAATAGCATTGAATTTTATATAGACTGCAGGGCATCACGAAGTAACTAGTATTCGTTTTGCTCTCTATAATTCGACATACAACAAACACCGGAGGCTTACAAGCTCACGGTTGGGCTTAATTATTTATTAATAATGAATCCAATTGAAGACATGAGTATTCTAGAAGGGTCACATACTCAGATATTTGTAATTACTTATGTTACCTAAATATACAAACAGATGAAACATTGACTTAGACATGTACGATATGTTACTTGAACATTGAAAACAACACTCAAACAGTGAGCACACCGCCAAGTATAATATAACAACAATTATTTAACATTAAACATCAATCGAATTTCTTCAAAAGTCTAATACTTATAATCAATGATCGGGGTTTTGGATGCAATTCGCGGGATTTCGAGTCGTAATCATAGTATGGATGTGACTATAATCCCGCGATATTTCTTCAATAATAATAACGTTTATTTCAAACGTTGACCTGTAATTTCGATTAATATCATGTAAAATAAAATAGAATAATTATCCTCCAACATCAATACAAATCCCGGGATCCCGGGCATATTCATTATTAGCATAATGTTTAAGGTCAATCACCCCAGATTGCACCGGGAACTCCCATTACTGTGATAAGCTCAAGAGTAAGTAATAAACACATTTAAATTTTTACTATTGTAATCTATATGTTGTTACTGGCAAACAACGGACTTCCTTGGTTGGTACATTGCTTATTTATTGGTAAAGCCGTTGAACTCAGACGTTTCTAAAAATACATATTTGGTAGCATGTAAAATGCTAGAAATAGTAAATGTCGAAACCATTTCAAATTTTGTAGTAGATAGAATGTTTAAAACAATTGTGGGGTGAATCTTGAAAAAACCAAACTTGAAAATGTTTTGTTAATGTGTACAGACAGCGTAGCATACATGGGTCAATCAACTTTTCTTTGTAGCTCGTTGCCATGGTGACGTCTCCTGGGTCACTCTTTAAAACTATGATTTCAAAGGATATAAGTCCACTAAAAAACTGTTTTATTGGCAATTACACACCCATTCTTTTATGGCCTTTCTCCTGAGTGTGCTGGAAGTATATATTATAACATTATTTCTAAGAAACTCTATCACTGTTGTCTCCTGGCTTACGGGACAGAATAACAACAACAAAAAGTTGATCCACCCACATGTTAAAGGCGGGGCGACTTTTAAAGAACACGTTTCCAAAGTTGAAGCATGTAACTTGTTTGGCTCATGCTCATCGGGTGGCGGAAGAAATTCGTTCTCAATATCCGAACGTAGACGCTTTGATTGTAAATATTAAAAAAAAAAACTGTAATCTCCGAGTAGAGTCAGACTATTAATGGAAAAATTCCGGAACATGCCTCTACCTCCTAAGCCTGTTGTTACAAGGTGGGGAACTAGGCTTTCAGCAGTGTCATATTAGGTTAAATGTTTTTACGAAATAAATACAGTTGTATCAAGTTTACGAGATTCGGAAGCAGTGTCAATAAAAAAACTAAAAATATATTAAGGAAACCCAATGTAAAAAGCCAAATGGATTACATAAATAAATATTTTAGCATAATCGAGATCGCCTTAGTCAAACTACAGGAACGAGAAACGTCAATCATCGATGCCATAAAAATATTTGATGAAGTCCGGACAGTTATAAGTTGGAGTAATAGCTTACGTATAGTATAGATGGGCATTTCTATTTTTTCTTGTACTCAATTAAAAAATTGTTAACGCAGCGTTAAATTAGTCCATTTGGTAACGCATTTTTTTAATGCTTAAATTTAAAAATATACTTCTTGTTAAAAACTTTAAGATCAATCAGAAAAATCTATTAAAAAGTTTAAATTTAAGCATTAAAAAAATGCGTTACCAAATGGACTAATTTAACGCTGCGTTAACAATTTTTTAATTGAGTACAAGGAAAAATAGAAATGCCCAGATACTAAAATAGAAGCAGTCATGGCTCGAAATCCTGATTTAGATGATATCAGAACATATGCCGAACAAATATCACACGAATCCGCATCCGATGAAATTTCTTTATACAAATTCGCCCCGCTAACATCAGTTGAAGTAGAAAGATAGTTTTCGGCTTATAAATGGGTTTTAGATGTTAAACGAAATAGGTTAACGTTAGAGAACATTGAAAAAATAATGGTTTGTTAATTTAATTTTATAGAGATCAAAAGTAATAAAAAATAATATGCTAAATATTTGAAAAAATGATTCTATTAAAATGTATAATCAATATGTAATGTAATAATATGACGAAAAAACTGTCCTTTCTCAAACCACACGAAAGCCCGGAATCCCGCGGCATATCCATACCAGCATAATGATTGAGGTCATTCACCCCAAGTCGCATCCAAAACCCCGATCACTGCTTATAATACAGTGAGTCTGTGCTTCGAGTCTGGAGTCTATCACTATGTTCTAAGTTTTATTATAATATAATACAAAATAATAAAGTAAATACTGATGCCAAACCATCTCTCTATGAAAATGAGCCAAAATGTTTATTCTGAAAGTAAAGGATGCCCCCAACCCGCACCTTACGCTATTTCTTCCCGTTAGACGATTTATAAGAAAGCACACGCATATATGATTACTAGGGTTAGGACTTTTGGTGGCATATCGTGGTTCTAGAATCCATGGAGTCGCTATTTCCTAATTTTAAAATACATACCACTTTGATTTTGACTTTCGGTTTTTAATATTTCAAAATTCATTTTTTTATTGAACCGCTAAGCCAATTTAAATTAATTTTGGTACGGAGGATATCTTTGCTCTGTGAAAGCCTTACAAACAAGCAAATATTAGTAGGTATGGATAAACTGAACTAAAAATATATTTAGTTCATTTTGAAATATGACGATGCTGAAGGTCAAAATCAAAGTGTCACGTGTTATAATAATTAGGAAATAGCGACTCCATGGATTCTAGAACCACGATATGCCACCAAAAGTCCTAACCCTAATGATTACCAATAATTGGTAACCACCTCATAGAATGGCGGCCAGATTAATATTTCAATTATTGAAATATTAATCTGGCCGCCATTCTATGAGGTTTGATTTGGCACCCCATCTATATTTATATAATTTTGTATTAAAACAATGCAAACAATACTCGATCCCCAGACACTACGGATAGAGATGTCTGTAAAAAAAAGTTAACGCGCTGATCATTCAGTGCCCTTCAAAAGGCAATCTATTATTTTTTAAATCTACCGAAAAAAGGCCGCGATAGCAAATTGTTGGGTTACACATTCCAGGTTTTATTCTGATTGAGCTGCGGCTCGATATTGAAGAATGTATAATTTGTGTAATCGTAAATCGAACACTTATATTATAAATTTCATACAAAAATGAACGTCAAACGATAAATCTTCAGTTCGGGGTTCCTATGAATGCGAAACTTTTTCTACTCCCACCATTTCTCAAAAATTCATACGCTGTTCCGAAAGTTTTAACTGTGTCGAAAATTATTATTATAGTTTTTTTGTACATATCAGGGCCTTCATTGTAAATTGTCTTTTACCCTTTTGTTAACATTAGGAGAGCTTGTATTAAAATAACAGTGAAGCGGCCGAGTCGTATATCATAAATACGTGTAAATAGGCGGTCGCGTAACTACAAAATAGGATAACGGATAACGGATGTGGCTTTATCGGAATCGAAGTCGGAGTTAGGTAAATTTGGTTTATAGCAGTCGAAAACAAAACCGGAACCGAAATCAGAGTCGAAGGCGGAGGTAAAAATAAGTTGTGTGTGTACGAACTAATTTGGACACGCTAAACGCGACCAGCGCCACCGCCGCTGCGTTTAGACCTACGATTGGAACTTTCGAGTAAAAAGTATCGGAACCGGAGTCGAAACCGGAGGTGTAATATCACTCAGAAGTTCCGAACTACTGAGGAATGAACAGAGGTTCATCGTACATCAATTTAGTTTAGACATTAATAAATTGATGATCTAAAGTAAATTATAAGTAGCAATAAAATTGCTTCAGTACTTTTCGATTGGTGATCAAATTCGATAAGTGAAACATAACCCAACCCTCCTCGGGCAGTCCGTTAAAAAATGCACTTGTTCCTAATTTTGTGACCACCTATGTATGTCACTTCGTTTAATTGTGTGTGATTGTGGTTGTTACGATGATCAACCAAACATCACATTTCCGGCCAGTCCTTCAGTTCGGCCATAAGTTCTGTTACTAAAGTTGAGTCAAATAAAACTAACTACACTCTGTGATCAAATTCGAGAATATAAAAAACAAATCCAAGTGATGGTTAGTTTAATAGTACATTACTACAGACGCCGGGAAGTAGGTGGTTGCAGGCCGAGTTCATATAGACGGCCGAGCGAAGCGAGGTCGGATAGTTACGAGGCTGGCAACCCCTTTTCACGGCGAGGTATGTATAATGCTTTTCTCAAACATATGCAATAAAATAAAAATAAAACATCACTCAAAAAACATTTGTGTAATAGGCATTAACGCGGATATTTTTGGTCCGAACCACACAGATACAAAAAAACAACGATTTTCAGCTATTCAGCCTGTTCATAAAACCAGCTGTCAAACCATATTAAATATAAAAAAAAATTACTTCCCGTCCTAGGCCTTCAATTTTGTATGAAATTCCTTTACAGTTCTCTCGAGTTGTTCCGTCGGGAACGTGGCACTTTGAAGCCTAAAATAACTAACATAACGCCGACATTACATAGCATGTTTGAGAAAAACCATTGAATTAAAAATAATAATATTCAGGGTAATATAATATAGTGTGAAGAGTTAAAAATATTACACTTAGGTAAACAGTAACTATTCTTTGTTTTATTCCGTATTTATGTTATTTGAATAAAATATATCGAGTTTTAATTTATGCTACTGGAAATGGTAAGAAGTTTTAAACATTTAACTATAATAATTGTACTGTTAATGTAAAACGGGACGGCATGGGATTTCTGCCATCTGTCTAATGAATGTGCTTCTTTTCGTTTATCCTTTAGTATCGTTGGTTTCTGTTGTTAAGTTTTGGTAGTACTTTCGGGTACAATTTCTATTTGTTCGTGGGTTTTTCTTTGGAAATTAAAAACAATGGAAGCTCAGTAGGGCCCTTCAAATAAAAAGTCTATCAACAACCATCACAATCTCTTACCGCCGAAGAAAAGGCAACGCAGTGCTATGTGCGCTAGTGAGAAACTTATGATGATGAAAGCCTATAAATATTTCTACATAAATTAGCCTCAAGGAGAATATTGGTCTTTAGGTGGTTGTGTTAATAAAACTACCGATGTTTTTGGCATTTCTGCGGTGACGGTACGCAGAATAGTGACTGAGAATAAAACTATTTTTTACATTACATAATTGAATAGACAAACTTTAGGTGTCCAAATGTCTTCCAACCAATATCTTACTGAAAAGCTTGTAGGTATCGGTATTTATATTACGTTGATTAAAATTCATACATTTAAAAAATTACATTTATAAATCTTATTTTAATTAATGGCTTTCTTTCCTGTTTAGGTGTATTTCGCCTATGTCAAGTTATTAGACACTCGCATGGACTTATTAGACAAATAAGCCCATGGATATCACACGCGAGGACAATTGACAACATTTCATTTTGGTGACACCTGCAAATTACTATACGAATCGAAAGGGTTTTGCCTCCTGAACACGGCAAAATATTTATTTAGATTTATTTTTCTTTATTGACAAAATTACAAGTAAGTTAAAAAAAAAACCGGCCAAGTGCGAGTCGGACTCGCGCACGTAGGGTTCCGTACAACTATACATCTAAATAAATGTTTTTCTTTATTCTTTATTATATTTGAGTTGATTGAATGAAAGGTAAAATGCGGTTTACGATTTATAACGTATTAAAAAAAAACTAATTATTAGATCTCGTTCAAACCAATTTTCGGTGGAAGTTTGCATGGTAATGTACATCATATATTATTTTTACATTTATCATTCCCTTATTTTAGAAGTTACGGGGGGGGGGACACACATTTTTCCACTTTGGAAGCGTCGCTCGCGCAAACTATTCAGTTTAGAAAAAAATTATAATAGAAACCTCAATATCATTTTTGAATACCTATCCATAGATACCCCACACGTATGAGTTTGATGAAAAAAAAATTTTTGAGTTTCAGTTCTAAGTATGGGGAACCCCAAAAATTTATTGTTTTTTTTCTATTTTTGTATGAAAATCTTAATGCGGTTCACCGAATACATCTACTTACCAAGTTTCCACAGTATAGCTCTTATAGTTACGGAATAAAGTGGCTGTGACATACGGACGGACAGACGGACAGACATGACGAATCTATAAGGGTTCCGTTTTTTGCCATTTGGCTACGGAACCCTAAAAAACGAGTTTTACTAATACTATGCCTGAATAGATATAATACCATTGCCTTTTTCACGAGAAACTAGACAGCCTTTTTGACAGATGGATAGATACTTGAGATCGGTTAACCGCCATTATTAAAAAAAAACCTTTTTTTTTATACAGATTGGACTAACGTAATATGTCCATTGTGTCGTAGAAATGAAGTTACGCCCTTTTAGAATAAGAACATCTTAATAAATTAATAATAAAATAATTATACATCCTAGGGAAAAAATAAAACTATTAGTGTCTTCCTCCTTCCATACAGTATCTATAAAACGAATAAAATTAAAGTCTTGAAAATATGAAATCTTGTCAATTGTTCGGTAAAAGAGTATTTTCTCTAACGGACTAAACAGAAGCACAGGGGGTGAGCTCCACGCGCTTCTGTCAAGTCCAAAAAATTACATTTGTTAAACAAGATTGTATACTTGTTGTATCGACAATTTTACGTTTACATTTTTGATCTCGAATTCGATCACAGACTTTAATGTTTATTTTTTATTTCAATACGTAGGTATAAAAATTAAAAGCTCAATTTATTTACATTTCTAAGAAAAAAATATCATTCCATATAGGGCGCGCAATTTCCGAGTCGATCTTTTAACATTCAGCCGGCATCGATGAAATTACGCACGACTTTTCTGTAAATTTCACTTTTTAAAATGCTTAATAGTTAATCAAAGAACTTTTTTGTTTAATATTACAAAACTTCCTATCTCTGTGTATGTTTAGAGACCAATTATTAACCATTATTTTTCAACTTATGAAGCAAGAGATTTCGTGTGTTTTTGTATTGCTGCAAATTCATGTGAGATCGTAAGGTCGATTTAATGAGACATCAAGGTTGACCGGTGTACAAGCGGTTTTTTAGTAGCTTGAAATACATTTTTATAAGAATTTAAAGCTACGAAAGTTGTGGCCGTTATCAGACCTATGATTTTCTCGTCCGAAATGGGAATACTTCAAGCGCGTACATCAAATAATTGCAATAGTTTAGAATACATTATTTTTATTTTATATAAATATAGTTTTGATACAAGTTCATGAAAAACTCTTAAAATTGTAATAAATCAAAGCAAGAGAACTTATGACCCGACTAGGTACACTCGTACTAGGGTTGCCAACTATTTCTTGGGCAAATATAGTATTTTCAAGCCCAAAGTATAAAAAATATAGTACACTGAAAGAAAATATAGTATTTTGAAGTTATTTTTATACAAAGTGTGTAAATTAGTACTTTATTAAATATAATGCACAAAATTTACTACTTACTAACATTCTGCCTGCTATCGGCAACTATCAGAGCTGAAAAATGCTATTTCTCCACTCGAAATACATTGGTGGTTAAATCTGGTTGAAACGGTCAACCCAAACTGCATATGTATTATAAGGAATTACCGAAATATAGTATTTTTGTGTACTATATATTTCCTTAACAGTATATAGTACACACAGTCAAAATATAGTACAATACTATATATTATAGTACGGATGGCAACCCTAACTCGTACGTACCTTTCACCGGGTTGGCTTCGCAATAGCGAGCATTAACCCCACAGTGGTCGCTACCACATGATTCGGTTGCGAAAGACCAATTATCCATACATAACTGTCGCAAATCTGTTATCGCTAGTGTCATACAAGTGTAATAATTAGTAAGTAAATACAATATTTTCCGTAGTATTTACTAATTACTACGGCAAATATTGTATTTGCTATCATTCCCTTATTGAGCGTACCGTGTTTTAACATTGATTAAGTATCCTTTTTACTTAAACGCCGTCGTGTATGTATAAAACACTATATATACAGGATGTTTGGAAGATGGATGGACATACGTATATAGGGGATAGGAGGGGCCATTGGCTACGCGCTCCACTAAAAAAGGCCCTAGGCCCTTTGTTTTTTTTTAAATTGATTTTTAAGATTTTTTTTTAAATTTTCCGTTTTCAAGATTTAAAACATCAATAACTTTAAAAAAAATGATAAAACGGGCAACATTTTTACTTTTTTTTAACTGGGCTAATACTAAATACGGCAAAAAAAATGACGGGCCCTCAAACCACAAAAGGAGGTAAAAAGAAAATCTAAACAGCCAACTTTGCATTGCATTTAAAAAAAACTAAAAGCGATTGACTACTTATAATTATTCAAAAACATCTTCAGTTTATACCCTTTCGATCAGTACACAATAATTCCCATTTATTTAAAAACAGCTAAAGTTATTCGTCAACTTTAACAAGACGGACATTTTTTTATGAGACTAGTTTTGAGGAAAGTGATAATAACCTACAGGAAATAAAGAAAACACAGAAGTTGATCATTAACTATGTAATTTATTTATAAAAAAATCTCAAACTGCTGCCTTTGATTGTTTATGCATGCTCGGCATCGATTTCTCATTTCTACAGTCGTAACTTGTAGCAGCATATCTGCTTTCATTACATCAAATGCAGCAATTATCCGATTTATTAAATCTTCACGATTTTCTACTTCGGTTACGTACTGAAGTATATATAAACTGAAGATGTTTTTGAACAATTATAAGTAGTCAATCGCTATTAGTTTTTTTTAAATGCAATGCAAAGTTGGCTGTTTAGATTTTCTTTTTACCTCCTTTTGTGGTTTGAGGGCCCGTCATTTTTTTTTAGCCGTCGTGTGCACCATATATATGAAATTTGCAAGATTCTAGAATTAGCAAAAAAAAAAAAAGTAAAAATGTTGCCCGTTTAATCATTAAAAAAAATGTTATTGAGGTTTTAAATCTTAAAAACGGTTTTTTTTTTAAAAACCTTAAAAATCTGTTTAAAAAAAAAGGGCCTAGGTGATTTTTTTTTTAGTGGAGCGCGTAGCAAATGGCCCCCCCTATCCCCTATATACGTATGTCCATCCATCTGCCAAACACCCTGTATATATATAATCTCACAAAAATAAAACACATCTGTAAAATCTAGCACCTCCCAAAGACAATAGACAGTAACTCTATACTGCCACTAATTACAGAACCAAGTCAGCTCCCACCCTCAGGAAATGCGACCCGACCTCGCGCTACCCGGCCCCTCAAGATAGCCCTTTCTCACATCCTCTGGCAATTCGTTCATACTTTTGAGAATTGAGAAATCTCTCCATTATTTTGATACATTGCAATGTACTGCGTTGCAAAAAAAACAACTCCTTTAAACTTTCTGTTAAAAAAATGCAACCAAAATCCTAACTCTATTAATTACTGTGACTGCCAACGTTAGCAACCCTGCAATGGGCTTCATTATGAAGGTTAACAGTACCATTACAGCGCCACTCTAGCGGCAAAGGCAAGTGGAGTTGCCTTGGTAGGGAGTTGCGAATATCCGCTATTGCTAAGGTAACCTGTGGATAGAATACGTTTAGGTAACTGACAACAAAGTGAAAAAAACAGTTTGAAACAAGATTTAGTTGCAGCCTTCGCCTGAATGATTATCAAGTCCATATTAAAGTTTAATTTTTATAATATCACTGTAGTTATAGTATACAATGTAGTAAGTAGGTATAGAATTATACATTCGACTAAATACGTAAGATTTGAATTGTCTTCAAACGTCATGTGTTACAACATGATGTAGTGTTTTCAATCCACGACCACTGCTTAATTTTTCATACATGGGCGCAACCGCGCAACGTCAATTTCACTGGTGAGGCGAGCCACCGTGAATTAAAAAGACTATTAAATCTAGCACAGCTAATACTTTCGGAATAGCTTTTGTACGAGACAAATAATTTATGCTTTGTCACGTGTACCGGATAATGCGGTAAAAAAGTTAACAAATACCAACCAGAAAAAAGGCAGTATAATAGTAAGAATGTTATATACACCATACCATACTGCCTCTTTGCTTAGGTCGGCAGATTTATAGTCAATGCTACTGGCACTATGTTGGAATATGTGACTATATTTTAGTCGCGTCGAGCATATCTTGTACATTACATCTTACAACTCTTAACTGCAAGATATTATGTTGATTACGACTTGCTGGGATGAAAACCAGAATAATACAGGGCACCTACTGCCTTGACGTTAAGGACCGTAGTCGTTAATAGTTGCGCGATCGAGGCGGCCTCGTGGGCGCGGCTTCGGAGACTCGAGCCGCTCGTCGGCGCGGCTTCGGAGACTCGAGCTGGTAGTCGGCGCGGCTTCGGAGACTCGAGCTGGTAGTCGGCGCGGCTTCGGAGACTCGAGCCGCTAGTCGGCGCGGCTTCGGAGACACGAGCCGCTCGTCGGCGCGGCTTCGGAGACTCGAGCTGCTAGTCGGCGCGGCTTCGGAGACTCGAGCTGCTAGTCGGCGCGGCTTCGGAGACACGAGCCGCTCGTCGGCGCGGCTTCGGAGACTCGAGCTGCTAGTCGGCGCGGCTTCGGAGACACGAGCCGCTCGTCGGCGCGGCTTCGGAGACTCGAGCTGCTAGTCGGCGCGGCTTCGGAGACTCAAGCCGCTCGTCGGCGCGGCTTCGGAGACTCGAGCTGCTAGTCGGCGCGGCTTCGGAGACACGAGCCGCTCGTCGGCGCGGCTTCGGAGACTCGAGCTGCTAGTCGGCGCGGCTTCGGAGACTCGAGCTGCTAGTCGGCGCGGCTTCGGAGACTCGAGCTGCTAGTCGGCGCGGCTTCGGAGACACGAGCCGCTCGTGGGCGCGGCTTCGGAGACTCGAGCCGCTCGTCGGCGCGGCTTCGGAGACTCGAGCTGCTAGTCGGCGCGGCTTCGGAGACTCAAGCCGCTCGTCGGCGCGGCTTCGGAGACTCGAGCTGCTAGTCGGCGCGGCTTCGGAGACACGAGCCGCTCGTCGGCGCGGCTTCGGAGACTCGAGCTGCTAGTCGGCGCGGCTTCGGAGACTCGAGCTGCTAGTCGGCGCGGCTTCGGAGACTCGAGCTGCTAGTCGGCGCGGCTTCGGAGACACGAGCCGCTCGTGGGCGCGGCTTCGGAGACTCGAGCTGCTCGTCGGCGCGGCGTCATTCACTCGTTGAGTCCTCAAGATTGTCAATACTTTAAAAGTTTGGTCACATTTTGAATCACTTAATCGGTGATATTTAACGCTCCCAGCGAGCGAAGCAATAACAAACGTCGGTCAACCACCGCACAAAAGAAGATATGTCAATAGGCACTTTCACATAATTCAAACTATCATATCAATAAGCAACGCGATGTTGGCAATTGTCCCCAACGGTTATTCGGCAACTAATTACGGATCTTGCAATATTGCGCAGTCCGACACCGGCGAGTCCGACTAATGGTCGAACTTGAGGATGGCGTCGATGGAGAAGTCGGCCCGGCGCCGCTGCTCGAGCAAGATGTACGTCTGCACAGTGCGCAGCGCGTCGGCGTCGCGCGCTACCGCCGGCCCGGCGCTGGGCGACTGCTCGGCGCTGCCGCTCTCGCCGCCGCCGCCGCCGTCGTCGCCGTCGCCGCCAGGCTGCTTTCAGCTAGGCTTTTGCTGCACTTCGCGCATCATTAGCTGGAACAAGCCCTTTTCCACATTAGAGTCCGTTAAGATAACTCAATAAATCATACTATGGATATCGTCTTGTATTAATTAATACAGACAAGAGCTAGTATATCCTCATAGTATACCAGCGAAAGACCAGAATAGTGGCTACTAATACATCTCAAGCACAAGCTTAAGTCCCCTGCCTCACCGAGACGCCATGGCGACGTCGCCGGCCACCGTAGCCAAATAATTCATATTGAAAAGTAGACGGCCTCACTCACTTGGCCATGGTTTGGCTACGTTAATTTATATAGGATATGCAGGGGACTAACGCACTCGCAATCGCAATCGTTTTCATTGTTACAGTCCTAAGGAGAGTCTGCTTCTAAAATGAAAGCAATTGTTCCACTTTTAAGTCGATTGCGATTGCGATGTTAGGCAATAGGCCAGCAAGGTATTATAATATAAGTACTAGGCCGTGTATCGTTTTCAATCTCGATGTACAGTCCAAAACAGTATGAAAAAAAAAGAACATCAAATCATTCCTAAACATAGCTTATTTTTGTGTACGATAATTTAATTACTTACAAATATGTCAAATTTTAACTTGGTTGTGTTTGTTGATATGAACAGGAGTAGAATATTCTTTACCTACTTCTTGCAACGCAGAATACAGGGGCATAATCTGTTCCATATCTTTAAACGTGTGAAGCGCTATACATTTTTATATGAAACAATCTTAACTTTGAAAATTGGAGAATTCCCAACGGACTTTTTATCGTTACAAAAAATAGACCATTAATATACTTACATAGATTTGTTATTTGGTTACCATGGTTACGTTCAATATTGATATCAACAAAACGGCGTTTTGTTTGGCATTCCAACGTTTATGATAAATTGTCAGAATTGTTTAGTAACTAATAAAATTTGCATGAAAGGACCCCGGACCTAAAGTATGGAAAATGTGGTTTCAGTTAAATATCCTGAGATTTTGATATGTTGTAGATTTGAAAGTCCTGAACAAAAGTCTCTAGGGGTGCTACCACTGTTTCCGAGTCCTTTTCAGAGTTTCGACAGATTTTGTACCAGATAACAAAAACTATAAACAATGGATGAAATGAAAGAAAAATAGCGTTACAGGTTAAATCTTATCAATCTATATTTACATATTTATAGAATACACATGTACCGAATCACATATTTTACAAATGTACACTTTTAACTTAGTTTAGGTAATACATTTAACTTAGAGGGTAGGTTTCAGACGTCGGGATATCACCGTGTGGTGCTACCCGCGTAAACCAGTCGGGATTATAGCTCTGTTATAGACAACCGTGTATTACTTTCTCCGCCCTTTCCCTCCTGAAATAACAGTTATTGATAATCTAGAAATGCACATGACGTACGTGTGAAGTTGACATTGCAGTCATTTTGTCGAATTCCGGTTCCAAAACGAAACTCCGGAAGAAGAGCCAATCCTGGCCTATTATTGTATGTGCAAAACTGGGGCCAGAACTATAGGTTGTTTGTTGTGCTCACGTTGCCGGTGTCGTATGGTACCTTGGTTATGCACGACATCAACAAGACGTGAAATACCCGAGTACAGCATTATTAAATTACATACTGGACTGTGCGAATAGAAATGCAAGTTAAATGTATTACCTAAACTAAGTTAAAAGTGTACATTTGTAAAATATGTGATTCGGTACATGTGTATTCTATAAATATGTAAATATAGATTGATAAGATTTAACCTGTAACGCTATTTTTCTTTCATTTCATCCATTGTTTATAGTTTTTGTTATCTGGTACAAAATCTGTCGAAACTCTGAAAAGGACTCGGAAACAGTGGTAGCACCCCTAGAGACTTTTGTTCAGGACTTTCAAATCTATAACATATCAAAATCTCAGGATATTTAACTGAAACCACATTTTCCATACTTTAGGTCCGGGGTCCTTTGTTGACATTAAAATTCACAAACTATTAACGCCAATCAGAATAATGAAAATGATTTTGCTGACAAGTAGGTAATTTGTTAGCTGAAAAATCGAGGAAAGTATACAGAAAAAGCTAGCAATTGTTTATTTTTGTCATTATCATTTTAAGCTAGTAGAAAAGGTTATGTATGCAAACGGTACATAACTAGCTTTTCTCGTACCTGCAATTTAGAGCGCTCGCAAGTTAAGAAGAAGTTAATAAGCTTCATTATGTACCAGTTACATAAATAATTATTTTTACAAACGTCTCATCGTCCATGAGAACGCATGTTCCCTCCAAATTGCAGAGAAGCTTGTTCAATTTTCATGACCTTGTAACAGAACTATTGTATTACTTTACAGACTGTTTTAGGGCTTTTACTTTTTTATAGGTCTTTAAATTTTGACGCACTTTCGCTCTCTGCACCAGGGACCGGAATACCCCTTTATTTGATTAAGTCTATCGATCGGGTAACTACATCATATACTCTCCCAGACGTTAGCGTATCCCGCTACCGCTTCGCACTAGTGAACTACAACCACTGAGGTTACCAGTTTCGTAAGTGTTTCGGATTTAAGCACTTAGCATTACGTTAGTGTTACCCTATCCATTCTCCCTCTCCGTTGACTCTGTTTTATTTATTTATTTATTTATTTATTTATTTATTTATACACAATAACAGGCTTACAGTGCATACCAAATCACCTATTATGCTAATTACAATATAAAAACACACTACTCATATACTAACTTAACATAGACAAGAACCTATCAATATTGATACGTAAACATGACCACTTATCAGCAAATACGTCCGCATCTTGGACTCCCGACGTGAAAACATTTAACAAATCAATCGCCCTGGCGGTCGGTGAGTTCTGAGCGCGACGCGTACGGCAACTCTCCAGAGCCGCAAAAAGGGGATGTCGACGGCGAACTCCTGCCCGCACATAGTGGTCAGGTACGAAGAAACGCAGCCGCTCGAGAGCTGACGGATTGTCAATTTCGTGTCGCAGTAGCAAACAATAGTGCATTAAGAGCTGCGTCTTTCGTCTGCAAAATAGAGTGGGCAATCCGACCATGCCCGACACAAATAGCGACGGAAACAAAAACGGATAGTACCCGTATATTTTTTTATAAAGGTACCTTGCAAACTTTCGCTGGACTCTTTCCAATAGCACGGTATAATTTGCTTCCACAGGATCCCAGATCAAAGCATTGTACTCGAGTTTGCTACGCACAAAAGCATTAAACAATACAATGGGTACTCTAATATCCTTGAACGTAGCAGCGGTACGCATGATAAACCCTAGGGACTTACTGGCGCTGTTCCGGGTCGCGACAATATGATGATGGAAATCCAACTTATCATCAAGGTGCAACCCTAGGTCACGGATATCATGCACTCTAGCCAATGCATTGCCTTCCAAACAGTAAGTGGTTTCGATTGGGCTTTTGGATCTTGTGAAGGTCATAACTTTGCATTTGCTTACATTGAATGGCAACTTACTGAACTCAGCCCATCTCATAACAGCGTCAATATCTTTTTGCAAGACCTCGCAATCTGAAGGTGCATCAACAGCATAAAACAACTTCAAATCATCAGCGAAAAGCAGACATTTGGCATTGCTGATCACTGCAGGCAGATCGTTAATCATTAAGATAAACAAAGTCGGCCCCAGCGTGCTCCCCTGACTTACACCAGATCGAGTGTAATACTCTTTAGACAAGTGACCTGACAATTGGACATATTGCTTTCGGTCTGTTAGATAGCTAGCCAGTAACTTCAGCAACCGGATAGAAAACCCAAAGGTAGATAATTTCAAAAGTAGAACATCATTGTCAACTAGATCAAACGCCTTCCGGAAATCAAAGAAGGCTGCGTCCACCTGTCGAGCCCTGTCCATGTGTTGGAGCACATAATCAACAAAGTTTACGTGATTAGTGTAGGTGGAACGCTTAACTCGGAAGCCATGCTGGGCATCGCTGAGGCTAGAAGACGTCTGAAGTGATATGTACCAACATATAATACCTTCAAAAATCTTTCCCAATACGGGTAAAACAGCAATGGGCCTAAATGTGGTTATGTCGCTTGACGACGAATCCTTTGGTACAGGTGTGACCCTAGATACCTTCCAATGCGCCGGATACACACCGCTCGTGACAGAAAGGTTAAAAATATATAGGATAGGCTCTTCAAGAACTGACAAACAATCCTTGATGAGGAATGCAGGTATGCCATCCGGCCCAGGGGACGAATTTGCCTTCAAACGACGAACTGATCGACGCAAGTCACGGGCAGTAACACGTTCAACAGCAACACTCACGGCACTGCTGCAAGCCGTGTTAACAGCATCCTCCACATTAAGCGACGGCGCGACGGGATGAAACACAGAGTTCAAGTGTTCGGCGAACTCCTCCACAGCTTCTTGACCTGTAACAATTTCACCCTGGTACGAAAATGAGTCTTGCGGCTGTCTGCCACTACGCATGTCCTTCACATAGCTCCAAAAATTATTAGGCTTCGAACAAATTCCACGCTCAACCGATGCAATGTGCAGATCGTACGCTTTACTAACAAGCTCTTTAACACGCGTTCTGTAATACTTAAACAGCTCTCTATTGAATTCGAGACCATGACTTTTGAACTTCACCAAGTGGAAGTATTTAAGTTGGATGGCTGCTATTACTTCAGGTGTGTACCATTTAGGGTACTGATACCGCCGCGCGCCCCTAACAACTCTGAGAGGAACGTAGAGATCCAAGAGCCTATTTATCTCATCATAAAACGCATCAGTCGCTTGATCTACTTCACTCTGCCTATACAACTGCGACCAGTCTGCCTGACCTATGTCACAGTAGAGCGAGAGTAAATCAGCCCTAGCGAAATTCCAACGAAAGCTTTTAGGAATGGATTTTGGGTTGAACGACGCCCCTTCATGATTCATGTCAGACCTGGAAACGGTTACGGTAACATCAAGCGCCGGGTGATAGGCGTCCAGAGGAACCACAGGGTCCAAGCTGCGCTGCACGCGGACATCATCGCTAATATTAGACAGCACCAAGTCCAAGATACCTCCGTAAGCATTACAAACATCGTTACATTGCTTTAACTGACAGAAGGTAATAAAATGATTAAACTCACTTACAATACTCAAGTTGAATGAATTTAAATTAAAATCTCCAAGAATAACAACATCCATTGAAGAAAACATACTTATAGCATTCTCAATACATTCCAAAACATGTATACATTGATTTTCTTTATAGTTTGGAGGAAGATACACAACACACAAAGGCAATTTAAATGATTTTCCCGTTACACAAGCAAAAAGAAGTTCCTCATTTTCCGTTAAACCGTCAATATCAGTAATAATACGTACATTGTATATCTTTTTAACAGCCAGAAGAACTCCCCCCCCAACCAACATCCCCAGCGCGATCTTTACGAAGTACAACATAGTTGTCAGGAAATAGTTCTGAACTGTTAACAGAGCTGGTTAAGAAGGTTTCAGTCAAAGCTATTATATCGAATTGTCTCACTTCCACATTGTTACGAAATATTACCGTTTTGGATCGTAGCCCTCTGACGTTCTGGTAATATAACTGCAACAGCATTCTCTTAACATTACTTCTTTTCCTGTTCTTTCGCACGAAAATTCTGCCAGGGTTTAATACATATGTCCTCGGCCCAGTTAGCAGGATCCAATACTCGCTCAGCGTATTTCATAGGAGTACTTAGCTTAAACGATGCATAATTTCCTTTGGCTTTTAATGAATCCACCGAACACACGTCTTCACCACATATAGCAGCCAGATGGGAGCGCACTTGGTCGTTTGTAGTACCTATCTTCAAGTAGAACACGTGAACATACTGCAGCCTTTCCGACGCCTCCAGTTTAGTAGTACCAGGGGCAGCAGTGCCACGCCTCATACTTGACACCTTACGCACTGAGCGATCTTCACCCCGTGTCATGTCATTATTAGCTAACCCGAGACCAGACTGGCTAAGCGTCTCGTTGCTGTTAGACACCTTGGAAACATTACACATCCGCTGAGCCACCGGTTGACTAGCTAGTGCTTCCGCAAAACTTCGCCTCAATTCGAGAGGCTTCCCTGATGCTTTTTCGGATTCAACTACCGCAACAACGCCCTGCATCGGCTGTAAAGGCTGTACCCCAGGTTCAATTGTAGTTTGGACGAAAGCTTGGGGCTCCATATCTTTGCCTAGGTGCGGTTTTGTAAAGGAGCGCAACTCTGCATCTAAAGCGGTAACCTTGCTGTGCACCTGCGCAATTGTGCTAGTTAGGGACTCAAGTTGACTAGCTATAACTTTGCCAATCAAAATTGGTAGGCGCTCATTGAATACAAATTCGAATTCCTCTCTTACTAAGACACGAATATTATCGAGACACACAGAGTCCGGTACATGCCCGCCCAACGACGCACACGAAATATTAACTTGCTGCCGCTGCCGCCGATATGTGACATTATCACCAGTCTCTGAGCGATTTAGGTAGCTTGTGTCGAATGTATCATCATGACCGCTGGGATCATGGGAGGCTTCTTCGGCAGTCGCACCCCTAACCGGTGTATTGGAGTTGTCGCCTCTGGGTAATTTACTCGCGCATAGTTGACACCTCCAAGAGGCCTTGTGCTCATTTGTCATACCGTTGGAAAAACGAAAATCTGAGACATTTGCACAAACCAAATCGCTACCGCTACCGTTGCCGCGGCCTAGCGGAAAGCTATGTGGACTTACGTGCGTGAGTGCGGAAGTTCGAACCCCGTCGCCTGATGACTTTTTCTATTTCTTCTGGGTCCACCCAATTTGGCACCTCTGCTATCTGCGTCCCACTCGCGCCGCCTACTAGGAGGAGCTAGCCGTAAGCTCGCCGCAGGAAGGAGCGAGAATTGAAGAATTGGTAATCTACCAATCGGGAATTTTAAATTCGAATTTAAATAAAAATATAGACAAAAACTTGACACACGTCCGCTCTCAACAAAGTGCTATATATCTCCCCCAGATTTTGAAGATTCGTGTGATTGGTTGGTTTCAAGCCTGTGTGTGTGGATAGCCAATCAATTTTATTGCTAAGTAGTGCAAAAATATTTTTTATGGACTGCGCGTAGAGATTAAAATAGCTTGAAGCCGTTCAATAAACACTTCATAGGGAAAGCCTAACGAGGGTTTTAAGGAATTGGTAAGCACTTAGTCGAATTAATTGTATCGTCCGTGTTATTGACCATACATGTTCTACTTTTCATTTTTTTTGCCGCATCCCGTACCGATAAACTACAATTATTATTGTAAGTAGGCACTATTTTCTTCTCTATTTTTTAATTGAAGGAGATGTTGGGCGTCCACTTCGAGCTTTATCTTGATTTTTTTATTCTTTTAAGTACCGATTAGCAATATTTCGTACAGTCGCACAACTTTTATTCACCATCTTTCCAACCACAAAAGTTGAATTAGGATTTTTAAGGCATGTTCGCAAAACTTTTTCTCTTCAATTTATTCTATCGTGTTGTATTTTAAATAAAAACAATGCCTAACCTGAATTAATTATGTCAATTACATCAAGATATCACAAACTTCAAGAAAAAAAACGTTTACCGTATTGTATTTTACTGGTATGCAGACTCTGTCAACTCTCTTTTCGGTACGGGCCTTTATACAGGGTGTTACAAAAATACCCGTAAAGCCGAAAGGGGGTTAAATGGTGCCTTATAACAAGTCCATTTACAATATTTGAGAACTGTACTATCACTGTATGACTTACCGCCAAAAAAAAAAAACATTTTTTTTTTCATTGATGTGCTAACCCTATTTCAGTAAAATTAAAGAGTAAACTACGCAGAATGTTTATGTACTTACATTTTTACCTAATTCGCGAAACGGTACAGAGATATAAACAAAATGAACAGAATTCGATTAGATACATATTACAAGTCGAGTTTTGGAAGATTTTAAACGAAGAAACCTAATCTAACACTTACTTTTTCGTAATGAACGTCAAATTTACAGGAACGGCTCAAAGTGAGCTCCGCCTTGCTCAATGCACAACCTCCGATATAGTTCGCGAGCACGATTTAAATTGCTATCTTCATGGCCTACGCATAACATCATATCGTAATATTCTGAGTTAGAAAACATCGTCATTTTGGAAAAAAATATGGAAAAACACGGAACAATTGTAGAATATCGATAAGAAGATTTGAAATTGACAACATATTTTTTTTCCATATTGACGTTTTTTGAAGCCAGTACTTTAAGCAAAATGGCATCATAGTATTGAACCTTTGTGGATGAAAAAAAGAAAAACCAACCAAGTTGACAATTATTAAAATTGGTATAGGTAGGCCTGGCCTCTCTGTTAAATAATCTATGCTAACCCCGATTCCCTGACATGACAGCTTACTAGGGTTGACAATATTTTTGGCTTTGATAATTTATTATATTTTTTACGGGGTATTTTGTAACACGTTGTATATGTATATAATATATACTTAATAAAAGAAAAATAGAAGATAGATTAAAATTTGATTGCAAATAGAAAACATATTTTTAAAAAGCTAAAACTAGTTTTGGAGAAATATACTGGTTTTGATATAATAAAATAAAAAATCGATATCGGGGAAGGAAATAGTACTTGAATCATGGATATGTTGTTCTACGTTAGATAACTTCTTTTAAATATGCTTCCATAGCAACAGTCGTTGTTGAAAGATCATTTAGTCAGTTGGAATGGATGTTTTCTGCACGACACACCAAATTAACAGTTTGAATAAAACTAGTCAACTATTACGAAAATCACATAAAATACAATAAGCAGAAGATATTCATAAATATATAAAAATAGACACATTGCTGGCTTATTATTCAAGTTGACACGTAGACTTATAGGTAAGCGTTTTCCATCGAAAACTTTGTGGTTGAAAAGAAGAACTTCTAAGAGGCTTAGAATGTATAGGCAGAATATTCCGTTTGTACTAAACAGACATTCAGTTATATGTTTGTTTGTTCATTAATTAGAGTTGACAATATTTCCATTACTATTTCACCCTTTATCTAAAGTAGTTTTACTTTAAAGTAGGATGTACAAGAGAGATAACAAATGTACCGTGAATGTACCAGACTTTAGTTGGTTCCAGTCGAGTAAGTTTGTTGATATCTTTGGCATTATCATTAGATTACGACTATATCTGGACACACTTTGGAGTGTCAAAGCTATACAATACATGGATTGCTTTCCTAATATTTCTGTGCAAAGGATGGTCAAAATGGCGACATTGAGATAATTTACCCTAATATCTATCAGTTGGTCAGCATAACGAAATTTGTGATGACATGTATGGCACTCGGTTTGAGGTACCTGGTGGGATCGATCTGAGGTGATGGTCTCGGCGGGGCGGGAGGGCGCGGGCGGCCCGCGCGGCGCCCCGTTCTCGCGCTGGCAGCGGCTGGGCTCCGGGGGGCCTGTCGACACTGTGTAACATCACAAACACATAAGTTTCATTTGGGGCTACCGATTTCATTTTGAGGCTTAATAGTGAGGCTGACAAGCTACATACAGTGTCCCTGGATAAAGTGCACAAACGGATAGGAATGAAACTCGATGCAGTTTCACAAACAACTAAAATAATTGTTTATTTTTTTAAGAAATAAAAAAATGTGATTGCTGAGTGTGAATCCTAACGGAACAAAGTGAAATATCTCGGCTCATATAATGTCTATTGAGATGAGATAAACGCAGTGGCGGTACTGCCATATAAGCCCAAAAGCCGGGCTTGCCTTGCCTTACAAAAATAACTATTCATTAAATCCACGTAATGTATTAGATAGGTATTTCACCTTCGCGCGCCGCGCGCTCTCACTAAATTCTTCAAATCAAATTACATGCAACAGTAGTACCTACTAAATTCTAGCGGCTAGCTCGTATCTCGCTCGCACGTATTGGCTTGCAATCGGGCTTTCATATTCTCTGTCTTACCCACCGTAACGGCATATGCCCAAATACGACTGTTCGTGTATTAATATGGCAAATAGTATGAGAGTTGAAGCCATGCTTGCGTATGAAGTTGTACACGAGTCCATAGTAAATGCGAAATTCGCTTCGCGCAGGCGCGGAGCGCGCGTTGAGCCGCGTTAGCGGCCAACTTCACTTCATTGCTATTTGTTGACAAATGCTTTTATTCACTTGTTGAATAGTTTGTTTAAGGCGTTGAGCGGCGCGGTCAGTGCAATAATAAGTTTTTTTTTGTGGTGTTGTGAGTTGTGATTCAATTAGATTGACAATGCAGGAAGTCCCGTGTGACTGTGATATTTTAAAGTGTGCACAAACTTTGCTTGTCGACGGAAAGGTAAAATGTTTGGACTTTGCAGAGAAAAAGGTACTTATTTCTTCGGCAAAACCTACGCCTGACTTGTGTATTTCTCAGAGTAGTAAATCGCACAAAAGACAGTTTAACAGGTCAGTGTACAAAACTCATTGGATTGTTGGTTGTTCACACTCTAATAAGTTATATTGCTGGTGTTGTATTTTCGATTGTTTGTTGATTTTTTTACTAAACTAAACTTACCAAGAACTATTTTATGTCAAATATTTTTTGACCTGATTCCCGATTGTGAATTAAAGCTTTCTGAAGAAAATAAAAAATATATTGTTTTGTTTAGGTTACAAGCACCCCAAACAGTTATTGATAAGCGATGTCTTTTGCAAAAACTGTATTGAAAATTGTTATATCGAGTAAGGAAGTGACGAAGTAACCATAAGGAAGTGAGTGTAGCGACGAAATTTATGAAACTTTGACATGTGTTTTTTTATATAAAAAATGAGTTTGTGGTGAAATGACAAAACACGTCCCCATTCTTTATTCATGTTCTCCAACATATAACGAAACCAGTAATTAATTATCAATTTTTTTGAACAAATCTCTTCTCAGAAATTAGAAGGTTTGGTCAATTTTCAGTACTTTGAAGGCCATTTTCTCCTAACAGGTTGAGTTTGGGCAGCTAAAAAAAAATACGTGTCCGTTATTTTAAACTACTCTATAACATATATCAAAATGAATCAAATCGAAGTCGGACAGTTGGGTACCCTTCCTTGTGAGCCCTATTTATTTTTATTTACATTTCTGATGACAATGATTATCATGGATTCCAAAAAAAAACATGTTAAATTGTAGTCTAAAAAATGGTATAGGTATATATATAAAAATAAAATTGTACAGAAAAAGTAAGAATATCGATATTGACATCATGAATATTTTTACCCATCCCTAAGAACTTGACAGCTACCATTTTGCACCACCGATAGCGGGGTCTACTAATAATCAGTGATCGGAATTGGTAGTGCCATTTCGCGGGACTTCGGTACGTAAGATTAGTATGGATATAGTTTTTAACCCCGGGATTTGATATGAAAAGAATTAAGTTTGTGTTTAAAAAATATTTAAAGAACATGTAATGTGAAATGATGTATGGAAAATGTGCTTTCAGATAAATGCCCTGAATAAAAGTCTCTATAGTTGCTACCACTGTTATCGGGTCCCTTTCAATGTTTCGACTGATTTTGTACTAGATAGCAAAGTAGTAGTACTTTAATAAGTTCCAATTATCCTCTATCTATTTAAACAATTGAAATTAGTTTAAACCTATTTTGTGATAAGCTGGCCAGTTAAATAGAGATAAAACGATTGCAATGTCAACTTCATATGCATGTCAGTGGCATATGCAATCTGTACCTACCATATAAATATAAATTCAATAATCGCAAAAGTTACCGGACTTTGTGATATTCTTATTGTGACTATTTTGGCTGATCCTTACTGGACTCCGATTTACTTCTGATTGGACTAAGTAAAGTCTTGTTGTTGTAAATAAGCTACAGTATCAGATCTTTCTACCTCACTGAACATGCCTCAGAAAACTAAGAAAGAAACTGTTCTAAGTTGGATTGAACTATATCCCGATTTAAAGTATGACTCTACAAGACATTTAATACGCTGTAAAAAATTTGAAGTTGATATAGGGTGTAGAAAAAGTACAGTGAAAAGACACGTCGAAGGACCTGTACACACAGGATTGCCTCGCAAACCAGATGAAGGTTTTTACTTCGACCTGATCGAGTTCCTCATAATGTGCAATATCCCATGGGTGCAAATCGAAAACCCAGCATTCAAATCTTTCTTTCAAAAGTACTTTTGCTGTACTTGTGCAGATCAGCCTCTTCGAAGTCTACCCAGTGAATCAACGATAAGAAAAGTATACCTGGACAAGTTTTATCAAGCCAGAATATCTGCTATAAACAATGAAGTAGCAAATAAAAAAAATTGGATATCGCTTGATGAAACGACAGACTTTTTAGGCAGATATGTGGTCCATTTCTTGGTGAAGCCCTTGGATGCAACTGTTTCCCAAAAAACTTATTTAGTGGCATGTAAAGTGCTAGCAGTAGTGAATGGGGAGACTATTGCTAAGTTTGTTACAGACTGCTTACAAAATATGTGGGGTGAATCCTATGAAAATCAACTCGATAGTGTGCTTCTATTATGTACCGATAGCGTTGCGTATATGTTGAAGGCGGGGCGAATTTTAAAAAGTGTTTTACCGAAAATGAAACATATTACATGCTTAGCTCATGCTCTGCATCGGGTGGCAGAGCAAATAAGATGTCAATATCCGGATGTGGACACCCTGATCGCTAACTTGAAAAAAGTATTTTTAAAGTCTCCTAATAAAGTGCAACTGTTAAAGGAAATTTATCCAAATTTGCCCTTACCTCCTAAGCCAGTAATCACAAGGTGGGGGACCTGGCTCGCTGCAGTGTCTTACTATGTAAAGTACTTTAATGAAATAAATACGGTCATGTCACGATTAAGAACTTCAGATGCAGTTTCGATTAAAAAGGCTAAACGAGTGCTTAAAAAATCCAACATTAAAAAATATTTAAATTTTATTCATGAAAATTTTAATATCATCGAGGTGGTTCTAACTCGTTTTCAGGAACGTAATATGTCAATGGTCGATGCCTTAATAGATTTTGATCAAGTTAGGATGGTCATAAATTGGTCTACTAGTTTACCCGTAGAAACCAAACTTGAAGCGGTCATGGCTCGAAATCCGGATTTAGACACTATAAGAGAATACGCTGAAATTATTTCAAAAGAAACCGCATCTGATGACATTTCGTTTTATAAATTTGCCCCGCTGACATCAGTAGAGGTCGAAAGGTAATTTTCTACATATAAATGGATATTAGACGTTAAAAGAAATAGATTGACAGAAGAAAGTATAGAAAAAATTATGGTTTGCTACTATAATTTCGAAAAAAAGTAAGGAATAAAAGATGTTAAATAAATTTAATAATGTTCATTTCATATAGTGATGTTGATGTTTTATGTTTTATTCAATGATTGTATTATTGTCAATAGTAACCGTTAACTGAAAGTATTTTTAAATGAATGATGTATTTATAATGACAAAAAAAAATACTTTTGCGTTTTGAAGATATTTTTTTTGTGAAAAAATACGAATCCCGGAATTCCAAGTCTTATCCATGTTATTTACAATGTTTAAGGTCAATTCACCCGAAATGGCACTACCTATTCCGATCATTGCTAATAATAACATAATATGGGCACATTTTTATTTATATGACACAGTAAATGCTCTGGGATTATCAAACCGTACATTTTATCTTAAAATACCCCATATGAGGCGAGACATTTCACTTTGTTCCGATGGGATTCACAGCAATCAATTATTTTTTAATCTTCAAAAATAATATAATGACACCATATGATTTTTTACGGTGGATTTGCTTCTAGTTTCATCCATATTCGTTCGTGCACAGGGACACACTGTTTAAACTAAACAGGGATCCGATGATTGACTTTCGAGTCGCATGTTCGCATGAACCCATTTCGCTTTATCCTATATTTTTATTGTATTTTTTCATTCACGTGTTTCGTTGTCCGCAGAAAGTCAATGATTACCGGTTAGTAGTGTTCCGTAGTGAAACTAGTATAGTAACCCTTATAGTTTCGCCATCCATCCATCCATCCATCCATGTCTGCCCATCCACAGCCTAGCTCAGAGACTCATAGTACTAGAAAGCTGTAATATGGCTTTTTTTTTAGTGTAGGTATCTCCTCTACACGTAACTTGGGGATGTATTTTTTTTCTCGTCCATAGTGTGTCGTTCGATAGTTCTTTCAAAAATGTTGCGGGTTTGTGTAAACAATTTTACGATTAACGTATCTGTTTATGAAATATTAAGCTTTAAAGCGCAAATTTTTATGTACAGTTTCAAAAATTGTTACGGTTTAAACAGCCCACTTTTTATTCTTCCATACATTTATTCTATGGAACTAATACCCACATGATTTTTCACAAAATAAATCTCAAAAAGTAGTCACATGATTTTATTGCCCTTCAAGTATTTTTATTAATTGATCAAGACACGTAACACTTTTTTTTTAATCAAAATTTACCTAAGCTTTTTTTTTTCAATCTTTTCGTGGGGTGTCATTTTCAAAGAACTTGAAGTGCTTGACCTCCAAGTTTTTGTGCTTTTAGTATTTATATACGTCGATAACTAAACTTTACTGTTCCAGGCCGGGCGCACACCGCGCTTTTGCCTACAAAATGTGCGACCTGGCACGCGCGGCTAATCAGTTGAGTGTCACGCACGCGCTCATCTTGACGCGCGCCGTACGCTGAAAAATTAAGTAGAGTTTTTGTTTGAGTCGGTTCGGTACCTATGGCCACTAGAAAAGCGAAAAGGTACTGCATAGCATACAGGTGCTTAAATAATGTCAGGAATGTCGACTTGTCTTATTTAGACTGCCTAAGGACGAAAGGTAATATTATTATTAATATTATGTATGTCATTGTCTTAGATCTAGGTAGGTAGTTACGAGTAGGTATTTAATTACTGACACCATCATTAGCATTACAGTTTTGAATCCTCGACGCAAAAAGAGAGGTATTATATTATTAGGTATTTTATTTCATTAACGATCCGTCCGCAGTTTTCGACTTCTTCGCATTAAAATTAAAATACCTACTAACCTCAAATATCGTTCAGTGTATGTAGATCTCCCAGTACTAGTAACTGCTTAGAAAAGCAAGGTCAGCATATACTGGTTAATAATTAAACACTTATGACTTTGTTGATACAAGAAAAAGATTGAAAATGACAGCGATTTATTTTTGTGTCTCGTTTTTTAGGTATGAATACCGTGGCGTGTCGCTTGTTTGTATTTTAAACAAAGATAGTTTATATTAGGATACGCGCGCAAAAGCGCCCCTCAAAAAGAAAGGGAATTTACCTTACTAATGTTTAGTAGCGCCGCGGCCGCTGAAAGGCACGCATTAAAACAAAAAACAAAAAAACTACCGTAAAGTAACAAATATATTTCATAAAAAATGCCATCTTGTGTTTTTCGAGGCTGCCGAAATTATACTGTAACTGTAAAAGGAAGAAAGGATGTCTCATTTCATTCGTAAGTACATTAAATTATTGTTAAAATTTTGTTTAGTTCGCCATAAATTGTTTAATTTGCACCGGCGTCACTATCACCTGTGAAACATGAGATACACAATTGGATATCGCATGAGTGCGATAAAGACGGGTAGCAACATGGCGCCCGTGAGCGAGCACTTGTCTTGACGAGAATGACGAGCAATTTGAAACAACTATTAATCTCTTTGTAACATTGCAATAGCGTTCGCTACGGTTTGCCGTCTTTGTCTGCACTAATGATGCGTTTAGTATGAGCATGACGTACTTATCTAAATATAAAATATAAAATTTATTGTCCAGAAATGCTTAAACTTAAGTGAACTACCTAAGAAAACTTCAAAACCTTCTTTCAAACCTTTCAATTAATAAAAAAAACAATTTGTTTTCTTACAACTGCCTGCCATACGAACTAGGTCAGTAAAGCTCGCTCGTTTCGTTTTGCTTCGTTACGAGCGCCCCCACTATCGATCGAAGAAATGTAACCCGGGTCACTTCTTTGCTGTGCAAGGTATTATTATCGTTAACGTGTTCCGAGTAGGTTTAAATTCACATGTTTTCTGTCACAAATGGTTCCTTCTGTACTTGTACTACTACTCATTCTTTGACTGTGCCTAGGCTTTTTTTGAGTAAATATTTGCACCATATGTCAACTCTTACAGGACATAATAACAGTCAAGATACGTAAAATGGCGGTTTATTTTCCTTATTAATTATTTCATTTTAAGTAATCATTTCTGGCATTTTTTGATCAAGCAAAAACAACTTTTTTTTTAAACCTGCGTTATTCGACCTTCTTATTAGGTCTGAATAAGAATTACATGGCACCACTTATTCGCCATTATTTTTGTCCAACCATGCGCCTGACACCCTTTATATTATTGTAATTTGTATACATTAAGCTATCGAGTATTTGCTGTAGTTTAGCCAAGCGTTTTAGTAGCATTACCAACACTGTAGCTCGTAAATACAGACGATTAAGAGGTAAACGATCGCGCGGGCTGGATTGTCAATTGAACAACGTTCATTCCAGTTGATCTTAGAGTTAGGGGACACGGACGACATGTTATTTAAGGATTATGATCTCATTGGGATGTATTTTATGTCGTTATTTGAAGTTACCTTATCTATTTGAGAAGATTACATGACAAATTGCGTGTGGCGTTGGGAAGTGTATAGGGTGAGTTGAGTACAGACCGGCGGTGAGCGGGATGGCAAGGCGCGCGTTGACCGCGAGCAGGTGGTCGCGCCGCTGCAGCAGGCTGCCAACGTGCTCCTCCAGGCGCACGTTCTCCGTGCGCAGTTGGTGCAGGCACGACAGCAGCGACGCTACTGCACCCGACACATACCAAATCAACACGACCATTCCAGAACATGGAACGTTATTTAGGAAAAATTGCCCAATTGTTGGCACCCTACCGATTATTAATAAGCCATGTCATGGACTTTATTTCAAATAAACTAATAGAGGTTGTATTTCTACAGTTAATACGAGATGGCGCAAAAGCGGTTGCTGTTTGAATTAACTCCTTAACACCATGTACACTTGTACAGCCAGGGACATTCGCGGTCGCCCACTTAAGAAGATTTTGGTTTGTTCCTTGCAGCTAGCTAATCCTAGAGCGCTCAAGTCGTTACGCGTCGAACGAGCAAACGAATATCACCCTAGAGCTGTTCGACCGGGAATGCCCTTGACTGTAAAGTTAGCCAATGTTATTCCTGGACCATTAGAATTATGGCATGATAAAGCAAGTTGTAGAAAATACTTCTTGCGATTTGACACTACCCCGCTCAAAGACCGCTTAAGAGACTGCACAATTTCTAATAAATCTTGTCAAGGTCAAGTGGGGCTATTCCGTTAGACGGGTAAATGCGTCACTTTATTTTTTCAAGGTAGTTCAACATTTTAAAACTACTTTTGCGTCCTTTCATAGTAGTTTAAGTACCTTTGTATCTATAGAAGGAAGCATAAATAGTTTTAAAACGAGCATACTGCCTACACGATTGAACTCATTAAACCAGTGATACACAGTGGTTATCGATGGAGCTTCATCACCAAAAGTTGAAGTTAATTGATCTAAGCACTGTTGTTGCGTTAAACGTGTTCCGTGCGAGTTCTATTCTTGCAGCGAAATGATATTTTAAACCCGCCAAAACAAAACACTAGCGAACATGAGAAAAAATATATGACGACCAGTATTAAAAAAAGTTCTAATTTTACTATGGGGGTCAGCTATTGCGTTTAAAAATGTTGGAAACCCGGATTCCTGTTCCATAAGGGCGTTTTCACTAAAAAGTGTACCCAATTAAGGACTGAAATTAAGAAACTTTAACTTTGTCAGTTTTGTGACGAAAATTAGCTATATATTGACGGCCGCAATGTATGGCTAATTTTCGTCACAAAACTGACAAAGTTAAAGTTCCTTAATTTCAGTCCTTAATTGGGTACACTTTTTAGTGAAAACGCCCATAAGTAGCAGCCGTCGTATCTCTATAGTAGTTTATGCAACAGTTGTATAAGAGAGGTCAAAAAAGACGAGTGGTGTGGTTACGATGTTCGCCTGCGGAACACATCGTAAAGCAAGACGCCACGAGTATTTTTTGACTTAGTTATACACCGTTGCATACAATACTTTTTCTACGACTAGGTTTCAAATCAAATGCAAAATTAAATTAACAAAATTTTATTAATATACCTAGGTTAGAATACGAACGAACGAAGCACAGAACAACAAACGAGCGGGAAACATTCGAAAACAACAAAATATGTGTCTATGGTTAACTTTGTTTTTAAATTGATGTGCACTTGCCAGGTTTCATATTTTAAAAAAAAGTTGCACAATCGATTTAACTTGTGAAATAGGGACTAAAAAACACCTAATGATTTGAGAAATGAATTATTTTACCTGATTGGTCGATTTTAATATAGCTGCGTTCTGGTTGGTTGATACCAAATAAAATGTTTTTTTTTAAAGAGTTAAATTAGTAAAAGAGTTTACATACCAAAAAGAACCTAACGTTCCGATTGACAGTCAATGTGTATTGTGATTGGTGGTTTAATTTGGTGAAGTATTTTAATTGGTCAAATTAACCTAGGTGTAAGCTTTGGCAGCTAGGCATATCGTTTTGGCTCAAAAAAGCACAAGTGCTGTTAAGGGGAATAGACTAGATAGACTTTTCTACGGAATGTTCTGCGGACATATTATCTATATTCTTATATTAGTGTTCGTGACTATATAAATGACAGATAAAAGTACAGGAGTAGGAAAAATTTATAAAAGTACCATAATCTACCGATGCCGATGGTATTAACAGATAACGTGAGAGGTTGACTACTGAAAAAAAGCAGAGGGGTGGTAAAGTTAGTGGTCCAATGTACCCAGGAACTGAGAAGAAATTATTGGCTACTTCTAAGAGAGATTCGAGAGTTTCTGTACGAGCTGTTGGAAATAAAGTGGACAAGTCGGCTTCTTATGTACAGTAGGTTAAAAAGCGAGCTGGTTTAAAGGTTTTCAAAGTTCAAACTGCTCCAAATTGTCATGAAATGAAAAACTTCACGGTAAAAACCTGCCCGAAAACTTTGAATTATTATTATTATTTTGGTTAGATTTAGGTTAGGTTAGGATATGTAGAATAAGTTTTGTGTTGCTGTGCCCTAACAGGGTTTATGCTGGGACGTATTGTATGCTTTTTTATTATTAAGATCTTGTAAAACCCATAACTGCAATGAATAAATGAATTATGAATTTAGATTTAGATTTCAATTATTATTATTATTATTAATTAGCCCAATATGGTGTCCCACTGCGGGGCAAAGGCCTTTCCACCTCCAATTGCAATTGATATCAAAATATTTTCAACGGTTTATTATACAAATAAGGATATCAAGTGTTCACGAAACGCCAAGAATCATATCCGGAATGACCGTAACCATGGTAATAACAATGCTATAATAATTATTATACAACTGTTATTACCATGGCTACGCTCATTATAGAATTGTTTTCCCGCTAAAGGTGGTGGTATTCTGATACCGTTAACGATATCAATATTAGCGGTTTATAGTACGCGAGTAGAAAAATATACCAGTAAAACAGTAGATCACAGAAACAAGGGATATATGCAAAGAGCGGAATTCTTCATAGCAAAAATCAAACTGTCAGAGGGATTGACCTAACTGTTTTATCGACTTATCGATGTTACGGAATAATATCGCATTAGGTATCCATCATCAACTTAAAAGATTATTCTGTAACATTTGACCTGATATGCTGATTTTATAGAATAAAGTGATTACAGCCAAAACACCGTTATCGAGTACTACAAATATGCTCCTGTTACTTCAACTGAGGTAGAACGCTCGTTTTCATCTTATAAATGGATCTACAATGAAAAAAGGAGTAATTTGAAAGATGACAATGTTGAAAAAATAATGACTATTTTCTTTTACTACAGAGATTAGTTACCTACTCTTAGCAATATTTGTTTTTCATTTTTGATGATAAGTTTAATATAGAAAATTTAAAAAAAAGTATTTTCTGTTTTATTCTTTACTATTATACTAAAATACAGTGGCGGTCAGCTAATTAGGGACACCGTTAATTTGTTTGTATGTATATCCAAAAGCCTGATTTCATTACTTTAACTTTGTTTCGTTAAGTGACAAATATTTATCGATAAGTCGATAAAACAGTTAGGTCAATCCCTCTGACAGTTTGATTTTTGCTATGAAGAATTCCGCTCTTTGGATATATGTCATGAGCGCAAATTCGTACAAGACCCGATGTCGCCCCTTTTAAATATGTGTGCGTTTTACGCTTACGCTCTATTAACTACTACAAAAACAACCTTCTCATAATTGGTTACAGCTTACGAACACCGAAACATAGTTTTAATAGTAGCACAAAATTAAGCTTTATGTTAAGTTATCAACATAGCTCGGCAGGGGTGAGCTGTTTTCAGAGTTTGCATAACATGGATATACCTTGTCATTCAATGGTAGATGTGGTGTAATTTAATAACGGATGCAATTGTTTTATTTGGGCTGCCTTCTGCTACGATCTTTACGTCGCCATCAAAACAAATGAATTTTATAGCAAGCATTTTTAGCAAACCTCTTTAAATGAACAGATGTGGATAGTATTTTAATGTACAACTTTACTCCACTCACTGCTGTGGACGTAGAAAGATCTTTTTCTATCTATAAGTGGATATTAAACTCAAGAAGAAATGCATTGAAAATTTAAAATATAGAAAAACTTGTAGTTATTTATAACAATAACAAAGCAAAAATTTAATAAACAAAAAAACTTAGTACCTACTCGTTTTGTACATGATGTTTTGTCATTTTAGTTTAATTATTATTAATAAGGTCGTAAGAGGCGACTAAGGGAATAAAGGCTTGTAGTACTGTTAGGCGATGGGCTTGCAACCTTTCACTAATACGCTAGTAACCATCTTAGCCTATTTGTGCAAAATGTGGTTACAGAATTAACAACAAGTTTTTAAAGTTGTAGGTAATTCTGTAGCTCTGTCTACCCCACTCTGGGATAACAGGCGTGAAGGTATGTATGTATGTATGTATTATTAATAAAGATTTTTTACTTTATTTTAATATTTATTTTTAAGGTGTATCTATAGTAAAATCTACACTTTACATTAATGACGTAAAAATGGCTCACTCCGATGACAGCGTTTTACTTCTAATTCTAAACAGCCCAATTTCTGATATTTTACACATTATTATTTTTTCAAATTCGGCTTTTGTCATTTTCTGAATTTTTCGCATTATTAAATTTCCTTTCAGAGATAGTGTCCAATTTCTGTATTTCTCATTCTGCTCAATTTACCAGATTCCGTTTTGAACGGAATCGTTTATGACCAAATTATTAATTTCACATTTTCCGAATTTTTCACATTCTAAATTTTCACAATTATAGATTATACCAACTTGACATTTATCAAATAAGTACAGAGAAAAATAAAAGTCGGTATGTTTTTTCATAAATAAAATAAGTAAGGCAGTAATTATTGCACAATTACATAACATAAATTACATTAACATTTCTTATATTTTGTTCATCCAATAGACGATTACTTGAACCAACATCATCTGTAGGTTACGGATTTATTGCTCTTTGCGAAGAGTTTGTACTTAATTAAACAAATAGCAATAAGTAAGTAAAACAAAAAGAGAAAGAGCTAGTCCGACCGATAGCTAGAACAAAATGCCGTTTATCTGGACAAACTGGACAAAAGCACCAAATTTTCTCCAGGGGCTAATTAAGTACCCAGCTTTCGATATTAATTTGATAGCAACCAGCCCTCTCTTTCACCTTTTTATTTTTTATTTTGGCTTTTAGTCCAGGCAACGTAGAGGTATATAGGGAAATGCTGCTTTTCAAAAGTTACACACTTTTAGGAGCGGATATCTCAAAAACTGTACAAGATATCGAAAAACATGACTGAATAAAACTTGTAGCAAATTCAATTAGCTTTCATCAGTTATTAGTGGCCATGTCTCTAGGACGGATAGTTTCCGAGTTATAAGCAAAAAACCGAAAAATGTATACCTATATTTCAAAATAGCCGCCGTAAAATTTAACATGGCCGACGGAGAAGTTGGTTCCTATCAAAAACCTAAAGATATGAACCTAACTAAACTACAGGGTTGGGCAGATTAAGTGTCCTAGTTAAAAAGAGCCATAAAATTAAAACAAGACAGATTTTTTTAAAATTTTTCACGTTTTTATTTTTAGCGTACTCTATACTTAAAAAAACTAATTCATAAGTTCAAATCGCTCGCCATCAGCTTTAATAACTTGACGCATTCTTCCATAGAATGCATTGCACGCGGCACGCACTACCGCGTCTGGTATTTCATCCCATATCTTGACTAATCGATGCTTGAATGAGTTTAGATTCATGCCCTGTGTGCTCCCAATCTTGCTCAGCATGTAACCCATATCGAAAAGTCCAAAGCATTCAAATCCGGCGATGATACAGGCCATTCTTGCCAAGGTATAAAATCTGTCAAATTTGTTCTACACCAGTCTTGAGTGCGTTTAGCTTTGTCAGATGGGGCACTATCTTGTTGGAAGCAGTAATAGTCGTTTCCATATAATTTTTGAGCATTTTCTAGCAAATGACCCTGTAACACGTTCTGGATGTAATAGTCTTGGTTAATTTTGACACCTCGATCAATAAACAGCAGCGGTAACTTGCCTCTAGGCGATATCGCACCCCATACCATGACAGCTGATGCACTCTGGAACCCGTTGTACGGCTAATTTGTCCACAGGAATATCCTTCAATGAAGCACCATAGACACGATCGTTTTGTTGGTTGTGACTGTCTTGTAACTGGAACATCTTTTCATCGGAAAAAATAATATCATCGCCGTCGTGCCAAGCTAGCAATTCCCTACATTTTTTCACTCTAGCTTTTTTCTGGGCATCTGTTAAGCCATGAATTTTTAGTTTTTTGTAGGCCTTTAGCCCAAGATCATATTTTAAAATACGACTCATTGTTCGACGGGATATTTTCATATCTTTAGCAAGTTTGCTTGCACTTCGAGCTGGATTTCGTCTAATACGCTCACGAATATTTTTAATGATGTTTTTGGTGCGAACAGATGGCTTTCTCCCAGGTTTGGGCCTGATTTGTGAAGGTCCCGTTTCTTTGAATCGCTTGACGGTCCGCGATATAAACCTTATATTGATATTTAAATGTTTCAGCGTCTTCAATATCTCACACGGTCGGTATTTTTTCTGGTACAAATCGCACACGAGCTGGCGTTTCGCGTCCATTGTTGAAAACAATATAAAAACAAAATATATCAAGCTGACGTGTAGAAATCATAAAGAAGATTAAATTGTCAACAAAAAAAAATACGAAGTGAATAAGAAGTTAAGTTATATTTAAGTAAAAAAGCCATACACAACTAGGACACTTAATCTGCCCAACCCTGTAGTCCCTGAATAAACACTGCCGTACTAAGCAGAGTTGTGAAAGTTTAAAAAAATATTAAGTGTTTTGATCGTGATGGTACTGCCATTACTTCTTTACTATACAAAATACGTATAATGTAGTAACACGCATAATGTATAATATAATATTATGGAAATTTAATAAAGCGAAAAATTCAGATTATGACAAAGATCGAATTTGAAAAAATAATAATTTGTCTAATATGTATTTGGTAAAATCAATAATTGTGAAAATTTAGAATGTGGAAAATTCGGAAAATGTGAAATTAATAATTTGGTCATAAACGATTCCGTTCAAAACGGAATCTGGTAAATTGAGCAGAATGAGAAATACAGAAATTGGACCCCATCTCTGACAGGCTCACCCCTGCCGAGCTTCAAAGAAAAGATTTAAGGCAGTAACCAACAGCTGGCTGTTAATATGTCCGTCTGCTGGGCACATGCCCCCTCTCGTAATAAGAAGGAACTGTCAATAGTCCCTAACCTGGCCCAGTGCTGATTGGAGATTTTCTTTTAAATGAATTTGATCATATCATAGTTTAATCATCATAATAAACCAAGGTTCGTTTGTCATTAACATTAGCTAATAATTTAACCTCAATAAATAAATAGGTAACTAATGAAGACGTTTTAAGACTTGTTGGTAATTCTTTAGCTCTGCCTACCCCACTCTGGGAATGAAGGCGTGAGTTTATGTATGTATGTATATATGTAACGAATGAATACCCAATTGAAAAAGGGTTTGCGAATACTGCTTCTTTGTTTACATGATTTCTTTTGCTAAACAAAACTGAAGTATAGGAGTTGCTTCTATAAGCTTTAAGTTCTTTACAAGGCCCGACCATTTATAAACGAAAAGTACAGTTAACAACTTGTACTTTGTACGTTATCGGCTCAGGGCAGCTTTTTGATTATAACACGTGCGATAAATAATGTATTTATTATTGGTTTGACGCACTTGCCCCGTAGAAGCACTTACCCCACCTTACCTTGTTTCTTTGAAAATGGATAGTGCCCGAATGATAGTATTATATTAAGAAGCAACTCATTACTGTCGAAGTGCTGCGCCTGCTCCATGAGGAACTGCGAGCCCTGTTCCCACTGCCGCTCCAGCAGCTGGTCGAGGCTCTGCGCGCCCGAGCCGCCGCGCCCCGGCCCGCCGCCGCCCTGGAACAAGAACTGCTCGCATTAACTACCGAACGCCGCAACAACGCTCGACACCTACCTAACTAACTAAGCTACCTCTCGCTGCGGAAACTATTGTTATTTATGAAGGATTTACTTATATTCAAATTATAGTACATTATTGCCTAGGCACTGAAGCAGGCAATTGCGGGCCGAGTATTGGTTTAAACGGCCGAGGCATATATAGTGCTTTTTTCGAAAATCGCAAGAAAAAAGTTGCAAACAAAAAAAATCTTCACCTGAAAAAACTATTACTCTTTACCGCCTTTATGTTTATGACAAGGAGAAACGCAAGCTTTTTTAGAAAAAAAAAATCAAGCTATTCCAGACACAGATAAAAAAAATACGATTTGAATAAAATATGGATGTATAAGACTTGTGCCCTCATTTTATTATGGCGGTTTTCACTTTTTAAAAAGTTACAAACTAGATAACAATGAAATTTGTATGCAACATTGCGGGCTAGTGTAGCGAGCACGCAATGTAGTTTTTTTTTAATTTGGGAACTCTCTGTAAACTATGTACTTCGCGTCTCAGTATGGAGTTAGTAATGTCAACTTTTCCGGTCATTTTTGAGAAAAATAATATTACATCATATGCATAACCGTCGCTGAGGCGTGGAGTACACGAATAAAGATTTACAATATTTTATTAACTATTAAATAAATTTGGTGCTGATAAAGTCGGAATTCTACTGGAGCGCACGCTATGCTCGGCCACGCTACACACGTGAGCCAAGAGCTCTGTCACGTGCATGCGCCGCTGTGCAATTTCGGGTTAACTCTAGCTAGCTAAACTAACGATTTCTACTTTAGTAAACACACATACAGCCGTAAAACTTTTAACACCCCTCTGTTTGTGCCTGGGGTAACTCAAGGAGTTTTTCAGACACTGCCTGCACAGTAATGCTTAACTTAAGGTCACATAATTAGGGACGCTTGCGTGTTTCCCATACAATTGACTACAAATATAACTTTTAAATTTTAATAATAAAAAAATATTTTTAGTTACATGTATCGTTTACTAGTAAGCTAAGGTTTAAATGTAGGCATGTGAGGCAGAGGACCCACCGCCCCACACAAAATGACGAGGCTGGTGACCTGCGAGGAGTACAAGCTGCAGCTGATTGCGGCCACGGACTCCAACGCACACCTTCCCATCTGGGGCATGACAAACGCCATGGAAACAAAGGTAAGTTACTTGTAGAATACGTAATGTCAACAAACCTTAACATCCTTAATACAGGCTCTGAAATAGGGTTTCCAAATACCGGCTCTTTCCCAAGACCGGTATTAATTACCGGTATTCGATTTTCAATACCGGGATCCCGGGATCCCACCCGGTATTGAAAAAAATAACAGAAATGTTCTAAAATTAGGAAACTAGGTGGGAAATGGGATTGTTACTTCTTAATTTGGAATAAATAAATTAAATGCAATCACAGGTAGGGTAATATTTGTGTTTTGTGTAACTTAGCACTTAAGCAGCACATAAAATCATTATTTTTAGTAAATTAGTCTCACAAAGTCCCAAATACAACTAACATCGACTAAAAAATTACTCAATTTGTCACGAATTGGCGTGCAAACCGCTGGTAGTTACAGTGTAAATTAATTATTGTATTAAATGCACACTTGGAGGGGCTAGGAAATACCTCTTGAAGGCAAGCGGCCTTCTCCAATTTTGAGTTTAATCCAGCACTTGAACCACAACACTTCATTTCACTCGCGTGTTAATAGTTGTAATTATTGGTAGTCTTTTGTTAAAATGAGCTCTTGGATTTAGGTAATTTTCGTTCGCGCGCGCGTGGGTTGTTTTTGAACTTCTTTTTTACTACTGAAGAGGTACCGGGGAAGGGGAAGTGTCGCCATGTGTAATGGATGCGTTTGAGGTGCGGTGAAAATATAGAATGCGAATAGATAATGTCAAAGCCTGCCAACTCAAACAACGTACAATTATTACTTTAATAAACTCATAGATGGCGTCACAGGTATCGAGCGAAACATTTGAATCAGTAATCGTGAAGATTGAATGATTTTTGCACCTTAATAAATTCAACGTACCTTAATTACATTAAAAACATCCTTCTCTACATAAAATAGGGTATATTTAATAAGTTTAATAAATGCAATAAAATTTATATGAACTCCATCTAACTCATAAAAAACTTGTAAGCTTTCAAGCTTGCTACGCCTTATTAGATACTGGTCACTAGATAGCGTTTCGTTTTTACAAATTCTTGTTTGATGCGTAATATTGTCTCAAAATACTTATTTTATATTAAAAACAAAAAAACAATAGAGAAAATAATGTCTTGACGAATATAAATGAATATTACAAAATACTGTTTCGGTGTATTACAATGTTAGTACAAACACGCAGTGGCGGTACTGCCATATAAGCCCAAAAGCCGGGCTTGCCTTGCCTTACAAAAATAACTATTCATTAAATCCACGTAATGTATTAGATAGGTATTTCACCTTCGCGCGCCGCGCGCTCTCACTATATTCTTCAAATCAAATTACATGCAACAGTAGTACCTACTAAATTTTACCGCGCACCGCCGGCCGCCACCTACGCAGCACAGCGCTCAGCGCTGTGCGGCAACCAGTCGAACTATTCATGACGCGGCTAGCTCGTATCTCGCTCGCACTTATTGGCTTGCAATCGGGCTTTCATATTCTCTGTCTTACCCACCGAAACGGCATATGCCCAAATACGACTGTTCGTGTATTAATATGGCAAATAGTATGAGAGTTTAAGCCATGCTTGCGTATGAAGTTGTACACGAGTCCATAGTAAATGCGAAATTCGCCTCGCGCAGGCGCGGAGCGCGCGTTGAGCCGCGTTAGCGGCCAACTTCACTTCATTGCTATTTGTTGACTTGTTGAATAGTTTGTTTAAGGCGTTGAGCGGCGCGGTCAGTGCAATAATAAGTTTTTTTTTGTGGTGTTGTGAGTTGTGATTCAATTAGATTGACAATGGAGGAAGTCCCGTGTGACTGTGATATTTTAAAGTGTGCACAAACTTTGCTTGTCGACGGAAAGGTAAAATGTTTGAACTTTGTAGAGAAAAAGGTACCTACTTATTTCTTCGGCAAAACCTACGCCTGACTTGTGTATTTCTCAGAGTAGTAAATCGCACAAAAGACAGTTTAACAGGTCAGTGTACAAAACTCATTGGATTGTTGGTTGTTCGCACTCTAATAAGTTATATTGCTGGTGTTGTATTTTCTTTTCTAACGACAAAGACGTGTGGAATACATCTGGTTATGACGATTTAAATAATTTAGCTGGCGCCATTAAAAGACACATGAATTCTCAAAAACACATGAACGCGGTAATTTATTTGAGTGATTTTGGTAAACAGCGAATTGAGACATCTTTATCGCGCCAATTATCAGAGGAAATTACAAAACATAACATGCGTGTTGACAACAATAGTAGCGTTTTTCAAAGATTAGTCGATGTTGTTTGTCATTTAGCACAACAAGAACTTCCCTTCAGAGGTCACGATGAGTCTAAAACTTCATTGAACAGGGGTAATTTTTTAGAGCTTGTGTCGCTACTTTCGAAATAGGTACGGTACGAAATAGGTATGTCATTTTTAGGTAGGTAATTGAAATAAAAGTAAGTAGGTACTTATTGCTTTCTCCCTAGGCAAGCAAAGTTAAAAAAAGAAGATGAACCTTTATTTTATTCTCTCAAACAAACCAAGCTGCTTTTTTCAAGGCCACCGAAAGTATGCAATTGCTGATATGTCTGTAAAATTATATCTAGTGGTAACATGCCTTCAGGGAGCTTTGGTGAGCTCGTCCACGTAAGCAAATGCCTATACAACTGCAGAGTGAAGTGAAGATTGATCAGTAATGTGGTAAGGTCGGTAGGGGCTATTTCGACTGAGGGGTAATTAAAACTAAGGGCAATAACTTATTTACTATTTGCCTCATTCAATAATGTCATCTGTACGCAGAACGGTAAACTACCTGTTTCGTGAAAAAAATATAGTTGGCGTTGCTCACGTGTAATCTGCCTTAATGACAGGTCTTTTTTTATCAGCCGCCTATTTTCGCAAGTGTTAACGGACTACGCTCTTCAACTTTGTCACAGTATAAGAACAGTAGAACGTCTTCAAACAAAGGTACATCGCGCGGCTCGCGGCGGTGGGCGGGGCTAAACTCCCACTTTTTACTAAATCTCAGGATACTACGAGTGTACATTAGTCGGGGCTGCGGCGTCCTTGCGCTCGGTTACGTTTTGTTGGTAGTGCGCGTACTTACCTATCGCTATCGAGCGACAATACAATGTCGCTGCCGAAAAGACGTAAATATTGTTCTGTATACGGATGTCTAAATAATAGTAAACATAATCCGGAGCTATCGTTTTTCAACATACCTATAAATATACAGGGTGTCCCAAAAATAGCACGTCACAGTGACACTGGAGATTCCCCAGCTTCAGACGAACCAAACCAGCCTAACATGACCTCAGTAAAAGTTGCACCGTTTTCGAGTTATACCAATTTAAAGATTTTTCCAAATTTTCACCTCTTTTGACATTGTAAGTGCTCGCATTTACTGGGATAGCTTTAGAATTTAGTTTTTTTTATTTGTGCGCGTTTATGAATAGTTGATTAAGATGATAGAAGCATTATTATGTCAATTTATAATGTAGAAGTTGGAAAAATACTGTAATGAACTTGACTTAAATTATCATCAACATAGTAATTTAAACTTTGAACACCTGCCATAACTCTTTTTTTACTAGAAACGAAATGCGCAAATAACTTTAAAAACATGCGTATTTTATGCCGATTCTAAAATGGTATGACACATGATATCTTAATGCATAAAAGTAGGAATTCGTATGACATTTGCCAATATGGATCCTCGGAAATCAATGCTAATCATCTAAAAAATTATCTTGTTCTCTACGATATCTCATTTGTTTGTGCTCCTTTGAAGAATATTATTGATTTTTGGTTGACCTTGGTTTAAAGATAATAAAAAACGGGTTTAATTTTCATTCGTTTTTACAGTAAATGTTCGAATTGTTTCCCTCCGACTCTAAGGCACAAATGGCATCTTCGAATAAAATTTCGGTTTAATTTTCGTAAACTGGTTTCGGATATATCTCGCTGCATTGAATACACGTCGCCGTAGTTCCTCTTCGTTACTTATTGAGTTATGGGATTTTGTTGTGGGGAAAAGCGGCTGACATCCAGGCCATATTTATATTACAAAAACGGGCTATACGTTTTATTTATCAGCTGGGTTCACGGGTCTCAGTCAGAGATAAATTTAAAGAAATTAAAATTCTTACTGTCGCGTCGCAGTACATCTTTGAAAATATCATGTATGTTCGCAAACACATACATGAATTTAGGCATAACCGTGACGTTCACAAGCTCAACACGCGAAATAAGGATAAACTCGTAGTCCCAGGTCACCGTCTTCGTAAAGTAAGCACATCATTCGTGGGGTACTGTATAAGCTTCTACAATAAGATACCTACCGATATTGTCAATATGCCATTCACTAAATTTAAGTCTCGCATTAAGCGCTGCTTGCTGGGTAAGGCATATTATACTATAAATGACTTCGTAGATGATAAAGACGCTTTTAAGTAACTAGTATGAGCTATTACTGAAATTGTGGTTAATTTTAAGCATTTCGAGTAGAAATATATCTAATATGTGAGCACTGAGCAGCGCTTATTGTTAAATTCCTTTAAGCCAATGATGTAGACATTTAAGTTTACCTAATGTATCCTTTTTTGTTAGTATTTTTTTTTTATTACTGGTTCTTGTGCACAAGACACTTAAGAAATGAGAACACATTGTGATTTTTCTCGCCGGACAGTTCCCTTTTTTATTGATATATTTTGTCCGGCAGCATGGGCATGTCATGCTCACTCTAAGGTCTTTGCTTACGGCGGCGTCGTTGATCGGGTCGCCACCTTCCCGAACACATGGTTGAGGGAGGCGATGGCTGAGATACGCGTCATACTCGTGAACGGGTGCTGTCTGTGGGGTCCGGTCTGTTCACGCTTGCAAGGACCTGTTATTCAGTTAATTATTTTAATTATCGTTCCTGACGTAGAGACCTCGTCATGTTGTTCTCCTAGACATTAGGTATTTTATTTGTATTTTATTGTCCTTACATTGTAATGATTTTATTTGTGTTAGTTTTAAAAATAATTATTTATTACTTTATTACCTTGTAATGTAATTTAGATACTTTTAAGTATTATTGTATTTAATCACTAAAAAAAATGACCTTCTGCTGGAGTTTCTTGCGGCGCTTCTTCTCCGCAATGATGGTCTTGTCCGAAGCGCTGGTAGATTCACTCCATGTTACCGACGTGTAAAAGAGCCCTCATGTGGCCAATTTACTGAATAAGTATTTTAATTTTTTTTTTTTTTTGATTGGTTTTGAATAAATATTGTCTTTCAAACATCACCAAAAAAAAAAACATTTTACAAAGCGAAATCAACTTCCGTTAAGAGTGCCGAGTAGTCCTTTCAGTTCCACAAACAAAATCAGAGTGACACATGATATCTTAATGCAAAAAAGTAGGAATTCGTATCAAATTTGCCAATAAGGATCCCGGCAACCAAACTAACAAATGAAACACGATTAGCCGCTTTGCAAGTTTATCATGTAAAGAATTGTAGGATAGTTATTAATTTATTGTAGCCCTGTGACCAAACTACTCATAGTTCGTTACCTTGCGTTTCGTGCTATACTCGTTGATTAATATTAAACCTCGTTTTAATAGCCGACTTTTTAGTTAGGTACGTTTTATTTTTATTGATTTGAATTATATCATTACTTATCAGTCTTATCACTCATGTTCACTGCGTCCGTTTTCCTGTGGTGTTCCTGAATTAAATCGACTTGGCATTCCTCTGGACTCTGATTTTGTTTGTGGAACTGAAACGACTACTCGGTACTCTTAACGAGTTGATGTCGCTTTGTAAAATGTTTTTTTTTTTGGTGATGTTTGAAAGACAATATTTTTTCAAAACCAATAAGTAACGAAGAGGAACTACGGCGACGTGTCTTCAACGCAGCACGAGACATATCGAAAACCAGTTTACGAAAATTAAACCGAAATTTTATTCGAAGATGCCATTTGTGCCTTAGAGTCGGAGGGAAACAATTCGAACATTTACTGTAAAAACGAATGAAAATTAAACCCGTTTTTTATTATCTTTGAACCAAGGTCAACCAAAAATCAATCATATTCTTCAAAGGAGCACAAACAAATGAGATATCGTAGAGTACAAGATAATTTTTTAGATGATTAGCATTGATTTCAGAGGATCCATATTGGCAAATGTCATACGAATTCCTACTTTTATGCATTAAGATATCATGTGTCATACCATTTTAGAATCGGCATAAAATACGCATGTGTTTAAAGTTATTTGCGCATTTCGTTTCTAGTAAAAAAAAGTTATGGCAGGTGTACAAAGTTTAAATTACTATGTTGATGATAATTTAAGTCAAGTTCATTACAGTATTTTTCCAACTTCTACATTATAAATTGACATAATAATGCTTCTATCATCTTAATCAACTATTCATAAACGCGCACAAATAAAAAAAACTTAATTCTAAAGCTATCCCAGTAAATGCGAGCACTTACAATGTCAAAAGAGGTGAAAAATTGGAAAAATCTTTAAATTGGTATAACTCGAAAACGGTGCAACTATGTTAGGCTGGTTTGGTTTGTCTGACGCTGGGGAATCTCCAGTGTCACAGTGACGTGCTATTTATGGGACACCCTGTATAATTTAGTGTCAACAGATAAAATTATATAAGTAAAATAATTTAAATTTGGTACTTAGGTACAGTCACCCAATAAAAATGTTGAGCATACTTAGAACCTTGTCATTGTGAATGTCATAGTCATTGTCATGTGTGTCATTTGATGTTCTGTTTGACATTTACTATGACAACGCACTAAAGTGCTTAACATTTTCGTTGGGGTACTGTACCTAACAATATTTATACTTACTTACTTTAAGTTTGTGTAATTTATGAAAATTAATATTCTTATAAATCATAGAAAGTATGGCCAAGTAGGTGACTTAAATTGAAAAACAAGTTTGGACAACCCTGACGCCCGAGCGGCAATTGTTATCAGAATCTCCTAAAGGGCCAGAGTCGAACTACTTTTCTATATTTATACTATGGCTTTGTGACAAAAAAATATATTTTGATTGCGTGTTTTCACAATATTATACCGTGAGTGGTGAAAATATAAACCGTAAGTTATATTCTGCTTATTTGTTTGTTACAGATATAAGTTTTAGAAGAGATATTTGGTTAGTTTTAATAACCCCGCAAAAGTATTGAAGTCGGATATTTTCGACTACCCTCAAGTTGCAATTACCCCGCTTTATTTTGTATGGTGTTCTAAAACACTAGTGATGTCCAATTTATCGATACTCTACTTAATAAAAACCTTAGCATATTATCTGAAAAACTTGGTTAATTTAACAACTTTTAGTAGTTTTTATAGTAATCTATATATCTTTTTTTACAGTATATAAATAAAAGTAGGAATAAAAAAAACTGTGCTTTTCTGGTTATATATTAATGTTTTGTTTTGAACTCAAGAACTTGCACTTAGAAAGCAATATTTGTTGATTAGGCTATTGTTAAGGGACTGATATACCCGGCACTTTACTTGATGTATAGTCTTTATTATTTCTACTGAGCCGATCTTCTACACAAAGGCCATTGTTTGTAAACAATACCATTGTCTTTCTTTGTCTCCGTAACACCAAGCCGATTACATAAAAAAAAGTTAGAACTACATTGAATGTACATTGAATTATCAACCCTACTCTCTTAGTCAGTAGGTTTAAAATGTAAAGTGTCAGGATACAGATATAAGTCTTTATTATTTGAACTGTGCTTATTCTTTACACAATACTATCATCTACACAAAACTAATCATAATAAAGGTCTGGCTTCCAATTTCAGTACCATCACAGCATTAGTAGGATTAAATATGTGTCATAGTTGAAATTGCCCCACCGCGGGGTAAATGCAACTATTTCTGCCATTTTTTGAGTTTTTTTTAAATTTGAACATACAATGAGGGAATTCTGTATTATTGACACGTGGAAAATAAACTCAAATAAAGCCTTTAGAACACCTATTTATTTTATTTATCATATCGTATTCACAGACGAAGATCCTGACCTTTGAAGTTGATGTTTGTGTTTTTTTAGTCGAAATAGCCCCTACCAACCTTAACAAGATAAATTTATCCATAATAACCGTAAAAACTACAAAACATATCTCTCGGCTTGCCCTATTCTGAAACCCTAGGCACGTCACTGCAAACACGGAACGAACAACGTGCTATCTTTAACCATTGAAGTATCAAAACGCGCTCTCAGTTAGTGTACAAACATTGAATCATGACTATTTTTCAAAAAGTTGTCCACTTTGAGAATTTTTTATTGTCCACTCATGAAAAGCGTTAATATGAATTAAATATGAATCTTCTTTTCAGAAATTGTATTACACATTGTTGTGCGGGTCAATCCTGTTTCTAAAAAAACGTTTATACTCATAGAAGTATTAAAACAAATATAAAAAACGAATTCGGTTTGGCCAGTAAAGTAGCCCCCATATAAAAATATATATGTCCCCACCCTGCCCTAAGGATAATAAGTCTTCGTGATACCTATATTTTCAAATACTTAGAAAGGGACTTGCTCTTATCTACAGTTATATAATATGTGACACTATTTAAAATCACACTTGAGCTTTTTTATGCCTTTTCTGTTATTTAAAAGTCAAAAACATTAAATGACCCACAATTTCATAAACAATTTCGTGACACATTTCTTGACGCTATTTCTACCAACGGAGCAGTGTCCCAAGGTAGAAATTTGTATTTTGCGGATGGCACCCCGATTGGATACCATAGACAATGAGACAATAGTGCCACCATTTGGTTTTAGTTGTCAATTGAGCAAAACAGTCGGAGCGTTCGAAGTGAAAGTGATATAAAAAATATTTCCTGACGTGTTTCGACTCAAAAAGTAAGTAATCATTATAATCAAATATATACAAAACTTTGTGTTAAAGGTGATAAATACTCAGGAAGCTTTTGTTGTTGGATCTAATAGATACTTTCGATGTAGTTACAAAAATATGACTGCGTGCCTGATTTTCCTGACAAGATTTCGTGACATTTTCCTGACGTCAAGAAATTTTGGATGTTTCATGCAGGAGGTAGGGTTGCATAGTAAAATTTAGTATATTTTTGAACCGACTTCAAAAAAAAGAAGAAGGTTATACGTTTCACTGTTTGTATTTTTTATTTTATTTTTTATGTATGTTCACTGACTTCACCGGTCCGCCTAAAGCAAAGGGGGTGCAATATAAGGACTTGGAAAATTTGACCAATTTATTTTTGCCGTTTTCATGATTATTTTGATTGAATCTTGGTGAAAATACAAATATAAGCATATTATTTTAGATAAACTTTTCTTTAAAATCAAAAATGACCGAGATATAGCGGTTCAAATGTTGGTTTATTTCAAGGCTTCAGGGACTTGGGATGTTGTATATTAGAATATTACGGAGTTAAAAACCGAGTCGACGGGTCCCCTATTTCTGGCCGGTTTGCCCTTCGGCTGTATATAAAAACTAACCTAACCTATTTTTCTTAGTATTATTTTTTACTTTTTTATATTTTATTTAACATTCAAACCCCTATAATTCAGCCATTTTTTGAATTTACAGAAAAGTTTTCAAGTAAAATATGCTTATTTTAACGTGTTCCATAAGATAAAATCATTTTTTGAAGGCGGTTTTTTAGTACTGATAATATGAAGCATGTAAAAAGATAAAAAAAAGATAAAAGACATTTATTCAGTAAGTAGGCCACACGGGCACTTTTACACGTCAAGAATCTACCAGCGCTTCACAAGAGGAGACCACTGCTGAGAAGAAACGCCGCAAGAAACTCGGCAGTCAGTCATTTTTTATATTGTGTAAAAAAAAAACCGAGATCCAACAACAAAAGCTTCCTGAGTATTTATCACCTTTAACACAAAGTTTTGTACATATTCGATTATAATGATTACTTACTTTTTGAGTCGAAACACGTCAGGAAATATTTTTTATATCACTTTCACTTCGAACGCTCCGACTGTTTTGCTCAACTGACAACTAAAACAAAATGGTGGCACTATTGTCTCATTGTCTATGGAATCCAATCGGGGTTGCCATCCGCAAAATACAAATTTCTACCGTGGGACACTGTTCCGTTGGTAGAAATAGCGTCAAGAATATTAACGCTTTTCATGAGTGGACAATAAAAAATCTCAAAGTGGACAACTTTTTGAAAAATAGTCATAAGACAAAATGTGTTTAATTTTGCGTTACTTGATTTCCATAGCTCTTTGGTATAACATCATCCTTAGTATTGATAATTTCATGACGTTTCTTGACAAACTGATTTCTTGACGATTTCATGACGGGACACTTTTTTGAAAACACGTCTCATAGATTTTCACAACTTTGTTTCGTTGGGTTCGGCTAAAGTTGAAGTTGAAGGCGATATTTTCTTTTTTTGCTGATAACCAAGAACCGGAATTCTTCTTAGCAAAAATCAAACTGTCAGAGGGAATGACCAAATTGTTTAATCGCCAATTCCACTTATCGATGTTACGGAATGTTATCGCATATCGACTTATACGATTATTCTGTAACATTAGATCTCTTTGATAAGCAACCTGCATCTCCATATTAAAATAAATCGTGCCCACGTCACATATTTCATTTACGTCGCTTGTTTGTCATAAGTTATTTCCGTGCCGTGTTACTAAAATGGTTAATCCTAAAAGAAAAACCATTAACAAATGGATAACGAAAAATTCTTCTCTTAGTTACAAAGAAGATTCATCAATCACGTTACGGTAACGTAAAAGCATTAACGTTACTTTAGCGTTACTTTTATGTTACTAGTAATGAAATTTTGGCTTTACCCATATCCTATACAAACAAACAATGGAAGAAATACGCAAGAACATGTTAGGAAAATATATATGGATAACAGTCGACGAAACATTAAATAGGGTGGGAAAAAGTGTCACTAATGTGGTAGTAAGAGAAGTAAAGAAAAAATCGTGTTGTAAATCTTACTTAATTGGAAGCAAAATTTTAGAAAAAGTCGACTGTATCTCAATGGCTGAATAAAAATCGGTTTCTTAATTTATTGAAGATCCATTTATGAGTGGAAAATGATCGATCTACATCTACCGATGTCATGTTAATGACTCATGAAGTGACATTTATTTATCGATAGTCGATAAAACACTTTGGTCAACCCCTCTGACAGTTTGATTTTTGCTATGAAGAATTCCGGTCCTTGCTGATAACGACGACCAGGCCTTAACGGATTTTGTGATTCGTCACAAATGGGAAAATCAAAATCCCAGTAGTTCGCACAGTTTAATTCAACATAACTGTGTTCAATTTCATATGGTATTATAGGAGCAGGAATATAAAAAAGTAATTTTAATTTAACACATTTATTTAAAATTAGACTGACAATTTAAAAAAAAACATTAATTTTACGAAAAATTTAACAAATCAACATAGTAAAGCATTTTTACTCTATATATATAATATTTATTGTTTTTTTTTTTAAATTGTCAGTCTAATTTTAAATAAATGTGTTAAATTAAAATTACTTTTTTATATTCCTGCTCCTATAATACCATATGAAATTGAACACAGTTATGTTGAATTAAACAGTGCGAACTACTGGGATTTTGATTTTCCCGTTTGTCCGCAGTGCGAACTACTGGGAATAAAAAATCCCAGTAGTTCGCACCACTTGCCGGAGGTGTGGACTAGTGGGAATAGCCCGTATAGGGACCTGTACGAATCCTGCAATGGCATTTACTTTGGAACCCGGGAGATAATCCACGCACGACTACTTGCCTTTCGGAAACGGTTACTGATGTACCTACGAATGAAATGGCTCCGACTTGTTCTTATTTTATGTGCAAGTGTGTGACAGGACAGAAACCTTTTAAAGTCAACGATTTTCTTGACGTTTCATTCTAGAAGTCAATGCCACCTGGTGATATGTTACTAAAACTATTAGGTAGGCTGCCAGCGTCCTAGCAGTGGTGGCTCAGATACGGCATCTACTGGTGTAACTACGAGACTAAAATTGTCTACATTAGGACGGCACGCTTTTGCTCTATGAGATTGGGTATCTGTACTTGTATTCTTTGATCAGTGATAAATTATAATGTCTTATTAAAAAAAAATAAAAAAAATGTGGCGCAGCCTACTTCGGGGGACCTAGAGGTTTCCTCTATGTTGAGTTAAAGTTGAAGTACTAAACTAAATCTATCGTATGTATACCTTGGATAAACTAAATTATTGAGTAGGTAACGGACAGAGACGAGTTGCCGGGCGTATATAACTAGTACAGGACGTTTTAACCTTAGGTTTTAACCCTTGCGACGCGAATTATATTGTCTTTTCCGGGAACAACCTGAATGACAACAGCGAGAGGCCAGCACATAGGATGAGTATAATCATCTTTGATTAAAACCACCGCTCCAACATCCACAGGCTCAGAAGGCCAGTTCCACTTGCTTCGTTGTTGAAGTGATGAAAGATATTCCATGCTCCATCGTTTCCAATAACTTTTTACTATTTTATTTAAAAGTTGATAACAGGTGAGTCTATTAATTGTGAAAGTTAGAACAATCTTTTCCGTGGGCATATATTTCAATGGAGTATCGTTTAAAAAATTACTGGGAGTTAACCCTTAATTTGGCACAGTCCAGAATACTGTACACAATATAACGTACCCTTTTTTTGATTGGATTATGTTTTTATTTTTTTGCTGATTCAAAATCAAATAGGGTTTGAATTCCCGACTTTTTTATTTTTGCCAAATTAAGGGTTGCGGATGGATCAGAAGGATCTGATGAAAGGATGCAAATTGGACGGCTCTTCAATAAACTTTCAATTTGCACTAAGATTGTGTTAAATTCTGCATAAGTCAATATTTGACTTCCGATAGCTTTAAATAAATTATTTTTTACAGATTTGACATTAGTTTCACTTAGTCCGTTAAAATGCGGACCATAAGGAGGACTGTGTTGAAAGTGAACCTTTTGCTGGGTGAGATAATGACTCAGATAATTTTGATAATCAGTGGACTGTTTTAAGGGATAAATTTCGTTTAATTTGCGTTTCGCACCTATAAAATTCGTACCTCCGTCGCTGTACAAGATTGAGACTGAACTCCTGCGTGACATAAAGCGTTTGAACGCGGCGAGAAATAAATCAGTAGGTACCAAGTCCGAGACCAATTCCAAATGAAGCGCTCTGGTGGTAAGACAAACGAACAAACAAATATAAGCCTTATGGCTTTTAACTCCACGGTGGCGTGTATGTGTTATATAAAATGGTCCAGCGTAATCGACAGCGGTGCGTACGAAAACCTTTACTTGCGTGACTCTAATTGCGGGAAGATCGCCCATTGGTGGGTTAGGATTTCGAGGTTTTAATTTAATACAAGAAATACATTTATGTACCCTTTGTCGAATTAAGTTTCTGGCAGAGAGAATCCAATATTTCTGACATATTAAAGATAATAATTAGGCATCGGAGTTTTTGTCGCACGGTAAGACTGATAGCAAGCTATGGAGTCGTCATTTGCCATAAATCTAAACTCTTATTCATATTCATACTCATTTATTTAATTTATCTTAAAATGCCTCTATAGCGGTCGGTCGTGTATAATTTATCCAGGCCAAGTTATATAAATAAAAAAATCTATTAGCTTATAAATTCATAACTTGAACTATTTTAACATACAATTCGCCACTAGTTTGGACTAAAACATTCCCCTCTGTCGTGTTTTAATGTATCTTTTGTTTGTTTATAAAATTTCGTAATTAAATCAGTATACAAACGATAATTATTTTTTATTGTAATATTTATTTTCCAAATATAACATTAAATAATCGTTTCTTAACTCGTCAACGTTGTTGTGCTTGATTATAAAAAAAAAACTGAGTAAATGAGTATGAATATGAATAAGAGTTTAGATTTATGGCAAATGACGACTCCATAGCTTGCCATTAGTCTTACCGTGCGACAAAAACTCCGATGCCTAATAATAATAGAGCGGGACCGATGTGCAAATTTGATGTGTGATAGTAATCAACAGAGGGCGGAATTGCTAAAGGCAAAAATCAAACGTCAATAGAGTTGGAACGTTGAACTTTATCGACTATCGAATAAACTGAAAATATATTTACCTAGCGTATCTTTATTTATTTATTAACAAAACGAAACCTTAAATCCATAAGCAAACAATAATATACTTCATATGAATATTACAGAATAACATTTAAATAAAAGACAATATAAAACGATAATTTTAAAAACTACCTATCTTAGTACTGCGTTATTAAAACTACTTAAGTTTCAATAATACAAACTAAGGATTCAAATCACCTGTGAATTAATTTTCATCGTATAAAAAAGTATCGTAATCTAAGTGCTAATGACGTTTTCCTCGTCTTAATACAGGGTTGGGCAGATTAAGTGTCCTAGTTGTGTATGGCTTTTTTACTTAAATATAACTAAACTTCTTATTCACTTCGTATTTTTTTTTGGTGACAATTTAACCTTCTTTATGATTTCTACACGTCAGCTTGATATATTTTGTTTTTATATTGTTTTCAAGAATGAACGCGAAACGCCAGCTCGTGTGCCATTTGTACCAGAAAAAATACCGACCGTGTGAGATATTGAAGACGCTGAAACATTTAAATATCAATATAAGGTTTATATCGCGGACCGTCAAGCGATTCAAAGAAACGGGATCTTCACAAATCAGGCCCAAACCTGGGAGAAAGCCATCTGTTCGCACCAAAAACATCATTAAAAATATTCGTGAGCGTATTAGACAAAATCCAGCTCGAAGTGCAAGCAAACTTGCTAAAGATATGAAAATATCCCGTCGAACAATGAGTCGTATTTTAAAATATGATCTTGGGATAAAGGCCAACAATAAACAAAAAAATCATGGCTTAACAGATGCCCAGAAAAAAGCTAGAGTGAAAAAATGTAGGGAATAGCTAACTTGGCACGACGGCGATGATATTATTTTTTCCGATGAAAAGATGTTCCAGTTACAAGACAGTCACAACCAACAAAACGATCGTGTCTATGGTGCTTCATTGAAGGATATTCCTGTGGACAAATTAGCCGTACAACGGGTTCCAGAGTGCATCAGCTGTCATGGTATGGGGTGCGATATCGCCTAGAGGCAAGTTACCGCTGCTGTTTATTGATCGAGGTGTCAAAATTAACCAAGATATTACATCCAGAACGTGTTACAGGGTCATTTGCTAGAAAATGCTCAAAAATTATATGGAAACGACTATTACTGCTTCCAACAAGATAGTGCCCCATCTCACAAAGCTAAACGCACTCAAGACTGGTGTAGAACAAATTTGACAGATTTTATACCGTGGCAAGAATGGCCTGCATCATCGCCGGATTTGAATGCTTTGGACTTTTCACATTTCACATGCTGAGCAAGATTGGGAGCACACAGGGCATGAATCTAAACTCATTCAAGCATCGATTAGTCAAGATATGGGATGAAATACCAGACGAGGTAGTGCGTGCCGCGTGCAATGCATTCTATGGAAGAATGCGTCAAGTTATTAAAGCTGATGGCGAGCGATTAGAACTTATGAATTAGTTTTTTAAGTATAGAGTACGCTAAAAATAAAAACGTGATAAATTTAAAAAAAAACTGTCTTGTTTTAATTTTATGGCTCTTTTTAACTAGGACACTTAATCTGCCCAACCCTGTACATGATAGTCATATATTTTTCAAAAAAAAACCGGAAATGTGGTTTTTTTCCATGGAATGTTTAAGAAACGAGAAATATTATCAAATCTAGATAGAAACTATTATCGTTCTTTACCTCTTTAAACTCAGGTGAATGAAGTTTTACTCGTTATGTGAGTTTCAACGCAATATTTTTTTAATTGCTTTAAGTGAACCTTATATTTAGAGCAGTATATTGTTGGGTTGTTTTCGTTATTAGTAAGACAAGGATACTTCTTTATCAACTTCTTCTTTATTTCAACGTTCCAACTCTATTGACGTTTAATTTTTGCCATGAGCAATTCCGCCCTCTGGTAATCAACTAAGAGCGACACTATACGACCTTTGGCTGACAGCAATATTGGATGCTTCTGATTAAAATCCAGATGAGAATGGGAGTCTTCCAACTACTCGCAATAGACCTCGATCGTCAAGAAAGGGGTTGAGTTTTAAAAGTACTTTATTGAGAATATTTTTATTAGTTTTAAGAGCGTTTATTTCCTGGGTAAAGAACTTACAGTCTATTTTTTATTACTTGAGCTAAGATGTAAACAAACATCACTCGATCACATATCACGACATTCCGAAAGAATCACTCAATATATGGTACCACAATAACTAATAGACATTACTTTAAACACAAACGAATTTGTTTCTACTAAAAATTGCTTTAAATTATCCTTACAAGTAACATATTTAATAAAATGATAATTTCCACGAAACTCTCTGTCACAGATTATCAAAACCGAATGTCAGTTTGGCATTTCATTGTAGGGATGGAAAGAGTGACTCAATTAATGAGTAGGTAACGGTTTAATTGTCTGGTGGTTTTAATGTAATATTCCAAACATAAATTAATATAATTATCTTTTTAAACTAAATAGTTAGTGAGAGTTATTCTTATGTGTATAGGTAGTCTATATAAATAAATTATTTATGATAAAGCGTATTGTATTATTGAGTACATAATATCGTTATAAGTAGGTATCCACATGCAATTGTAGTCTATCAAATTCACTATATCAATCGTATTGAAGAACCCAACCCATATATGTATTTCACTCATTTCATTCATTCACTAAATACATTTACACATTCACTCTATTATTCCCATCCCTATGAAATGTCAAACTTTAAAGATACGCCATATTTGTTTACTACTTAGCTCAAGTAAGAAAAAAATAGACTGTAGTTTGTAAGTAGCGTAGTGCGTGATTTTCTGCTTGATTCAAATCATGTATAGTTATAGAGTGTTGAGATTTAAGTAACTTTGCGAAGCGGATTAAGTATACAAGACTCACAAATGCTGAAAAGGTTCAATATTTACTTAGTCTCCGGCAAAGCACTCAATGTTTGTACTGGAATAACCGCTACCTCACAAAATTATGACATCAAGCAAGCTCTTCTAGATAAATACCAGGATACCAGGGTATAGGTTATATCTATTTAGAACAAATGCTACAACAAAACCATGACCAATCAGCTGATAACATTCTTGACAACTTTTGCTCCGCTGAAGCAGCTTTGCAACGCTTACAAATTGTCAATTTGTCAGATTTCATGATAACTCATATTGCATTAAGCAAGCTTGATAAATCTATGCTTGACTTATTTGAACAATCTCACAGACATCTAGATATCCTTACATTTAGTGATTTAAAAAGGTTTTTGAGTGAACAAAGTAAACTCCAAATACTCCACGCGCCTTCTTACTCCTAGTTTAATAATAAATCATTTAATAAACCCGCACCACAGCTTAATAAAACAAAATCATTTTGCACTCAAATTAATGTTCCTCAGACTTCCAAATCTGACATTTATTCTCAGTGACATGTTTATATTCATTAATATGAAACTTTATTATTTAGTGTCAAATGTCAAATGACAGCATATGTTGTATAATATAGAGATGTTGTAACCACCCTAAGAAACAGAAATACACTCCCAAGTAAGTAGTACTTTTATTCAATGCAAAACGCTGACCCCTCACCAAATCAGGTATCATATCATGACATGCATCATTATACGGCTATTAATGTAATGTTCGGGATAATTAATGTTCGAATTATACGCGCGGTACCGCATACACAGTCTCGAGGGCGGCGCGCCCCGCGGGCGGGGGAGGCGACAGCGCAGGCGGCGCCTCCCCTTACCACAAGGGATGGTGTTGAGTGCTTTCAGAGCAAAAGTGTAAAAGTGCAGTGTAGTGATGAAACGAACGGTCGCGTACCACCTAAAGTGAATCCGCGCGTTCCAAAGCACAATCGGGGCACATCAGCCGTGCTTCGTTCTATATTTACCCTGCCAGAGTCTGACAGTGTTTAGAAATACTTCACTAGTTACACCATAGTTTGACCGTATAGTTTTTTTTTTTTATCACCTTGTAAGTATCCGGCGGGATAGGCGTCGTTAGCATTGGGCTGCTACCTATCTAGGAGAAGGAAAACTCCGAATTCAAACCCGGCGGGATAGGCGTCGTTAGCATTGGGCTGCTACCTATCTAGGAGAAGGAAAACTCCGAATTCAAACCCGGCGGGATAGGCGTCGTCAGCATTGGGCTGCTACCTATCTAGGAGAAGGAAAACTCCGAATTCAAACCCGACCCTGCATAATGGACCATGCGAGCACGATTTAAAAGGTTTATACCCCAGGAGGGTACTGGCAATGCCAGAGAATCCCTCCCCAGGCCTAGCCTGGGCAGCCCTTCGTACTCTGGGGGGGGGCAAAAGAGTGCTAGTATGTTCGGATCCCTCCGGGGATCGGAACCGCGGCGATGCCGTTTGCCACGTGTCACGCCGTGTTCGCAGGGGGGTTGGCAAAAAGAGGGCCGCTGAAAGCCGCCTTGCTACGATGAATGTTTGTGGAGGGATGGAACATAAATTAGATGAGGTATGTATGATGATGAAAGAGAGAAAGCTGGATGTTCTTTGTGTGACTGAGACGAAGAAAAAAGGGGTGAGTACGTCCACACACGGAACCTTGACGGCTTTGTGGTCCGGAGTTCCGGTATCCGAGAACGGTCGTCAGGGAGTTGGCATCGTACTCACAGAGCGAATGGCTGAATGTATGCAAGAGCATGAATGTGTGAGCCCAAGACTTCTCTGGGTGAGACTCAAGGTAGGTCTCACCCGTTTATTCGTAATTGGGGCTTATGCCCCAGATACGAATAAATCGAAAAAAGAAAGGGAGGAGTTTTGGGAAAGTTTGCATGAGGTTTCAACAAAATGCAAGGAGAATGAGAGGATTATTTTGTTAGGCGATTTTAATGGTTGGACAGGCGTGCAAAGGGATGGTTTTGAATCGGTACTGGGTAAGTATGGTGATGAGCGAGTGAACGAGAATGGCAAATGTCTTCTCAATGTATGTTTGGCCAAGAATCTCTGCGTGACAAACACTTTGTTTGATCACAAAGAGATTCATCAGTATACGTTGAGACGGCAGAATGAGAAGTCTATGATAGACTTGATGATTGTGGATGAACGGTTGTGTAACAAAGTTGTAGATACCAGAGCATTTCGAGGAGTTAGCGTAGGTTCAGATCACTACTTAGTGGTAACACGAGTAAGGGGTCTGTTCACACGTTGGCGCCATCGTGTTCCCGTACCTACCACTGCGTTAGAGAGGATAAAAGTAGAGAAACTGAATGACGAAGTTATACAAGATGAGTACGTAAGAAAGCTGAAAGATTGTTTTGAATGTGTTAATAAGATGAAAGACAGTGAAGTTGAGAATAATGTAAATAATGTATGGGAGATTATGAAGAATGGAATGGTCAAATCGGCCACTGAAGTATGTGGTGTCGTAAAAAGAAGGAAACGCAAGAATGAACGACCGGAATGGTGGGATAGAGAGGTAGATGATGTAGTAAAAGAGAAGAAAAAGTGTTGGTTGGATTTTGTAGCTGTAGATCCAGGACAAGATCTAAGCGACAGAAAGAAAAAAGAATATAATAGATCAAAGAAAAGAGTGAAAGACGTTGTGGCTAGAAAGAAAGATTTACTGAATGAAAAGTATGACAGGAGTTTCTCTGACAACTTCCAGTCGAATATTAAACTCTTTTGGAGCTTGATTAATTCGGCTCGGGGGAAATCGGAGAAAACTAAATTAAGCGCGGTGAGGGATGAGTCTGGAGACTTAATATGTGAGGAAGAAAAAATGCTTGATAGATGGAAAACTTATTTTGAAAGCTTGTTTGAATGCGAAGATATTTGTCGTGAGCCAGAAAGCATGAGTAAAGATGCAAGTAGCGAAGATGAAAGTGTGATTAGTATGAGTGAAATAATGAAGGCTTTAAAAAGTATGAAAGCGGGAAAGTCAGCAGGTTGTGATAGAGTGTCGATAGAAATGCTGAGGAGAGGAGATGGCGTGGTGGGTAGTCTGTTGTACCGTCTTTTCAATGCATGTTGGAGTAGCGGCCGAGTCCCGGAAGATTGGGTCAAGGCCGTTATCGTCCCTCTGTATAAAGGAAAGGGGTCACAGCAAGACTGCAAATACTACCGCGGTATCAGCCTCCTTAGTGTTGTCGGCAAAGTATATGCGAAGATTTTAATTGAAAGGGTATTGAATGTTACGAATGACAAAATCTGGGATGTACAAGCGGGATTTCGAAAGGGAATGGGATGTACGGATCAGGTCTTTTCACTACGGTCCATCACAGAAAAGTTCTTGGCGGTGAACCAAAAGGTTTTCTGTGCTTTTGTGGACCTGGAAAAGGCCTATGATAGGGTAGATAGAAAGGAGTTGTGGACGGTGCTGTCTATGTATGGAGTGAGCAGCAACCTGGTGCAGGCTTTGAGGTCCCTTTATGAGGGTTCCAAAGCCTGTGTCAGAATCAATGGCGCATACTCGGCCTGGTTTAACATCTCTAAAGGTGTTAGACAGGGCTGTGTTGCCTCACCATGGCTGTTCAATCTATTCATGGACAGTTGTATGTGGGATTTGAAAGGGTATGATAAGGGTTTGCGTGTGCAAGAGTTGCTAATCAAATGCCTCTTATATGCCGATGATCAAGTTATACTTGCCCCATCGGTACTTGAGTTGCAGGAGATGGTGACAGTGATGAATGAGGGATTTAAGCAAAAGGGGATGAAAGTAAATGTTACCAAGACCAAGGTCATGGTGATAGAGAAGGATGAGGAGATGACTGAGTGCGTGATAAATATAAATGGTGAATTAGTAGAACAAGTGAGCGAATTTGTGTACCTGGGAAGTATGTTTACAAGAGATGGTAAGTGTGAGAAGGATATCGAGAGGAGGGTGAATGCGGGCAATCAAATTAATGGGGCCCTGTACTCCTTTGTAAGCAGACAGGGCGTTTCACAAAAAGCCCGGCTGGCTGTTCACAATGGAGTGCTGGCACCTACCCTGATGTATGGTAGTGAATGTTGGGTGTGGCAGGACAAGCATGTAAGTCGTGTAAATGCAGTTGAAATGCGCTCTTTGCGTAGTATGTGTGGTGTGAAACTGATTGATAGAGTAAGAAATGAAAAAATCAGAGAGAAATGTGGAATAAAAGAAGATGTAGTGACTAAGATTGAAAAGGGCATGCTTCGATGGTTCGGTCATTTGGAAAGGATGGATGAAAGAAGATTGACGAAAGAGATATACAGATCGAAAGTGAGTGGAAGGGTCGGAAGGGGCCGCCCTAGGCGTACTTTTTCGAATCAAATCGGAGAAATACTGGAAAAGGGCAGAATCTTAAGTACCCGAAACCGACGTGCGTGCATGACTCGATGTATGAATGTTGAAGAAGCGCAAGAAATTTGTCAAGATCGTAGCAAGTGGAAAGAAGTGGTCTCTGCCTACCCCTCTGGGAAACAGGCGTGATTTAATGTATGTATGTATGTAAGTATCATGGAATTAATTAATATTGGGTAACATTTTAGCATAGAAGAAAAATGTCTATCACCATGTCTAGCTCTTAGTAATCATTACCTTATATCATATCGCTTATACTAAAGTCATCTTTCATGCCCGGGAGCATGTACGGGCTACGCACGTACATAATTATAGCTTACTCATAAAATTCCTTAAACCACTTTATTAATTTGCACTTAGTTCGTTCGCGATTAGCAATCATGAAAGACGCGCGCACTCATCTTATATATTTTTTTTCCTTTCATATCAGTTGAACTTTATCATTTCCCATCGATTAAATATCGAACCCGGCTTTTACTTTAAATCAGCTGTAGAACAACATTTTATCTTTTACTTTTATTTAATTGGTTTTTTTTAGTACTAGAAATAAAGTTAAGCTGTAGTTATATTATAAAATTCTTAATCCCTTTACACAAACTTAGTTTAATTTATCTTATCATACAAAGACTATCTAAAAAAATCGGTCTTCAAGTCAAAACAGACAGACTTGATGTCAAAATGATCAAATCACAAAAAGACGTCGTGACCGTCAAATATTAGATCTCAGGCCGGCCAGGAAATACGTCCTTTCACATAACGGGTGATAACAAAAAAATGAGAATCATTTTCAGTAGTCTTAAAAAAAATATCTATGGCCCTAGACCAAAAAATGTTCAAGATATTATTTGTACCTCTTTTGATATTCTTGATTTTCATTTGTTTCATTTTTTCAATCATTTATAATTGTCAAAATGACGCCGAAACAAGAAGCTCTGCGAAAACGCGTTGTACATTTTTATAATAAAAATATAAACATGGGGAAAAAGTACACAGTAGATCATTTTACCAAAGAAAATGTAACAGTTTCTACTATATATAGAATTCTTGCATCCTTGACGACAACTCGCAAACGTGGTAGCGGCCGACCAGCTAAAATAATGACCAAGGGAAGACTGAAGACACTCCATATCACTTTCAATGATAGTGATTCCATGAGCCAACGTGATGCCGCGAAAATATTTAAATGTTTTCAACCGTACATTTGCCGGTCTTTAAAAAAGGTGGGTTTGGAGTGCCGCAAGAAGATAAGGGCACCGTAATACACCGATCAGCAAAAATGTAACATCATGTCACAATGCCGCTGGATGGTTATAAATTACAAAGAAAAATCGTTTATTTTGGATGATGAAAGTTATTTCCCTTTGAGCAAAACCCATATAAGGTTGGTAGGGGCTATTTCGACTAAAAAAACACAAACATCAACTTCAAAGGTCAGGATCTTCGTCTGTGAATACGATATGATAAATAAAATAAATAGGTGTTCTAAAGGCTTTATTTGACTTTATTTTCCACGTGTCAATAATACAGAATTCCCTCATTGTATGTTCAAATTAAAAAAAAACTCAAAAAAAGGCAGAAATAGTTGCATTTACCCCGCGGTGGGGTAATTTCAACTATGACACATATTTAGTCCTACTAATGCTGTGATGGTACTGAAATTGGAAGCCAGACCTTTATTACGGCATGGTTCATTCAAAATAATACCTTATTGCAATCCTACAAGCCTCAGTTTCGTAAAAAAACACTTTGAACATTTAGGAGGGGCTATTTCAACTTTTTCCATAGATAATAGTGCAGGGGCACATGTCGGCCAACATAGTCGATAAATCGAATCAAATGAATAAAACTAATCCATTGTAAAAAAAATGTGGTTCTTCTAGATTTAATTTAAATCGGTTTTTATTTGCTTATAAAATAAGTAAAATCAAACCAGTCTTCACCAATATTACTACTAATTAAGTTTTCACTTACAAATAATTAACTAATACTTAATTTACAGTAATTACTAAAACTTTAATCTCCCATTAAAAAATATTTGAAACGTCGTTTGTATATAGTGAAACCATAGGTTACACCCACAACATCTTCAACTGCTCTATGAAGTTGGTCTAATGGATATTGTTTTTCTTTTTTACGTTTATAGTGCCGCACCATCTAAAACCATATGAAAACGCATTACTTTACGCTTTTAAGAAATTGTCATGTTAACCACGACATAGGTACATCAAGTAAAGTGCCGGGTATATCAGTCCCTTAACAATAGCCTAATCAACAAATATTGCTTTCTAAGTGCAAGTTCTTGAGTTCAAAACAAAACATTAATATATAACCAGAAAAAACAGTTTTTTTTATTCCTACTTTTATTTATATACTGTAAAAAAAGATATATAGATTACTATAAAAACTACTAAAAGTTGTTAAATTAACCAAGTTTTTCAGATAATATGCTAAGGTATTTATTAAGTAGAGTATCGATAAATTGGACATCACTAGTGTTTTAGAACACCATACAAAATAATGCGGGGTAATTGCAACTTGAGGGTAGTCGAAAATATCCGACTTCAATACTTTTGCGGGGTTATTAAAACTAACCAAATATCTCTTCTAAAACTTATATCTGTAACAAACAAATAAGCAGAATACAACTTACGGTTTATATTTTCACCACTCACGGTATAATATTGTGAAAACAAGTAATCAAAATGTATTTTTTTGTCACAAAGTTGAAGAGCGTAGTCCGTTAACACTTGCGAAAATAGGCGGCTGGTAAAAAAAGACCGGTCATTAAGGCAGATTACGCGTGAGCAACGCCAACTATAATTTTTTCACGAAACAGGTAGTTTACCGTTCTGCGTACAGATGACATTATTGAATAAGGCAAATAGTATATAAGTTATTGCCCTTAGTTTTAATTACCCCTCAGTCGAAATAGCCCCTACCAACCTTACCTGGAAATGATCGGTACTATACCAGCAACATTTCAACATCACCAGACAATATAAAACACAAGTATAAGCACAAGTTTGAGCAGAAAGTTATGCTTTATGTGGCTTTTTCCGATAAAGGTGTGTCAAAACTGTGGTTCAAACCTAGTGGTTTAGCAGTTAATCCTAAACTCTCATAGAGTGAATGCTTGAAAAAAATACTTATACCATTTAATCGCCAACATCGCCCTGATGGAGAATATGTGTTTTGGCCAGATAAGGCATCGTCGCATTACGCCAAAAAAACATTGCAATTCCTAGACTCCCATAATGTGCCATTTGTACCGAAAATCCGAAATCCCAAAAACCTTCCACAATGTCGGCCGATCGAAGATTTTTCTGGTTTTTTGAGCAGTTTGGTTTACAAAATTAATTGGGAAGCAGAAAATTGTGCCCAACTAATAAAAAGAATCAAAACCTGTGTGCGAAAAATTGACAAATATGCCGTCCAACGGTCTTGTTCGGGCATTATGTCAAAACTGCGTCGAACAGCTGATTACGGGCCCTATCGTAAAGTGCATTAATAATTTTGTAAATAGTTAAATGTGTGTTATAACCCTTACTATAAAAAAAATAAAAATGTTACACAATTTTTTTTTACACCCTTGCAAATAATTCTCATTTTTTTGCTATCACCCGTTAGTCTACTGAACCATAAGGACCTAGGCATAAAAATGAACTTATCTTAGAAGTGTAAGCTATTGTCACATTAAGTATTTTATCTACTCTCATATCGTAAAGTTCGAATTATAAACTTCAAAACGAATTTATATTGGCATACTTTATAAACACTACCGAAATTTAAAAAAAAACACTTTATAACATTATTTCTCTAACAAAATAATGTTATAAAGTAATTTTTTTACCATTACGATACAAGTTTATCCAAAAAGTTAATGTTACCTACGAGGTTCCATATCAATATTTTTTTTATATTGGAACGCACATGCGGTTCGCGTCATTTTTACAGTATTACAAAAAGTTTTCATTCCAATTTTTACTTGTCTGTGACAGCGCCCGCTTTAACGCATACGCGGTGATGTGCTAGGTTTTGGCGCCATTGATTGTATACGTTTTGCTGTAGTTACTTTATTAACTTTGATCTTTTATTTAGTAGGTTGAATCGCAATGTATGAGAGTAGATAAAGTAGTGTATGAAACTGCACATAACTAGGTATTAAAACACTCGTGTGATACTATTAAAAACCTCGCCTAGCGGCTCGGTTCTTAAACACACACTCGTGTTTTAATACCCCTCTTTATGCAACAATTTCATAAACTACTATTTATATAGATATTACTGCGTTTGTGCCATATTATTACATTTTCTACCACACTGGAAAAAATCGGTACATTTGAACAGTATTTTTGGACGGTTAAATAGTTGCGCGGGCGTATCGGCGTGAATGTCGCGGTCGCGTGTGTGTTACCGGTGCGGCCTTGTTGATGAGCGGCGGCGGTATGAGCGGGTCGAGCGCGGCGCCACCCGCCGCGTGGGCCGCCAGCTCGGCACTCAGCTGCTCCTGCAGACGCGCCGCGGCGCCGCTTTCCGGGTTCAATTCATTGCCCAGCATGTGCGGCGCTGAGCACCCGCCGCCCAATCTGACAAAATAATTACATATGTGAGCCGGTTTGGTCTCACCATGGTCGCCAGCGCAGAGGTCGGCGACCAAACTTATGAATCCAAACTCGGTAGGTCATGTAACTTACATTTAACAATAAAAAAATGACCTTACGAAGTTTCTTGCAGCGCTTCTTCTCCGCAATGATAATCTTGTCCGAAGCGCTAGTAGATTCACTCCATATTACCGATGTGTAAATGAGCCCTCATGTGGCCAATTTACTGAATAAATATTTTGAATTTCAAATTTGAATTTTAAAGCAAATTAATACGTCACTTCACAAAAAGACAACAATGGAAAAAAAATTAAGAAACTTTGTTCTAATAATTATTACGTTGTATAGATAGAACGTAGTTTTTTTCCTTGCATTCAAAGTAGTAAAAAGTAGTGTTTAACGCGAGACTAAAAAATCATAACGACATAAATGAATGACACTCGAACTATAAAAATCCTAGCTCGCTCGCGTGGCGTTGAACAATCTGCTTATATACCCTGCATTTACTTAGTTGGAATAGGTTAAAAATTGAATTTTTATTAAGCATATATTTACTCACTTCGATTCTAGCTTGGCCTTCAGTGGTCGTTCGGAACCTGTTGGAAAAATAAATCATACTTATATTTCTATCCTTTCGTCAATAACTTTACGGAGTCAAAAGAGTACATGTATTTAGGGAAACCGGAGACGAATGTTACAGTACAAATGGGATATAATGATAAACTGTTTGAGGTTACACTTACTGGGTGAGCTCGGCGGGGAGTCCTTTAACGTCTCCTGGTAGACGGGCGGTGGTGTAGGCATTGGCGCACGGCGCACGCTGGCCAGGCTCTGCGCGGCCGCAGCGTCTGTGGACCGAACATCCATTCATCATTTACGGGTCACGACTCACGAGCCAACGATTAATATAGAAACAGTCAAAACTAGCGTGACAAATGCCTGAAGCCGAAGGTTTGTGGACTTAATTTCATGTCAGTGAATCCTGTAACGATCGTGTAGCATCACATTTACGATTAAATAATTAAAACTACAACGCACAAAAAAAAGTTCGGCAGATAATTACTTTTGCTCCGACATACTCGGAACTGTCCACCTTACTGTTGCAAAGACAGCACAAGATATTTTTCTCCCACATGCTCTCGGGGTTTTGGAGCTGAGCGAGTGCCGGGCGGAGCGTAGACTCCATCAGTCGAGACCTTTCAAGCTTGAACTGGATATTCAATGAGCCTCGTACCATACGGTGATCACTCCCGGTTTTAACTGCACTGATCACGGAGACATCATTGAATATGTGCTTTTTCGTCGACATGATAAAGTCTATCTCATTCCTCGTTACACCATCAGGGCTCATCCAGGTCCACTTCCTATGCTTACGATTTCTGAAGAAGGAGTTAATCATATAGAGTCCTTCCTTCTCCATAAAACTGGCCAGTAGGTGGCCCCGGTGATTCCTATGTCCCACTCCTAAACCACCCTTCTCGTTTGCCCAGGTTTGCGGTGAAGTCCCCCATAACAACCGTGAAGTGAGTTTTGGAGCTATGCATGGCTCTGGAAACATCCTCATACATAGCCTCCACCTCATCGTCGGAGTGTGTCGAGGTCGGACCATATACCTGTATGACCTTACGAATATCGTTGGGTCATTCTGAGCACAAGGCATGCTACCCTGCCTGACACGCTCTCAATCTTCACCAAGTTGTTCACGAGGGACTTGTGGACGATAAACTCGACACCTCCCTGAGAGTGGTGGTCGCCCTTCCGGAAATAGAGCAAGTTACCGGACTTCAGGGTTATCATGTCCTCCCCCTCTCTGCGGACTTCTGACAACCCTATGATTCCCCATCGTAACCTGCTCAATTCCTCCTCCAGTCCCAGCAACTTATCGTCGGTCCGCAATGTTCGGCAGTTGTATGTTGCCAGGGCCAAAGGTCGTCGATTCTGGTAGTCGGGTCTCTGTCGGAGATTACTTAAAGCAACCCCTGCCCCACCATTACCATGGCCGCTATCGGAGCCAGGAATAGCGGGGCCGCCGGGGACTAGGGGTCTGGGCTGTTGTTGTATATTCATAATTGGTAGAACCGTTAGGGGGGAAAATGCTGTGTTTATTTTCTAATCTTATTTATCCTACTACAGCAATTACAACTAGGTCCTGGCAATAAAAATAATAAAAAATAAATTAAGTAATGGTTAATTATTTGTCTATGCCGTGTGGTTGCCGGGTTAGAATAGTGCCACTCCATGTCTTCCCGTGGATGTCGTAAGAGGCGACTAAGGGAATAAAGGCTTGTAGTACTGTTAGGCGATGGGCTTACTACCTGTCACTAATATACACTGTTAAACATCTTAGCCTTATTGCTGCAAACTGTGGTTACAGAGTTATCAACAAGTTTTTTAGAGTTGTTGGTAATTCTGTAGCTCTGCCTACCCCACTCTGGGAATGAAGGCGTGAAGGTATGTATGTATGTATGTAATTATTTGTCTATTTAGGTATCCTCTCAGATCACAGAAACAAGGGAGATATGTTATAGGACCGTGGTCCGTGACGCCTCGGTATGGTCAAAATGGACATATCGGCTCAAGGCGGAGATTTATGAATGCGAACGTGTGCGGTAGGCTGCTAACAGCGTCGTACAGATGCGAACAACTTTACGGCAAAACGCCGTTTTCCCGTCGAAAGACGTCGTTTCGCGTCGGCCGAGCCTATTGACGTCTTATTCGCTCTTATTGCGTTGACATAAAGCTTTTTCCGTACGCGATTTGACGAAACGGCGTCGACTGGTTTGTGGAGACCCTTATGGTTAAAAATTACAATAAAACCATTTGGAATCATACTCTATGTAGCGCGACGTCATTTTTGCGTCAACGGCATAAAAAGTACGGGCTCCAACTAATTTTCACGTTATATAAAATTAAATTAAATTCTGTAGCTCTGCCTACCCCACTTTGGGATTACAGGCGTGAAGGTATGTATGTATGTATTAAAAAAAAAAAAAAAACAAAATCTTTATTCAACAAAACACGTAAAGTATGATCTAAGGGATGGAGCCTCCCTGTAAGCAAAATAAATGCCTGTGTTGGGAGAGTTGTATAAAATTTAATTTTCGTTATAATACAGTATGTATCATGCCGAGAAGCAAACCTTTTATCCCGTTGGAGGCCAGGTCGAGTTAAATACAATAATTCGTAATTGTTGATTATTTTTTAATTTATAAATTTTTGTAAAATGTAATTATTACCTTTTTTTAATGTCGGTTAACACTATTTGTATTATCCTGTGACAATAATTATAAACACTACTGATAATGAACTAATTCCACAAATCCTTGTCACTGCAGCTTGAAATATGATCGAAAATATCATGATCGGTATAATTTTTACTCGAAGTACCACTTTAACGTATTTCTAACCCATTTAAGTTATTTTAAACCATATTTTGCTATGATAAACGTACAATCGTTCTCCAAAATCTGATTTGTGACTTTTTGTCAAATTATTTTTTCCTAGACAATTTGTAGACAGGAAGGTAACAAAATGGTCGAAAATTAAAATGACATTAGGTATTTATGTCAAATTGATGTCCTTGTAACTCACGTGTTATTGTAAGGGTTATTACACGATTGCGGGAAAATAATCGGGCGGTTCCTCTCAATACTGGTGGACCCTACCCTCGTATGACTCTAAGAGTAGAGGAACCAATGTTAAATCGTTTCGAAGACCAACCTGGATCTACTAAAAGAGCGGAAATAACAAGGCAGTCTACCACGTCTTAAAAAAAATCATCAAGTTTCATTTTCCGTTGTAAAGGTCCATGCTTTAAAGCCAGAAGAATATTGAAAGAGGGTTGCTTATGCAAATTGTGCACAGTAGAAAATATCGAAAGACCGACAATTTTTTACTAATGCCCGGTTTCTGAAGTCACTAGTTAAACCTTTAATAGCTATTGATCCGTTAAAGTTATGTTTAGGTTAAACGACGTTTATCTCTTCGTGCGTTTCTGAGTGCTCTACGAACAGTTCGATAACTATTGACAGATAAATAGTTCCTTCCGCTGCCGCTAGATGGATCTTAATAGTTTGTCATACGTAGACTGCTGTTAATGCCTTAATTCAACATCAATTCCGGTTGATTTTTGTAAAAATAATAATTTGAGAAAACTTAGCCACTTTATAGTAATTAATAAATAAATGATAACGAAAACTAAAATACCTAGTTTATTTGCCAGTGGCTGTATGAACAAAAATTGACAGTTGATACTTCAAAAACAAAAACTTCAATCGTAAAAAACGTCAAATAGTTATGGAGCCGATAAACGGCAAACTTTGGTCAGTTAAGTTAAACCTAGTTAAAACGGAGTTTATCTTTGAGTCGTTGTTCGGAAACGCAGTCGTCAAAGTTAACGGACCAATAGCGTTTACGGACAGATAAACCACCGATAAAAGTACTTCAGAAACCGGGCATAAGACAATTTGGACTGACGAAAGTTTGTTTACGAGAAACGCAATGTAGAAATGGCGAGTTATTCATCACTGGGCTAAAAACATCAAAACCCTCACGTCACTCGTGAGCTAGCTCACCAGACTCGGTAATCGATTAATGGAGGTATGGGATGGTATAAGGGGTAATGACATAATTGGACAAGTATTTATAAACGGTACATTAAACGGAGCTAGGTATCTCCAAGTGCTAAATACATCTGTTAGGCTGTTAGGTGTGAATAATTTATCTAGCCCAAAATTATATCGACTGGTTGACGACACATTGAACTGCGTCGTATTTTAATGGTGAGTGTACACACAGCCTTTATTTGAACTCACATGTGACATTTGGCCTCGATAAATGACAACAACGTAAACAATGTATACAGAGCGATTTAATTTTATTTTTTGGTAGCCTGTTTTGGGTCCCACTGCTGGGAAAAGGCCTCTCCTCTCTTTCGCTACTCGTTTATAAATAATATTTAAATCATTAATATTTTAAGGTTTATTGCAAAAGCATTACGACTGCAATAATTAACGCACTATAGCCATATTCTCCACCTAAACATTAACGGGTTTAAAGTTTTGCTTCTCGTCATGCTACGAGGGCAGAGTGAAAAGTATGGAAAAAATTAAACAATTATTTTTTTTGTTGGTCCAAGTAAATATTTATTTTTCAACGTAGTCCCCATGTAACTCAATACACTTGGTGCATCGCTTTTCTAGCTTTTCGATCCCCTCCGTATAGTACGATTTCTCCAACCCTTCAAAATACGCATTGGTTTCTGCGATGATTTCTTCGTTGGAACCAAATCTTTTTTCACCAAGCCATTTCTTTAAGTTTGGGAAAAGAAAATAGTCGCAGGGGGCTAAATCTGGAGAATAAGGCGGATGCGGGAGCAATTCGTAACGCAACTCGTGGATTTTAGCCATAGCAACTGCACAAGTATGGACCCGTGCGTTATCTTGGTGAAAAATGATTTTCTTTTTCGCCAAATGGGGTCGTTTTTCCATTAAAACTTCATGAAATCGCTGTAACAAGTTGGCATAATATTCGCCGTTAATCGTTTTACCTTTCTGAAGGTAATCAACATATATTACACCACGAGCATCCCAGAAGACAGTAGCCATTACTTTATTCGCCGATAAACTGCTTTGGCCTTCTTTGGTGCAGGTTCACCTGAAGCAATCCATTGTTTTGACTGCTCCTTGGTTTCTGGTGTATGATGATGAATCCAGGTTTCGTCAACAGTTATGAAACGACGCAAGAAGTCCTTTTCATTACACCTAAACTTCGCCAAACATGCCTCTGACAGGGTCACCCTAGTGCGATTTTGATCTACTGTGAGCAATCGCGGCACCCAACGGGCGGAGAGCTTCTTCATATCCGAATAAGTGTGAACCCGTTCGTCTGAAATGCTTACAATATCAGCTATCTCACGGACCTTTATTCTTCGGTCGGTCAATACGATGTCATGGATTTTGGTGATCATCTCTGGTGTAGTGACCTCAACTGGGCGTCCGGGTCGGTCGGCGTCAGCAGTGCTTGTACGGCCACAACGAAAATCCGTAAACCACTTGTGGTTAATTTTAATCGATGGAGCAGAGTTCCCGTAATATTTGTCTAATATTTTTTTGTATCCATAATGGTTTATTTTCGCAAAAAATAATGTTTAATCAGAACACGAAACTCACTTTTCTCCATGTTTGCAAACACCGAAGTGATTGTTTCTTTTTCATAGCTTCAAAAACAAAACTAGTCGTATGAACTGGCTGAAAATATACGATTTACCTCCAAAAAGGCTGCATTACAAATTGACATTAATGAATTTGTGAAGAAAATACCTTTAATATGATTTTTACCAGACTTCTCACTCTGCCCTCGGACAAACGTTATACAGTACAGTATGTAGCATTACGCTACAAGAACATATTCTGAATGACGTAGGTATATACTTACTAAAATTTGGATTCGGTTCAACTGTATTGCCGATTTAATCCATTGATTGGTATTTAGATTTGGAGAACAATCCCATCAATACGTTAGGGAATATTCCAAATTATTTAAAACTGTGTGCACTAAGGCGAAAGCAGCGCATTTAAATGAAAAAATATAATCCTCAGATAACAAGGCCAGGGCAGTCTGGAAAATAATAATCACTGAGCCGGTAAAAAAGTAAAAGCGAATCCACAGTTTCCTTGAAGGTAGAAAATACATTAAAACTGACCCAGTAAAAGAAGCCAGTGAATTTAATAATTTCTTCTCTATTTAGAGAAGAAATAACAAAATGTCTAGCATCGTCCACTGCAATAGCCACATCCATCTAAGTGAAATAATGTAAAATTACGAAATGTACGTGATTTCAAATGTCATTAAATTAAATGATAAAATAAAAACACGGAAGATTTATGGGGCTTGTCAGTTAAGGTATTTGAAACGACTGTATATCATAGTTTCGGCTACGTACTCTCGGAATATCATACTATCGAATGTTCGAATGCTCGACTGTTACTGGATCGAATATTCGATGGGTCGAAAAACTTAGGAACAATAAATCGCCAAACCGAAATTGATGTTTCGATAGACATCGCACAGAAGATCTCAGCCCCGAATGTTCATTGGCTCGACTGTTACTGAATCGAATATTCGATGGGTCGAAAAACTTAGGAACGATAAATCGTCAAATCGAAATTGATGGTTCGATTGTTATCGCACAGAAGATCTCAGACCCGAATGTTCATTGGCTCGACTGTTACTGGATCGAATATTCGATGGGTCGAAAAACTTAGGAACAATAAATCGTCAAATCGATATCGAGTTTTCGATTGTCATCTTCAGAGCCCGGATTTTTCGCAGCAAAACATAAGACTGTCGCAATCATACTAGTGTTAGAAACATTTTTTATCGATATCGAGTATAAATATATAAAAAAGTCATGCCGATATATTTACATTACTTTGTAATCATTCGTGACAGGTAATTTAAAATCATATAAACATCATACCAAACACAATGAGTTTTATAAAGGACACCGCACGGAAAGTATGGAAAAAAAAACATCGGTGAATTTTGATAAAAAAAATATATGTTACGCGCCTTGATCAATATATAGAAATACTTGGAGGGCAATAAAATCCTATGACTAGTTTTTGTCAAAAAAAATATTTAGTGAAAAATCAAGGGGATTTGGTTCCATAGAAAAATGTATGAAGTAAAAAAAAAAGTGTTCTGTTTTGAACGAAAAAAATATATGTTTTAGAAACCATTAAATTGATCAACTTCATCGAAAAAACTTATTTAAAAAAGAGTTTGGTTTTTAAGTTATAGCGTTTCATAAAAATAAGTAAAAAAGGTATTTAATTTTTTGATTTTTTTTTTATCGTTAATATTGCCGTTTATGGCGATAGTAAAAATAAGTAGAAAGATACTGTGTGCATCTTTTTTACTTACATAAGTTTTGTATCACAGTCACCTGTTTTTCAGTATTTAGATTTGAAATGAATTTTAAGGAAAAAAACTTGGTTTTTCGTGATTTTTTTTTAAACCGATCGGTGAAAAATTGTGCCTTTTGAATATTTTATAAGTTGTGTTATTGTTAACATAAATCATTAAAATTCAAACAAATTCTATGAACGGATTAAAAAAAAAACATTTTTTAAGTCTTATTATTATTAAACTTTACACTCACTATAGCCCCAGCCCAGCTTATCTATATACAGTATTTTTATTCTATAATACACTACTCATGTTCATTCGGATCTCGTCGACGAATTGGTCGTTGCCCAGCGTCAATAACATTTTCGAGAAATGCGGTATCGGGGTACCAAACATTTTGCGCAGCCCAAAAACCACAGAACGCTAATTACAAAGTATTTATAACTACGTCAAAAACACAATTTGCATTTCATGAAAAGGCCAATCCGAATACTGGCTGGAAAGACACACAAACTAATGGCTTTCTGAGCATATTGCCGATTTAAAAAAAACTTTTAACTTTTTTAACTCCTAGTATTGGCGGGAAAACGATTGTCATTAATTGTAGAGCGAAATAAATTATAAAAATGTATTTTAGATTTCGTCTAAACTGTTTTGTGTGCAATGTGTCACAGTTAGCGGCACAAATGAGCCGCATTAACGAAAATGCTTTGATTCAAGAGGTAGGTTCACTGTTTTTACGAAGTTACTGCTCATTATTATTTGAAAGTGGAGTGAACAAAAGTTTTGATTAATAGTACATTACTACAGACGCCGGGAAGTAGGTGGTTGCAGGCCGAGTTCATATAGACGGCCGAGCGAAGCGAGGTCGGATAGTCACGAGGCTGGCAACCCCTTTTCACGGCGAGGTATGTATAGTGCTTTTCTCAAACATATGCAATGAAATAAAAAAAAAACATCACTCAAAAAACATTTGTGTAATAGGCATTAACGCGGATATTTTTGGTCCGAACCACACAGATACAAAAAAAAAACAATTTTCAGCTATTCAGCCTGTTCATAAAACCAGCTGTCATGGCCATATTAAAATTAAAAAAAAATTACTTCCAGGCCTAGGCCTTCAATTTTGTATGAAATTCCTTTACAGTTCTCTCGAGTTGTTCCGTCGGGAACGTGGCACTTTGAAGCCTAAAATAACTAACATAACGCCGACATTACATAGCATGTTTGAGAAAAATTCTTTATTATTATTTCGATGTAAATAGTTATTTCATATTTGTTTTCAATGGGATAATTAGGCTCGGACCTTTGATCAATTTATTATTTAATTACTGACTCACAGCAAAAGTAAATTAAAATCACATTTACATATTATGTTGAAAAAAATTAAATCGTTTTCCCGCCAGGAGTTAAAAAGTTAAAAGTTTTTTTTTAATCGGCTATATTATGCTCAGAAAGCCATTAGTTTGTGTCTTTCCAGCCAGTATTCGGATTGGCCTTTTCTTGAAATGCAAATTGTGTTTTTGACGTAGTTATAAATACTTTGTAATTAGCGTTCTGTGGTTTTTGGGCTGCGCAAAATGTTTGGTACCCCGATACCGCATTTCTCGAAAATGTTATTGACGCTGGGCACCGACCAATTCGTCGACGAGATCCGAATGAACATGAGTAGTGTATTATAGAATAAAAATACTGTATATAGATAAGCTGGGCTGGGGCTATAGTGAGTGTAAAGTTTAATAATAATAAGACTTAAAAAATGTTTTTTTTTTAATCCGTTCATAGAATTTGTTTGAATTTTAATGATTTATGTTAACAATAACACAACTTATAAAATATTCAAAAGGCACAATTTTTCACCGATCGGTTTAAAAAAAAATCACGAAAAACCAAGTTTTTTTCCTTAAAATTCATTTCAAATCTAAATACTGAAAAACAGGTGACTGTGATACAAAACTTATGTAAGTAAAAAAGATGCACACAGTATCTTTCTACTTATTTTTACTATCGCCATAAACGGCAATATTAACGATAAAAAAAAAATCAAAAAATTAAATACCTTTTTTACTTATTTTTATGAAACGCTATAACTTAAAAACCAAACTCTTTTTTAAATAAGTTTTTTCGATGAAGTTGATCAATTTAATGGTTTCTAAAACATATATTTTTTTCGTTCAAAACAGAACACTTTTTTTTTTACTTCATACATTTTTCTATGGAACCAAATCCCCTTGATTTTTCACTAAATATTTTTTTTGACAAAAACTAGTCATAGGATTTTATTGCCCTCCAAGTATTTCTATATATTGATCAAGGCGCGTAACATATATTTTTTTTATCAAAATTCACCGATGTTTTTTTTTCCATACTTTCCGTGCGGTGTCCTTTGTCGGGTGAAGTTGAAAGTTTATTTATTATACATAGATAGCTTTATAGTGATAAACGAAACTGTCTACTCCCAGAGAATGTTGAGAAATTAGTGATTATCTACTCTACTCCTATAACTATCACAAACCAAAAAAAGTACTTAAAGTTAAATCAAAAAACCCGACTACGTAAAAAGTAAACTTTTAATTAAAAAAAAAGATGGGAACAAGATGACCCATTTCTTCTCCAATCGTGTAGTGAAGTCTAGAAAAATTAATTTTAAGACGTTGAATATTCAACTTGATACTGTCAACAACCTCATGCAGCCGGAGGCATCTTCTTAAAATTAAATATGTAAAAACCTGATGCCTCCGGAAACCTATTTAGGTCTATATATTATTTTGTGTTAATGGCGATGGATCTCTATACTGAGCATGGACGCAATTGGCCGAGAGGCTGTAACTCGGATTTTGAAAAATGAGAATGTCCGCTGACCAAGTTTAAATCATAATAGTCGGGTCGGTCGGTCGGGTAATAAAATGCTGCTGTGTGTACTGACGTGGACTTCGAAGAAGAAATTGTATAATATGTTTTTACATAATTTTATATGTTTCTAACACTAGTATAATTGCGACAGTCTTATGTTTTGCCGCGAAAAATCTGGGCTCTGGTCATCTTACAGAAGAGCCCAGATACTACAAATAATTACAATTAAAATAGGGCGATTAAATATAACTCTTTACTACTCAATAATTTTAGTCTTATTTATTACTCATAAATAATAATTATTTAACATTATCATACGAGATGAAACTATTACTAAGTACAAGGCTCAATGCACAAAAAAAAGTCAACATTATACAAACTTTATCTTATCCTTATGAAAGTTATATAAGCCAGTGCACTCAGAAAATCTAAAGTACCTAAATCAGTTTTCCGTCTTAACAAATCGTTTAATCGATCTGCTGGTTTTGATCTCCTTCTCACTGTGTAATTCATGCGTAGAAATTTTTATAATAGTCATCTCTGTGCTTTTTTGTTCCTTTAGAATCTCTTCCAAAGTCTTGAATATGTTCCATTTTTTTCTCCCTAGTAGGGAGTTACAGCGACCGTGCCAACTTTCGATGGCATTCTGAGTGCGTGGAATACAAGAATCCAAACAGTCACCAATTGACCATAATGCTGGGGGATATTGAGGAGGTCTATTTTGCCCATGCACGTAATAGCGGGAAAACCAATTGATAACTTCATGGGCTTCCAGCGGCAAAGTTTCAGCTCGTAATAAATCAAACGCGGCGGGAATTTCAGCCGGTTCAAGGTAGGCTAACGCGGACAAATGTCGCATTTTGTGTGCAAATTCGCTGTCTTCAGCATATTTTTGTTTTAGGCCAGACTTTTTAATGTGTTTCCATATATTTTGCGTTAAATGAAAGAAACAACATTTTGAACGACAGTTAGGAAAGCTTATCTTTGAAGCCTTCATGGCAGCATCCTCAAAATCAGTTAGTATAATTTCTGGGGCTAAAAATATATAATTCATAATTCATAATTCATATACTTTATTGCCTTATGTTGTATGTCACAAAGATGTTATAATATATTAAATGCTCTAACATAAACCCTGGGAGGGCACTGCAATATCATTACAATTTCTTACATAGGTAGGTATTTAATTTAAATGTCAAGAATTATTATTATAAATATTACATGTCACTACTATAAACTAATGCTATAACTAGTTATCAAAAAATTCATTTAAGTCATAATAACATTTTAACATCAAAATTTCTTTTAACTCTTTACAAAATGTGGCCTCTTTTACAATATTTTTAATGGAAAGTGGTATCTTGTTATATATTTTTATCGCCATGTGATGGCTACCCGAGCTCACAATTTTCAATGTAGTAAAGGGTCTAACTAATTTATTTCTTTTTCGCAAGTTGAATTTTATGCTGTCGTCTCTTTCTTTTCCATATAATATATTATATATTATATATATATTTATAATATTATGTCCTTATGTCGTCTTACAAATTTACAAATTTCATAAATATATATCGATGTCAGGGTCAGAATACTTAAATTATTAAAATGTGGTTTACAGCTTTCTCTGCCTGTTATGTTTGCTAAAATTCTTACACATTTTTTCTGTAATACAAACAATTTATTGATATGCGAGCTATTGCCCCATAAGACGATACCATAGCTCAACCTCGAATGAGCATATGCATATTATGCAGCAACAGCCGTTTTGAGGTTCGTACATCTCTTTAGTTGGTATAGAGCATAAGTAAATCTGGCTATTTTTCTTGAAATAGTATCCACATGGGTTTTCCACGTTACACACGAATCAAATTCTACCCCTAACAAATTACATGATTCGACTGATTCTATCCTATTGGTATTATATACGATGTTAGTTTCGATCGATGTTTTTTGTCGTGGATTCATTTGTATTATTTTAGTTTTGTCCAGATTTAGTTTCAGATTATGTTCATCCAACCAATATGTTATTTGTAGTAGACTATCCTGTAGTTGTTGTTTAAAATGATCACTATCGTTACATTCCAAAATTATTGTTATGTCATCTGCGTATAGAATACTATGGTTATTGATAACTTTTGGCAAGTCGTTAATATACAACAAAAACAGTAAACACCCCAAAACACTGCCCTGCGGTATTGAATTGTTCGCTACTAACTTTTGGGATCTAATATTCGTTAAGCACCGACTCTTGCAATCATGGAATTCGATATCTACATACTGTTCCCGGTTTTTTAGGTAAGACGTAAACCATTTAAGAGGCAATCCACGGACCCCTATTCCCGATAATTTATTTAGAAGGATTTCGTGAGACACTCTGTCATAAGCTTTACTCATATCTAAGAGCATTGCCACAGCGTACTTTCGTTTGTTAATAATGTCTAATACTCTTTGGGTAAATTTATATAATGCAAGAGTAGTCGATCTGTGTTTTCGAAATCCGTTCTGACGATCATCATAGATATTAAATTTTTCGCAAAAAGAGTTTAATCTATTAGCCATTGCAGATTCGAACACTTTTGAGAATGACGATAATAACGCTATAGGACGAAATTTATTCGGGTCATCGGTTGCTTTAGTCTTTGGAAGAGGTTTTATGATAGATATTTTGAGATAATCGGGAAATGTTCCTTCAGAGAATGACTGATTAACTAGATACGTCAAAGGTTGTATTAAATCATCTTTGCATTGCTTGATAAGAATTGGGGGGAACTCATCAGCTCCAAAACTAGATTTATTTTTCATTTTCTCAATAATATTACGAATTTCCTTTTCATTTACTGGATTTAGGAAAAAAGACTGGAATGTAGGGGAGAGTACTGGTCTACCTTTTGGTGCACAGGAAGGGTTAACTCCTATGGATAAAAAGAATTCGTTAAAACTATTGGCGACTTTTTCGGGATGCTCTATAACTGTGTCGTTAATTTTTAACTTGATATTTTTTATACCCCTTTCACTTAATTTATTTGTTCGCTCTTTTATTACTTGCCACATAGTTCTCGTACTATTTTTAGAGTTCTCCATTCTTTTAATATATTGAATCCGTTTTGAAACCTTAACAAGACGTTTCAACATTTTTTCGTACGTTTTATAATACCCGCTTAAAACAGAGCTTGTCTTTTGATTTAATAACAGCTTTAAAAGTCTTTTATTTTTACATGAAATTTTCAGACCTAAACTTAGCCAAGATTTTGTCTTTTTCTTTTTTAAATGTATCCTTTTTTTTGGAATGCAGTCGTCTAAAATTGAGCTCATGGCTTTAATAAATGCGTTATAGTTTTCATTAATGTCCCTATCTGCTGTAATAATCCTATTCCAGTCAGTATTTTGCAATCGTGTTTTGAACTGGGATATGTTTTTATGGTTGTATATTCTCTTCACCGTCCAAAGCGGTGGCGTTTTAGTTGCATTTCGCGACTCTTTAGTTATTGTTATGCCCTTATGATCCGACAAACCAAATTCTTTAACCTTAACCTTTTCAACGCCATGTCAAATACAAAAGTCGTCACTCACACGCCGAGCCCGGTAGTAGCAATAAAACAAATAACAGGCCAGGGATGGGATCGTATTTATCGATATTTTTATTATTTAGAAGCAGGACCAGTTGCAATCGGTTTCGTTTCAGTTTTATAAATAATTATTTAAATAAAATACAATAAACAATGTTGGTCGTAACGTTTAATGACTAAAAGAAACGGAATCTATTTTCTTTTAACTTGACCTGCTTCGTGTTTGGCAATTGGGCACAGAGGAAGTAAAGATTTTTCGAGAAGTGGGCTAGATGACAGTCAGCTGTCAGACGTCTAGCATTTTACCAAGATAAAATGTGATACATTTTAACCCTACATTGCATACTGTTCCACATATGGCACAACCAAAATATTTGCGAATTGTGACAAAAGTCAAGTTGCTAACGACATATCACATTATAGTTTTATTTCTCAAAAAAAAAAAGTCATGCATTGTAGGGTTAAGAAGTTTAGTGTCAACAAGATAGCCTTATTTATGGAGTTGTATGAAATAATTAACCTGCTTGTGACGTCACACGTTCCTTACTGTTCATTTAAGAAGTTTCCGAGATTTTCTTTCTATTTCAAAGAACTTTTTAATGGCCATTGTGAAATGATTTGTCTTTAGTTTAGTTTAAACACTTCTTAGACACGCCTTAGACATGTCTTAATGACAGTTTTCTATAAATTGACTTACGGCCGAAACCTAAAGTCAAACCGCGTATATATAAGGCTTACTTCGGGTTGAAATTTGACATTTGCCCATACAAAATGTGTCAAATTTTAATACGAAGTAAGGCTACCTGTCCGCGGTTTGACAATAGGGTTCGGCTGTTAGTTTAGTAAGTCATCACTAAAGTAGGGACACCGAGTGATGGCACTTGACACATCTGACAATAGTGTTGTGAAACACTCCATTTAACTAAATGGAGTGTTTTCGTGGGTCGATTGTGTGACTGGCAGAAGAGTCTTCAGAGGTACCGTTAGCGTGGACCGTATTTAACTAAATGGAGTGTTTCACAACACTATTGTCAGATGTGTCAAGTGCCATCACTCGGTGTCCCTACTGTAGAGTTAGGACTTTTGGTGGCAAATCGTGGTTCTAGAATCCATGGAGTCGCTATTTTCTATTCATTGTGATACATACCACTTTGATTTTGACCTTCAGTATTTAAATATTTTAAAACCGATAAACCAATTTAAATGAATTTGGTATGGAGAATATCTCTGCTGTGAAAGCGTTACAAAAATGCAAATATTAGTAGGGACAGAAAAACCGAAATAAAAATGTAATCAGTTCATTTTGAAATATGACCATACTGAAGGTCAAAATCAAATTGTCATGTATTATAATAATTAGGAAATAGCGGCTCCATGGATTCTATAACCAGAAATGCCACCAAAATCCTAACCCTAGTCATCACTGTAACCAGGAACAGGACTTTCTAAAATTCGTATTAACTCTTCACAATTCATGTTGTATCTACGTTAAACACTAAACATTGCTATTACGTCATAAGCGGACGTATTTATCAGTCAATGGCGTAGGAATCTTGCGTTTTCCATATTTTAAGTCAGAAGATAGGGACGCGTCTTGTTACTAAACTCAATATTTTATATATCAGAGAGAATGTTATATCATAGCTAGAATAAATGACGAATTCGATTCACCTCCTCACTATCGACGGAATAAAGCGTCAATGGCGTAGGAAATCTACCTGAATTATACTGAATTAATGCTTTTTGTAATACATATATTTTTTAATAAAAACGCATTGATATAATAATTAGTTATTATAAGCAGGAAGTCTATTTCTCTGAGTATAGTTTACGAAAATAAATACCTTTAAACACTCTTTGAATTATCCAAAATTCGTTATTTTTGTCACGCCACCCATATGACGGATATATACGTCGATGGCGTTGAACCAGTGGTGCGGATATATCCGTCAATGGCGTTGAAAAGGTTAAAAGTATAGTCATGTCATGAGTATCAAAATTAGTAAAAACTACATCTAAACACGTCGATGTTGTTTTAGTGATTCTAGTTGGTTCTTTTATATTTTGTGTAAAATTAAATTTCCTAAATATGTCACTCATAATTTTAGTTTTGTTGGAGTTATTCAAAAAATTCACACAAAAAATTCATATTATACTTATCCCTCGCATGAGATTTAAGAAGTTCAAGAAAAACAAAATAACTGTGCGTAGACTTTTTGGTCAGTAACCCGTACACTAATGGGACAAACTTTTGTTCGCCGCTACTGATTTGGCTGCCCACAATGCCATGAATGGAATAAATCTGCATGAATGGCGATGGACAAGATTTGAAGGTTCCGTCCATCAACCACACACGAGACCTGTTCAAAATTTTTATATTTTCTTGTGTGCCAAATATGATTACACTGTCACTGTCTTGCTTATAATGGCCGATAAGGAAATCTTCACCATTAAATTTGGTGTACTTTTCGGGTATCTCCACATCAATCAACCGTTTAGGAATTTTGGGGAATCCCTTGTTGCGGGTTCGATGTATGATCGAACGCATAGCGTTGTCAGAGGGCATGTAGGGTGCATTCGTGGTTGGTAAGTCTTGCTTGCATCTTTGTATTATTTGCCCTGGAGCTTCTAAACTGTCAATAGCTTTTCTTTTGAGAGAAGTTCGTAAATTGATTTCATCGATTTGTTCTTTTTCCGGGCCATGTAAATGTTCACCGGTAATTTTATTAAATACATGATCATTATTCTCCCTAGTTGTTTTGGTTGTACGTTATTTTACAGACTGAAGTTGTTTAGAATTTCATTTCATAGAATTTTTTTCTCGTATTATCATTTCATAGAATAATCAATATGTAGAATAATTACTTTGAAGACATTTAAATCATCGTTTTTTATTTCAAATAAAATTCAATGTTTCTTTTTTCATATCATAGAATAGCAAATTAAATATTCTTTGTTCGCATATTATTTGATTTACAATCAAATTATATCGCATAGCTTATTCAAGGAATATTAAAAAAAAAAAACCTCGAAGGCTAAGGCGGGAGCTTGCTTCGCTTCGCTCCCGCCATAGCCTTCTAACCTAACCTATTCAAGTCGGTTCTGCCCAGAGAGGTCTTGCTCGCTCACTCATAATTTTATAGGTTGTACGTTAATGAGTTTCTAATGAGTTTTGAGTGAGTATGAAAACTGACCAAACAATATTCGTTGAAAAATAATTATATTGTTTAATAAGTTTGTGTAATGAAAAAATAAAATTACAAAATTCATTGAATTGATTTTCTGTCGAATTTGTTTCTTTCAAGTAAATAGTTAAAAAATAATAATATACGAAGCAAAAATACAAGGACCAAATAGTATATGAAACATTTTCTGTGAAACAAAATTCTGTAATTTTTCAGTCTGTAAAACAAGGGGACACCTGTTTTTAAGTATACACCGCACCGGCCACTTTTTTTCTTTGAACAACTCCAATAAAATGTACTGCCGTTTTTTTTATTAATGTTGTAGATATACCCGTCGATAAACAACACATCTTTTCCATACTTCGACTTGCCTACACTACATATACGATGTGCATTCATTTTTTAATCTTGATAGCACTATTATTATTTTTATTAATCTGATGATAGCTCACAATATCGCTACCTATTTAGTTTCGAAATTAGGTATCGTGACAGCCTATGGCGAACGACTGACAGAAGTTTATTAATAAAATATGAACTCATTGTTACAAAGTGCCAGTACTTGAAATAAAGAGTTATCATTATCATATTGCAAGAAGGATAGCAAGAAGCGTTATTCACCTTATTAGTAATAAAACTAATAAATCGGACGAATTTTCAATAGATACCTATCAGACTTAAATACGTACGGTCGAAGTCAGAAATATGTTTACACTTTAGTACCTTGTCTATTTAACCTCATGTTTTAACTGTCATATGAAATTGTTGCAGCGATTAAAGTGACAAGGTACTAAAGTGTAAACATATTTGTGACCTCGACTGTAACATCTTAAAATAAGAATCAACGAATAAGGATCCTGCAGGTGATCGACTCTGTCTTTATGAGACCACTGAAAATTCGATACACCACTGATCATACAATTCTAGATTACGTTTTGTCGATTGTACATATTTCGGTCACAAGTATTTCGATCTAATGAATATTCGTAACAATATAATTCGAGCCAATAAACTTTCGATACACCACTGATCGAAACCATACAATTCTAGATTACGTTTTGTCGATTGTACATATTTTGGTCACAAGTATTTCGATCTAATGAATATTCGTAACAATATAATTCGAGCCAATAAACTTTCGATACACCACTGATCGAAACCATACAATTCTAGATTACGTTTTGTCGATTGTACATATTTCGGCCACAAGTATTTCGATATAGCGAATATTCGATCCAGTAACAGTCGAGCATTCGAACATTCGATAGTATGATATTCCGAGAGTACGTAGCCGAAACTATGATATACAGTCATTTGAAACCACTCTGGAAGTCGTTGCTCCCATCCCAGCTCTTATTTTTAATAGTTGTATTGACAATGGCATTTTCCCAAATAATGTAATGTTGTAAGGTGGTTCCTATTTTTAAATCAGGTCATAGAGAAAATCCTTCTGATTGTCGTCCAGTATCTATCCCACCTGCGTTCCGCAAAATATTTGAAAAAATAATGCCAACACAATTGACTTCTCACTTTACGTACATACATACATACATACCTTCACGCCTTCATTCCCAGAGTGGGGTAGGCAGAGCTACAGAATTACCAACAACTCTAAAAACTTCTCACTTTAATTCTAATAAAATTTTGTTCGCCCTAAAACTCGGGTTTATGAAAAGTAGGTCTACAACTGACGCGGGCGCAAGTTTAATCTAATTTATTTAACAGCCTTGGGAAGAGTCGCAGGACGCCATTGGAGTCTTCTGCGACCTTTCTATACTCGAAAACGTAATTAAAGTCCAAAAAAACTACGACAGATACGTCACTGTCATAAGTGTCAAAGTCACTTATGTCAGTGCCAATCGAACATTTCAGAGTTAGCCAACCTTTTTGTATTGATAATCAAATTGTTGACAAAATTTGTAGATATGACTAACATTTTCAATATCAAAAGTTATATTTAACGATAGGGAATATGCATTCAATGTTTTTTCTTCCTGTGGCCCGTTTCACGAAGCTACAAGTTACAAATTACAAGCGGAACTCTTTTTCTAGCAAAAGGAGTTAGAAAGAGACTTCCACTTGTAATTTGTAACTTGTAGCTTCGTGAAACGGGCCTCTGATATTCAAAAACATTAAAATATCCCAAAACAAAATATTTTCTGGTATAGTGTGTTAAGCCATTAAATGGCGGGTGTTTGTTAAATGGCGATGTTGTCATGGATGGTGAAATGGCCAATGATTGTCATTGTAAAGCGAGCTACACACTTTTGGCCTGTTATTTTGTCGAATAGCTAAACGCATGTAATATTTAAATTGCATCTAACGTTGTTAACAACAGTTGCTTATTTATCGTACCAAATGTTATTAAGACCTGAAGTATTACAAGTGCAATAACAGTTTTGCTACCAAAAATCGTCTATGGTTAAATATTTAATAGGCGATCTTGTATTTGTGTAAATAACTTGAATTAACTTGTTTATTTTAATGGAAGGTTTAAAACTACCAATAAATAAATATTCTTAGTACGTTCTTTTAAAAAGTGGAAATATACTAACGCAAATATTTTTTATTTTAGTGGCAACCCACGTTGGACTTTAATTACGTTTTCGAGTATAGAGCTTTTTGATTGAGATCATGGCACTTTAATTTGTAATCTTATTTTTATGGCATTAGAGAAATAAAAAAAAGCGATAAATCGAGCCGTTACGTCGGAGACAGATAGAGAAACGGGCTTAACTCAAGGTTCTATTATAAGCCCGTTCCTGTTCCTTGTTTATGTAAATGATCTACCATATATGGTAAGCAGAAGATCAGGCATTGTCATGTTCGCTGATGATGACACTTCTCTACTATTCAAGGTAAATAGGAAAGATACTGACTTGATTGAACCAAACAATACCCTCTTCGTGATATCTGACTAGTTTGCTGCCAATAACTTAGTATTAAATCCAAAAAAAAACTAAATGTATAAAATTCTCATTCCTAAAGTTATCAAATATAAACTTAGCCTTGAATATTAAAATTAATGGTAAAATCATAGAATTTTGTAATAACAACAGTTTTCTACGTATTACATTGGACTCAAAATTGCAGTGGGGTTCCCACATAACTGCGTTAGCAAGTAGGTTGAGCTCCGCTGCTTTTGCAGTCAGGAGAATAAGGCAGCTTACTAATGCAGCGAGGGCACGGTTGGTCTACTTCGCTTACATTAACAGTATTATGACGTACGGTCTTATTTTGTGGGAATCGGCTGCGGATATCAATACAGTGTTAATTTTGCCAAAAAAGGGCTATTAGAGCTATTTATAACTTGGGGTCGCGTCAGGCATTGAGGGAATTCTTCAAGGAAATTGATATGTCAACACTGCCGTCGACATATGTATTAGAAATAGTAATCTTTGTTAGGAAGAATTTACACAATTTCTCAAAGAACATTGATAAGCCAAAAGCAACCAGAAGCATAGGAAAGCTCTAAACCACATCTTATAGACTGGCTAATACATCAAAATCATTCTTAGGAAATTGTATACAATTCTACAATAAAATAAAAAAATAAAAAAACTTACCTTACTGAGTTTATATTGAAATCTGTCATAAAACAAAAACTAATTTCCCGAGCATAATATTATAGAGTAAATGGTTATATCATGGATAGGGGATGATTGGCAGTGGGTCGTGCATCCTGCATGAGTAATCTATGCTTAAAAAAGGTGCAACCTACTGTGCAAAAATACAGTTATATTGTAAACTTATGAATGACGTAAACTTATTCTTGAAAAAAAAAATGCCTAGTTTCTTACGCCGGATCTCCACGGTTTTATTTTTCGAACAGGTGGTAATGCGTTTTGACATTCTTAGGTGCATTTTATAATGCCTAAATTGAAGAATAAAGAACTTCGACTGACTTAAGAGATAAAAAATACAAATACGATAAAAATAAATTAACCAACAACAAAGGCAAAGGGCTCGGTTGTGAGCTGTGCTTGCACATAGCGCTAAATCGTCAGCCCGCGCCGACTCACTGGGATAATAACTAAGAGATCATTTTTTAAAAAGGTTCAAGACTAAAGGTTGTCTGGTAAAGAATGCGCCAAAGTATTAAGCCTATCTTTCTGTTTTAAGTTATTTGTACCATTTATAAAATAAAGTTCCCTTAAACAAGTACTTCCGAAAAACTACTGGTTCGTCCCAAACTGAGATCTCGTGACGTGATACTCAAAAAAACCCATTTTGTAAGAATATTTTTTATCAACATCGTAATATTCAAGCTTAAAGTTTGTTCATGTGCTAAGTAATCAACACATAAACATCTTTAACAGCTCCAGCAAATTTACCACAGAAATGCTGGCATTTTTTATTTCGTTTTAATATTCATAGGTATGATTCCCAATTTCAAAAACTTATGTATCAACTTTATGTATCTTGCTAAAAAATATTATTCTATTCAAACATTAATGGACCTATTAAGTTTAAAAATGTAATTGTATTAACCTAGTAATAAAATTAAAATAATAGTACCTATTACCTGAAAATTCAATAGTACCTACCTATATTAACAGTGCAAACAAGTTTTATAAACATCTTAGCCTAATTGTGCAAATTGTGGTTACACAGTTATCAACAAGTTTTTAGAGTTGTTGGTAATTCTGTAGCTCTGCCTACCCCACTCTGGGAATGAAGTCGTGAAGGTATGTATGTATGTATGTAAGTTTTATATGGTTATCGATATATTTTGAAACATTTCTGGTGGCATTCCTAAGTGGACTGCAGGATAGGGACGCACAACTCTTGAAAAAAGGTTCACTACATGTAGCTGTAAGAGTAGTCCTAATCTGCTGAACATCTTCTATCTTGGCGCCATCTAGCTAATTAGTAATTAATAAATTACTGGGTGAATTGCAATAAAAATTTAGTTAAGATAATTGAGATAACGTTAACTTTCTTTCATTGTTTTTCCTTTGTACAACGCAAATTATCCATACGATTATATGAATAATCTTTGTTACAAAAAGGAAAAAGTTAAGGATGGTTAAGGATTTTTTAATTGAGCCCTTAACTATGTAAAATAATTTTGCAATTCAACCCTACTCGTCGCTAGATGGCAGCTAAGTGAATAGTAACGTGAAAGACTACCTTACATTCAGTAGCTGAACTACGATAGAAAAAAAAACGATATTTCAGCATTTTTCAACCTTGAAAACTTAACATAAAGCTTAATTTTGTGCTACTATCAAAGTCAAAGTTCTTTATTCTTCAATTTAGGCATAATATAATGCACCTATGAATGTCAAAAAGCATTACCACAAATGGCAAAAAACATTATCAAAACTATGTTACGGCGTTTTTAGTTCGTAAGCTGTAAGCTGTAAACAATTATGAGGAGGTTGTTTTTGTAGTAGTTAATAGAGCGTAAGCGTAAGACGCACACATGTTTAAAAGGGGCGACATTGGGTCTTGTACGAATCTAAGGGTATACTAATGTTATGTTCTAACCTAACCAACTTTTCTGGCAGTATCGTTTTTGTTGGGTTGAAGTTCTAACCTAACCTAACCTACATTTGTGACACCATTTCGTTTCTGTTATGGTCGCAGTTCAAACCTAACCGACTTTTCTGACACAGTTTTGTTTCTGTTATTGCCGCAGTTCTAACCTAACCTACTTTATTACTGGTAGCAGTTCGTTACTAAGTAATATGAGGCTGGATCAAATAGTACCCGAGTTTAATGGCAGGTGGCGTTACTAAGGAAGGTTGGCATTACCGTCGCACCGCGTTTCCTTGAAATTCTTATCACGTTATGTTAACAACATGTGGTCATAAAGAAATACATTAATTATTTTTAATTATAAGTTTCTAATGAGGAGGCAAAAATTTCTTACATTCATTACTAAAATTGCATTCTAACTGTTCACTTACTGTGCTTGTTTACTAAACCAAGTGTTTTTTTTTATATGATGGCGTTGGAACTAGAAGGTAAGGGCTATTTATTTTCATTGTTAGCACTGAATTAAACTTAACATGTAATATTTAAAATGTACCTCATTTTTAGGAGTCAAACTTTTTACCATCATTTTGAAATTAAATAGTCATAAAAATATATTACCCCAAGTTACTCCAATGTAATTTTTTTATATGTTAGGCCTATGCTATTGTAGTTTTAGAAAAATGTTGTTTTAACCCTCGGAACTCATCGCATTAAAAAAAATTCAGTTGTCAAGTTTGTCGTGTCAAGAATAGATTTTTTTGAAGAATGGCTCAAACATTCCAAACCGAGCAAAACCGAAGAATTATTTAGTTTTTTACTGTCAAAACATGATTTGAGCGGTGCAACAATAGATTCCCTGAAGACCCTAAGAGCGAATATTACAAGATTCTCGGCGAAATTTGACGAACGATGGAAACTTGCAGGGAAGAAGAGATAAGCCTTTTGTAAAAAGTATTCAGAGTGGCTGCAAGGTGCAGAATTTATATTTGAAGTGTCCATAGAACCATCTGTCCCATCGTCATCTGCAGAAAGCCTACAAAATCCTGGACCTGGTAGACCAAAGAAGGAGTTTTTGGAATCCAGCCTGAAAACAAAGCGGCGAAGAGTCGACGAAAAGCAGAAGAAGACCACAGTGACCAAATGAGCAGCGACGAAGCCTTGGCCTACTACATTGACTCGAAGTCCACATCATTTACATACAAGCTGACTCGGAAGGTATGCATTCAAATAAAATCTAAAGTATTTCCATCAATGTATAGCGTTAGGAAGTCTAAGATTGCTTGTTTTCCACCAGAGGAAAAGATAGTTGTGACTGAAACTCGAGCTGAGATTAAAGTTCAAGCCGACATATATAAAACAGCCGAACGTTTGGTATCAGCTCAAGAAGAGGTTTTCAACTGTATTTTGCCTCTTTCTTCATTCACACTCATCAGCAAATGGGGTTGCGATGGCAGTTCAAAAAAATTCACTGATTGCAATGACACGGATGAATATTTGTTTTTATTTTCATTCGTTCCCATCCGACTATGTAATGATTTTGGCAATATTGTTTGGCAGAATCCTCGCCCATCCTCTACAAATTTATGTCGCCCAATAAAATTTATCTTTTCCAAAGAGACCAAAGAAATTACTGTTGCTGAAACTAATATTGTTTTGGAAGAGATAAACGAATTGTTGCCTACGATTTGTATAGTGAAGGGAACCGTGATTCAAGTCAAACATAAAATGCTTTTGATCATGGTTGATGGGAAGGTTTGTAACCATACACCGGCTTCGCGGGGGCAAAAATGTACCAGTGCTAGTGATTCATTAAAAATCGACTTAGTTTATCGACATCCATAAAAATAAATTTTTAACCATCATTATCATAACTAAACTAATGGCTAAGTTTGAATACGTTTAACTATGTGCAAACCTCTTTCATTTATACTTATCGCAACTATAAACAACCGATATCTGACATTGACTGTGTCGAGTCACTTTTGACAACCATTGAATCATTGAATAATTCATCTAGTAGGTACCTACAACAATATTATTTAGCATTCCGGTCAATTAAAACTATCTTTTTGTTTCTTAAGGCGGCTAAAAATGCCTCGCAAGAAAAAAGATCATTCATCTTCCTGGAAACCTGACCATTCAGATATAGATGATAAAGGTACGACTTTCTTTTGCAAGAAATGTAAAATTCATAAGTCACGAAAAAAGTTTTCCGTACAAAGGCATATAAGAAGCCAAAGGCATAACAGCGTCGCTAAAAACCAAAACGTATTTAACCTGGATTTGCTAAAATTTATTTTAGCTTGCAACATACCATGGACCCAGGTGGGAAATCCCATTTTCATCAATTTTATATCTGATTGCATATTCGGGAAATATGGTTCAGAAACATATATTCCCAACGAATCAGTTTTGAGAAAAACGACCTTAGACATCGCTTATAAGGAGACGATGAAACAGATTAAGGCTAAACTAGGAAATTCTAGAATTTATGTGAGTGTAGACGAAAGTACAGATGCCAATGGGCGTCAGATTGGGAATGTAATAGTTGGAGCACTATTAGAAAATGAAATAGGTACCCCACACATAATATCTAGCGTTTGTCTAGAGGAAGTAAATAATGTTAGTATAACAAATCTTATTCAAAATGCCCTGGAGAAATTGTGGGGAAGTAACCACAACAAACATGATAAAGTTTTGTTGCTTCTTACGGATGGCGTAGCCTACATGCTAAAAGCTGGTAAAAATTTGAAAAAGGTTTTTCCGAATTTAGTACATGTCACATGTTTGGCACATGGAGTAAATAGGGTGGCCGAACAAGTGCGATTATTGTTTCCTGCTGTAAATAATTTAATCTACTATATAAAAATAAGTCGGGTATTCCTTCCTGACGCTATAACTCCAGAACGCCTGGACCAATTTGGCCAATTCTTTTTTTGAAATGTTCGTTGAAGTTCAAGGATGGTTTTTACGGCGAGAAAAATTTAAAAATCCACCGAGAAAGTCAGGAATTTGCAGCGGGGCGAAGCCGCTGGCGGGCCGCTAGTTGCTTATACAAAAAAGGTATTTCTGAAATCACCTAAAATAATAAAAATATTTCACCAAATGTTACCGAACGTTCCTTTGCCACCACAGCCGACGATAATACGATGGGGAACATGGATGAAAGCGGCTATTTACTATCATAAATATTTACCAGCCATCAAGCAAGTCGTATCAACATTTAATAACAAAGAATCAACGTGTATATTGAAAGCAAAACGGGCAATGAATGATATAAACATTCTCAACGATTTCAAATGGATAACCAACCATCTATCCATCATAGCAAGTACCATTGAAAAATTACAAACACAAAATTTAAGTCTAGAAGCCAGTTTGAATATTGTCCATAAGTTAAAAGTACATATATCAAGATTACGTTTGAATCCTCAAGGCAAAATTATTCACAAAAACTTCAAACAGTGTTAGAGAAAAACGTCGGCATTTCAACTTTAAAAACATTAAATGATTTGGTATCCGGAAAAGAAATAGAACTGAGTCATATAACAGAAATTCATCAATACTATAAATTGTTTAAATTTGCTCCAATTACTACAGTTGACCTAGAAAGGTCATTTAGTTGGCTAAAATGGATATTGTCACCCAGGCGACGAAGATTAAAGTCTGAAAATGTGGAAAAAAAATTGATTGTATATTATGAAAATTATATTAAATATTAAAGAAAGTTAATTCTTCAAAAAGTTTATTTTTGTATATGTAGTTTTCTTCTTCATTCAAATTCTTGAAATTACACAACGTTTGTACGCCATTTTTATCGATATCAACTAATAAAATTAGTTTATTGTGTCCTCGCACTATTGAACGTCAGTACAGATTTGCCCCCGCGAAACCGGTGTATGTTTGTAACTCTTTGACAGCCACTTCTTCTGCCCAGAAATGCTTTATATGTGGGGCTACTCCGAAGCTGATGAATGATGAATCGAGAGTGTTTACAGCTAATCAAGACCATCTAGGTTTTGGTTTATCTACATTGCATGCTTGGATAAGATGTTTTGAGTGTTTGCTTCACATTAGTTACCGTTTAGATATAAAAAAGTGGCAAGCAAGGAGTGACTCTGACAAAACTAGTATGTAACAACGCTCAGATCAGTGGCGGTACTGCCATATAAGCCCAAAAGCCGGGCTTGCCTTGCCTTACAAAAATAACTATTCATTAAATCCACGTAATGTATTAGATAGGTATTTCACCTTCGCGCGCCGCGCGCTCTCACTAAATTCTTCAAATCAAATTACATGCAACAGTAGTACCTACTAAATTTTACCGCGCACCGCCGGCCGCCACCTACGTAGCACAGCGCTCAGCGCTGTGCGGCAACCAATCGAACTATTCATGACGCAGCTAGCTCGTATCTCGCTCGCACGTATTGGCTTGCAATCGGGCTTTCATATTCTCTGTCTTACCCACCGAAACGGCATATGCCCAAATACGACTGTTCGTGTATTAATATGGCAAATAGTATGAGAGTTTAAGCCATGCTTGCGTATGAAGTTGTACACGAGTCCATAGTAAATGCGAAATTCGCCTCGCAATGGCGCGGAGCGCGAGTTGAGCCGCGGTAGCGGCCAACTTCACTTCATTGCTATTTGTTGACTTGTTGAATAGTTTGTTTAAGGCGTTGAGCGGCGCGGTCAGTGCAATAATAAGTTTTTTTTTTGTGGTGTTGTGAGTTGTGATTCAATTAGATTGACAATGGAGGAAGTCCCGTGTGACTGTGATATTTTAAAGTGTGCACAAACTTTGCTTGTCGACGGAAAGGTAAAATGTTTGAACTTTGTAGAGATAAAGGTACCTACTTATTTCTTCGGCAAAACCTACGCCTGACTTGTGTATTTCTCAGAGTAGTAAATCGCACAAAAGACAGTTTAACAGGTCAGTGTACAAAACTCATTGGATTGTTGGTTGTTCGCACTCTAATAAGTTATATTGCTGGTGTTGTATTTTCTTTTCTAACGACAAAGACGTGTGGAATACATCTGGTTATGAAGATTTAAATAATTTAGCTGGCGCCATTAAAAGACACATGCATTCTCAAAAACACATGAACGCGGTAATTTATTTGAGTGATTTTGGTAAACAGCGAATTGAGACATCTTTATCGCGCCAATTATCAGAGGAAATTACAAAACATAACATGCGTGTTGACAACAATAGTAGCGTTTTTCAAAGATTAGTCGATGTTGTTTGTCATTTAGCACAACAAGAACTTCCCTTCAGAGGTCACGATGAGTCTAAAACTTCATTGAACAGGGGTAATTTTTTAGAGCTTGTGTCGCTACTTTCGAAATATGTACGGTACGAAATAGGTATGTAATTTTTAGGTAGGTAATTGAAATAAAAGTAAGTAGGTACTTATTGCTTTCTCCCTAGGCAAGCAAAGTTAAAAAAAGAAGATGAACCTTTATTTTATTCTCTCAAACAAACCAAGCTGCTTTTTTCAAGGCCACCGAAAGTATGCAATTGCTGATATGTCTGTAAAATTATATCTAGTGGTAACATGCCTTCAGGGAGCTTTGGTGAGCTCGTCCACGTAAGCAAATGCCTATACAACTGCAGAGTGAAGTGAAGATTGATCAGTATAAATAAATAAGGTAACAAGATAAATTTATCCATAATAACCGTAAAAACTACAAAACATATCTCTCGGCTTGCCCTATTCTGAAACCCTAGGCACGCCACTGGCTCAGATGACATAATAAATGCCTTTAAAATTAAAATGGGGCTCATTGTAGATAAGCCAAAACCTGGATCTGGCAATACAAATGATGGAAATAACGCTCGGCGTTTTTTTTTAAATCCCGAGTTATGTGCAAAAATAACAGGGTTAGATGTTTCAATTATTAAAGAGTTTAGCATTTTACTCCGGCATCATCAGGATATGAAACTAATATCGTTAAATTAGAAATCTTAACAGAAAAAATTAGACAGCTTTATTTGAAGCTCTATCCGTGGTATAACATGCCTGCTACTGTGCATAAGTTGCTTATACACTCCTGAAATCGTAAAGTCTGCCCTTTTGCCCATTGGGCAACTTTCTGAGGAAGCTCAAGAAGCACGTGACAAGGATTGTAGGAGATTTCGCCTTAACAATACACGAAAGCAGTCACGTATTGCCACGAACAGAGATTTGCTTAATTGTTACTGATAACATCTGACCCAGTTATTAACAGCTTAAGACAGGTCCCACAGAAAAAAACGGGAAGTTTACCTGTAGAAGTCTTAGATTTGTTAATTTCCCCTAGCAATATTGTAAATAATGTAATTACTAATAGTACTGTTGTCACTGTTAATCATGACTATTCAACAGACGATTCACCTGATGAGATGGATGAGTAATTAGTTAACGAGGTTAGAATAACTAGCTATAAGATTAGAATTAATTGTAAATAATGAAAGAATATTTTGCTATAAGATTAGAATAATTAGTAAATAGTATTAGACTAAGTAGTTATGCTAAATTATTATTTTTTCCTTGTCACGTAAATAAATTTAACCTGTTTTCATACATATTTTATGACGATTTTAATTTTTTCCACTTAAAACCAGTTTATTGTATAAATATTGTTTATTGTGTGGTTGCCGGGTTAGAATAGTGCCACTCCATGTCTTCCCGTGGATGTCGTAAAAGGCGGCTAAGGGAATAAAGGCTGGTAGTACTGTTAGGCGATGGGCTTGCAACCTGTCTCTAATACTCTTGTAAACTTCTTAGCGCAAACATGTACGTTCCTCTAAAGAGGTTGCAATGATTCCGATTTAAATTATAGCGGTTCTAGGAAATGTATGTAAAGAATTTCATATCAAGATAACTCCATGTTCTCCCTTAGCAAAAAATTTGAAAAAAATACATATTATAGGACGTTAGTGGGAGTTTTACCAGTGAAAAAATTAGAGCGGTCTCTAACATGGAAATGATAAAAAAAAATGAAAAGTTTGAATGGGTTTTTTTAAAAAAAATTCTATGGTATAATGAAAATATAATTTTGGCCATTTGATCATCTTGGTTAAATGTACATTATATGCCAAGCTCATTAAAATTGGTTAACAGGAAAAAAAAATATCAAAGAAAAATTAAATATAGTTTTTTTTTTTTAAACGACAACTATGATATTTAGGGTGCTCAAATTTGGCAAAACAATTACTAATGCAAAGCCACACAATCTATAAAAATTACAAGCCCAAACTCAAGGGGGGCAAAATCTCTTAGCTTATCCTGGCACGGCCTTTGTCAATGACCCGTTACTGAATTATCAACAAGTTTTTAAAGTTGTCGGTAATTCTGTAGCTCTGCCTACCCCATTCTGGGATCACAGGCGTGAAGGTATGTATGTATGTATGTATGTATATAAATATTCATACATGTAATAATCCATAATAACAACAAATAAAGAAAGAAATGCAAAAAAATAATATTGTCCGGCTAGCTTGTTCTACGCGGATCACTGTGCGTCGCGTTGAAATTATCAAATAAAAAATGAAAACTGTCAATAGTGTCAAAAAGGAGACACGTTGTTCCATCATGAAAACGCACCAGCACATTCATCCAAAATTATCACTGCCAAACTAACTCAACTACGGTACGAATTGCTGCCACACCCGCCTTACTCACCGGATCTTGCTCCCTGTGACTTTTTTCTGTTCCACAATATGAAAACATGGCTCGGGAGAAAGAAATTCAGGTCAAACGTGTATTTTGAAGAGTTTAACAAATGCTACTTTTTGTAGGTGTAAAAGAAATGGCCGAAACTCTGCGAAAAGTGTAGGGACCTAGAAGGAGATTATGTTCAAAAAAAAATATATATACAGGGTGTCTGGAAAACCTTCGGAGAAAATTTAACTGTAGATAGGGTGGATGATTTGGATCATCCCTATATTGGTAACTTTTGTTTAAGTTAATATTTGACTGAGTTACAGACAGATTTATCATCGACTTTCCTGACGATGCTCTCAGTGTGCCCCATCTTAACTGATTCATTCATAATATCGTCGGTGATACTGCAAAACCGCGTAAGTAACAAATTTATGATAGAGCAAAATAAACCTTACGGTCTTATTAAAAAGGTGCATTTTGCTCCTTATTTAAAATGTCACTTACGCGGTTTTGCAGTTTCACCGACGATATGTGTCACAACGTAATGTAAATAAACAAGTTGTTCCTTATGAACAATGTTTCCAATCATGGTCAAAAGCTCCATGGAGTTTAGAAAACTGACACATTATCCTGTAATGTGAATGAAAAGACGGTGTCTGATAAGGGCTATTATGTGAAATAATCTAAAACTGAAACTTACGATTATGATTTTTACTCACACTTTTCTCACACTCACACGGCTAAAATAGCACTTGCACTCGTAGCTGTAGGCACATTACTTCTTTTACGAGATCATGATTCATGGCTGTATTTCATTGATTTGTACCACTATCAGGGCTTCCGACGAATAAAAAACACAATAATTAATTATTGACAATTTGACATATTATCTTTTTAAATCTTGGACCATTAAAACTCTTTATGAAAAGAGTTTTAGGTTTCATTTGTAAACAAAAAATCCTACCTACACGTTACGTTTTATCAAAATTACATTTAAATCTGGCATCATACATGTTGTTGCTAGATATTCGTATCATAGAAGAAAGAGAAAAATAGGATCGCTTTGTAAGAAGAGGTTACGTGATTACACTCTGTGGTAAAAACCCTTAAAAGAAAAAGGCCACTAAAGCCGGCTACTCACACACCTGCTGCAGGGGCAATATGGGAATTGGACCCTTGATTGCCTCCTTAATTGTGATGTGTGTAGGCAAGCAGGAGCAATTTTTAGATTGGGCCTGCGGCAAGGCGGCAGGGGCGCAAGACCTTCCTAGCTCCCTAGATTGTGTCTACCGCCCTGCAAGGTTGCTGCGTGTGTAGTAGGATTGGGGCAATTCCAGTCAGTTCATTGGTGACAACCGAGCGGAGTGGACAAAAATGGAAAAAATGGTGTTACCATAGCCAGGAGCTCTTCAAAAGAATCAATATCCATTCGCAAAAAGTTTCTAAGATCATCTACTTCCAATTCTTTCATAATATTCATGTGGCACAATTTGCTTCGTTTCTGCAACCAATTCTTCACCCAATATCTTCTCTTCCTTTTTTTTTTGGTAGCACCACAGAAAGTGCCAAGGCGATACCAATCCTCTGGTGTTTCGACAATACAGGAGGCTTTCTCGTGGACGTGCGTTCAGCGGGACTATCAGTTACACACTGAACGGCAGGCTAGTGTGTAGAGAACAGCCTAAAATGACCGGTATTGCCCCTGCAGCAGGTGTGTGAGTAGCCGGCTTAAGGAACACCCAGAAAATATAAAACGTGGTCTACAATCACAATCAGTCAAGGAAGCGATGTCACAAGCGAAGCGATGTTTGGTTTGGGGTTTGTTTTGTTTACTTGCATGTGATGTGACTTCACATCACACTCACAGGTTATAAAGTATTTCTAACATCACATAGCGTTTTTGCCACAGATTAAATTTCAAAAAAAATCCTTATTATTTCGTGTAATTTCCAAAAAAATAGACATAATTTAATGTGAAATAAAGTGAAATACGTTATTTTACGCTAGTATCAGATAGGATGACCACAATTTGTAGTATATTTTCAATGTTGTCAAATAGCCTATTATAATCAATTATGCGACGACCTTTATATCCATCGACAAAATGTTTTGCACTTGGACTTTTGGCTACTGCCACAAATACCATGCGGATCAAAAGGAAAGAACCAGCAGCCAGCAGCGCTTTCTCCCCGTCTGGTTGCCCTGAAAATCAGCGCGTGCAGCGTCACGGCATGTCTGACACTATGATGCTGAGTAGCACCCAATTTGGTGCATAATTATTTTATAAAATAGTTTTAAGGTTTTGTTTTAAATTATTTTCTCACTGTATTTAATTTGATTATTATTTTTCTGTGGTTTGCACCAATAAACGATTTTCTTTTTCTCCTTTTTTTTCTTCAATACGGAGAGCAATAATCGGATCGTTCAATCCGTCTATTTGAACTTTGAGAAGTCTATGAATTTATGGCTGTCATTAGATGTCAGTGTTAAATTATGTTATTTTCAATATTCACGTCTTCAATATTTTTGCTGTAAATCAGTTATATGGGCTACTTTAGAGCAGAAAACAATGGTAAATGGTTAGATCTCGACAGTAAAAGACGGACGATATGATCAGTCTCGGCAAAACATGAACAAGAGACCTAGTGATTTCACATTTAAAACCAATTAGTGTTCAAATTGCAAAAACGAAAATACAGTAAGTTGCACTAAAATTACTCATTTATTTTTATTATAATGCTACCTTGATTTTTGTTTACATGGAGCGAACTGTTTGTTTACATGGAGCGAACTGTTTGTTTACATACCATGTGACAACGTATGGTCTCAGGTCATTGACCTCGGACATTGAATTTTGACGTAAGATACTACGAACTGTTGGAGTAGTATACTATCAACGTCAAAATGTCAAGGTCGAGATATCGGCTGCGATACATCAAGTAACAAAATGAATATAATTAATCCATCTTTTTTTTTACATTAACAGAAACAAAAATGAACCATACCCCCGTGATCAGAATCGTGCCAACTATTACCCCCCCAAATTTCTCCGAAGGTTTTCCAGACACCCTGTATATGTATATATGCGTCTTCATTTCTAACACGGGAACTTTTTCATCCACCCTCATATTATGCTATGGTACAACTATTCCATAATAAATTCGGCGAAATTAATATTCAGCTACACGAAATTCTCCGAAATTAAAGTTGGCGATATTAGCATTCTGCTTTTCAAAATTCTGACGGAAGATTATGCGCTATGACAGTTATGCTATGTATACTATTATGCTAAAGTATCATTTAGCTTAAACAGTTTCAGCGATAACTGTTACGCGAAACGAATTTCGGATAATCGATATTATGCAAGATGAAGGGAACCCGTGCTACTGTTTAGCGCCAAACACTGTCTCCGCGCTGATTTGTCGCTTGTCGCTCTCATCTCTTTAAGAAGCGTACTGCTAGTACAGGGATAGAGTATACAATAACATTACTTGTCCAATACTCACGCATAGTTGACGCTGTCGGACTGGCCATTGTAGCGGCAGCCGAGGCCATTGCTGCGCGTTTCTTGTTCCTTATGGTGACGGGCGGAATTGGTCCCATGCCGGTCATCGAATGTCCAGAATCTTTGCTCGAACCCGGAACGCAACTAATCCTAACAAAAAATACCCGATTTAAATCCTGTGATAAAACCACTTACAGTCGATTATTATGTCCTGAATAGCTTTACAGTTGCGACTTCGTATGCGGGGATTCAATCAATAATTTCAAAAATGCAGAAACTAGAACATTCATCTTCAAAAATGACATCACTAATAACTCGCTTTTGTTGCCAACTGTACTACTAACAGCCATTATGGAGTTCCCATTGCCACTTTCCTTCTCCACCGTCATATCATAGCAGCTGGTTAGTACGGTCGAGTTCATAAATATGTGTAGACTTTAGTACCTTGTCTATTTTCATATCGTGACGACATGGGAGTGACGTTTAAAAACAAAGATGAACAAACAAGATAATGGCGGACATAAAACAACCGATTGAATTTCAAAATGACCAATCCGTATTGTAACGGGAAGTAGGGCATATAACTTTTTTGTTAAATTGTTGAATGTAATTATTTTGTTTTCATAAAATTGTTATTTATCATTTTTATCATCGCTGGAACCGTAAACCGTAAAAGTGTAGATAAGGTTAGGGTAGTCTGGTTTGATTTATAAAAATCCCGAAAGCAACAGTTACTGAAAATAATACGTTATGAATTCAGATGATTAAGTACGATGTATACCATTTTATTAGTAAAAAATATTGTGATATGGACTCTATTACGGGACACAAAAACTTCGAAGAAAAATAAAAAACCTCGCCATATTGGCGAAATTATAAACAGACATTTCTATTGCAATTCACGAAACATAAATAAAAAATATATTATTTTGCGACACGGTTGCGACCCTATTTCTACACCGTGTCCAATAAGTTTGCATACAGTTTAGATTCTCAATAAAATAAATGTACAAACAGTTAATACAATCAAAAGTATATTTTATTAATAATATTTACACACACACACACGTATGTATAATATTTACAACAAATGTTTCGGAATAACTCCACCTTTAACCTTTTTTACTAGCTTCAAACGTTTCGCAAATGAATCACACGCGGCACGCACCGCTTCCATTGGTATTTGGTCCCAAATATGCTCGATAACCTTTTTGAAATGATCCAGGTTTGCGATTTTATAATCATGTAGTTTCGAGAGCATGTACGACCACACGTAATAATCTAAAACATTCAAGTCCGGAAAACTGGGTGGCCATTCATGTTTCAGCAGAAAATCGGTCAAATTAGCCTGACACCACGCTTGAACAGCGTTTGCCGTGTGTGAAGGAGCTCCGTCTTGTTGGAAAACATAATATTCGTTCTGAAACATCCTTTTTAAATTTGGAGCAACAATTTTCTCCAAAACCTCGGATTTATAGTATTGAACATTGATTTTAACGCCTTTATCGATAAATACTAGAGCTAGTTTACCCCGCTTACAAACTGCACCCCACACCATCACCGATGGTGAGCTCTGGAACCTAGGAACATTTTTCTGGTTGTCCGGAATGTCTTCTATCATTGGTGCCCATAATCGATCATTTTGGGCGTTATGAGGCTGTTCTAACAAGAACAGTTTCTCGTCAGAAAATACAAACTCATCCCCTGCGTGCCAAGAAAGTATTATGTTGGATCTTTGTACTCTCTTTTTCTTGGTCGCTTCGGAAATGCCATGAACTTTTCGTTTTTTGTAGGCATGGCATCCAAGATCCACCCTCAAAATATTGTGTACCAATCCTTTTGAAATTTTCAGCTCGGCAGCCAATTTTCGGATAGAACGGTGTTTTTTCCGCCGAAGTCGCTCTCTCCCAATCTTTACTACTCTATCTGTTCTAGCTGAACGTGGCCGACCGGATATTTTCCTGTCTTCTACTGAGGAGGTCTCTTTATACCTTTTGATTGTGGTGTAAACTAGATTGCGTTTAATTCCAAGGGGTTTTAAGGCCTTAAAGTAGCACCTGGGCTGTCGCCATTGCTAAATTTTCTGATAATCGTTTCACGAAACTGTTTCATCGTGGATTAAAAGAAAACTACAAATGCTTGATGTTTGAAACTATTGTATTTTGTTAACGACACCATACTTTATTAATTAAAATAAGAATTCCATGGCCTGTAGTCTGTATGTCTTTAGGGTTAGTGCAAAAAGATGTGTATTCGAACTTATTGGACACGGTGTATTGTGATGCAAAATGCTCAGACATGTGTTTAAATATTTTTTTAGTTATTCCGTCATACTACCGTAAAACATTCCTAATAAAAAACACTACCATTTACTTCTTAAAAGGTATTTCTAATGCTAAAGAAACCAGGTATAAATGAGATATATTACACTTAAATTTGGGATTTATGTAAAGGTACCGAGCTTTATTTCAGTTTCATGGTAAGACTTACTAGTTTTGAATCTTATCTAATGTAATTATGAGTACCTAATGTCGATGATGATGGCGACAATATTCTTATTGTTCAAGGAAATTTTGAGACTGTGCTTAATATTAACAACAATTGTGATATCTCTTCCCGCATTACTGGAGAAAAGCACTATACAAGCTTCGGCCGGGAAGGGCAGTAGCTGCACTCGTATACACAGGGTTATTGGTAATTCGACGTATTCCCGTTAGGAGGTGATAGGGGTGACTATTTGCGCTAATTTTAACCCCCATATGCGTTATGCAAAAGTGAACCATTTTTGAGTTATCATGTTTTTTAGCTTTTTTGAAAATAAGTCAAAAATGCAACATCAAAAATTTATTAAAAAGAAAGTATCAATTTAAATCTCATTTTTTCTTCTGATTTATACAAACCATTAAACACTGGTTATTTATCAATATTCAAACAACAGTTATCGGTCCAAATTTAAAAATGCGAGACGAAAAACGATATTATTTCGAGATTTTTTTATCCACTAAAATGCCTTAAAAACAAAATAATCGTTATGAAACTTGGCTTGCAGATTAATTAAAAAATATATCCGTTTTCCTAGCTCTCCAAAAATGCATAACAACTAGGAACTTATTTCAAAGAAACTGAAAAAAAATGATCACAAAGGAAGCAGGCGGAAATTTGTATTCGAACTAAACTAAGGATTTAGAAGACGCGTCTTTTTTGAAAAAAAAATCTTTGGACCGACGAATTCAAATTCGATCAAGATGGGATTACTAACTACCACAATGAACATTATTAGAGTGAGAAAGTGCACAACGCCGTTTTTCGGTCAATGTATGGATGGGAATAATTGATGATAATTTAATTGGACCACATTTTTTAATGAAAAATCTAAATGCAGCAGCTTACGAACATTTTTTGACAAATGAAATGTTTGCCCTCCTCGAAGACGTGTCTTTGGCCACAAGGCAAAACATGATATACCAGCAAGACGGGTGTCCTGCACATTTTGGTGTCAATGTAAGGCGATGACTCGATAACCATTTTCCTAATCGTTGGATAGGGCGAGGAGGACCCATTCCGTGGCCTGCGAGAAGCCCGGACTTAACGCTGCCGGTTGATTTCTATGTCTGGGGTCACATGATATCCATAGTTTACGACACGTCTCGCCTGTGTCTTCCGCGGAAGAACTCAAGACAAGAATTATAAACGCAGCAAATGTTAAGTCACAACTCAGAAAAAGAATGCGACTTTGCGTACGCAATAGGGGAAGTCAGTTCGAGCAAGAACTTTAAATAGGCTAAATTACAAAATGTGTTAATTGTTACTTTTTTTTAAAATTGTTATTACTATTAAACTGTTACTGGTTCTAAATTTTATTTTAAAATAGTTTTTTTGTTTTATTGACATTGGGTATAGCTTTTCATTAATTTCATTGGCATTTTTAAAGAACTACATTGTGTTTAATTCGAATACGAATTTCCGCCTGCTTCCTGTTTTTTTTTTTTTTTTTCAGTTTCTTTAAAATAAGTTCCTAGTTTTTATGCATTATTGGAGAGCTAAGAAAATGGTTATGTTTTTAAAATAATCTGCAAGCCAAGTTTCATAACGTTTTTTTTTGTTTTTGGGTGGATCAACTTTTTGTTGTTGTTATTCTGTCCCGTAAGCCAGGAGACAACAGTGATAGAGTTTCTTAGAAAAACTGTTATAATATATACTTCCAGCACACTCAGGAGAAAGGCCATAAAAGAATGGGTGCGTAATTGCCAATAAAACAGTTTTTTAGTGGACTTATATCCTTTGAAATCATAGTTTTAAAGAGTGACCCAGGAGACGTCACCGTGGCAACGAGCTACAAAGAAAAGTTGATTGACCCTTTTAATGCATTTTAGTGGAAAAAATCTTTAAGAAATATTGAAATAATATAGTTTTTCATCTCGCATTTTTAAATTTGGACCGATAATTGTTGTTTTAATATTGATAAATAACCAATGTTTCATCGTTTTTATAAATCAGAAGAAAAAATGAGATTTAAATTGATACTTTTTTTTCAATAAATTTTTGATGCTGCATTTTTGACTTATTTTGGAAAAAGCTAAAAAACATGATAACTCAAAAATGGTTCACTTTTGCATAATGCATATGGGGGTTAAAATTAGCGCAAATAGTCACCCCTATCACCTCCTAACGGGAATACGTCGAATTACCAATAACCCTGTATATAGCGCGACCTTCACTTGTCCCGCAACCAACGGTCTTTTCCCGTTCACTGCAGTAATGTACTAATTATTTAGGTAAACATTTTTATCAGATAAGAAGTGGTGCGGCAAAAAAATAGCAGCACATAATATAGATTTTATTTTTAATTTGTGGTAATTTCTAAGCAGTGCATTTTTAATAGTAATCTGTAGATTCGGCGTCAAAAAAATCGCACCTTTTGGTATGTTGACTTCAAGCAGCTATAAACCCTATTTAATCTAAGATAAGGTATGAGTGTTGGGCCTCATTTTAAAGGTTATTGAATCCTATAATTAATAAAAATGTGATAATGACTACTAATCTTAAAAAAATCGTTTTTCATGAAAAGAGGAAAAACATTTATTCACGCCAAAATTACACAATCTAAAAACATAACAAAATTAAAAAATACAGTAAAACAAATTCTTAAAACTAAACTTAAAACCTAGTGTTACCTCCCCTAGCCCTAATTACAGCCTCCATGCGATCCTTCATTGACCTCACCAACGTCACGATGCGTTCTTGAGGAATGTCACTCCACTCCTCGACGACGGCGTCCCGAAGCTGTTCAAGGGTGGCAGGGGCAGTATCACGAGACCGCACCCGGCGTTACAGATCATCCCAAAGATGCTCTATGGGGTTCAGGTCAGGACTTCTCGCTGGCCACTGTATCACGGGGATCCCAACCTGATCAAGGTAGTCCCGAACAATCAACGCCGTATGAGAGCGGGCGTTGACGTGCACGAATGTGAATTCAGGCCCGACAAAACCAGCATACGGGACCACGTGGTCCTCCAGGATCTCTGTGATGTACCGATGAGCAGTCAGGGACCCCTGGGCACGTCCACCTCCAGTGCGGGAGACGCACACAAGGTCTGTTTTGCCCTGGATTGAAATTCCGCCCCAGAACATGCAGGATCCTCCTCCGTAGCTGACGGTTTCTTCAAAGCAGGCTCGTGAGTACCGCTCTCCCTGCCTCCTGTACACTCTTCTACGCCTATCGTTGCAGAAAAGGCATACCCTCGTCTCGTCGGAGAAGAGGACAGACTTCCATTGTTCGAACGTCCAATCCACGTGGTCTCGGGCAAACTGAAGTCTGACTCGCCTATGCTCTGCTGTCAATTTGGGGCCCGTAGCAGCCCTACGAGGCAGGATTCTCTTCTCTCGCAGCCTTCTTCTTACTGTGGAGACGCTCACCGACGTCCTCCGAGCTGTTCGGAGCTGCTGTTGCACCTCAACAGCGTTGGAGAATCGGTTACGCAAACACGTCGACACAATATAGCGGTCGTCTCTGCCGGAAGTGCAACGTCGTCTCCCAGATCCATGCTTCCTGATGTAGCCTCCAGTCTCCTGGAACCGCTGGGATACTCGTTTCACCCGGAAACGGCTTATGTTGAGTTGTCGAGCAACATCAACCTGCCGTAGTCCTGATTGCAGTAGTGCTACCACTTGAACTGCTTCTTCTGCCGTGGTATCCATTATACCGAAACTAATATTGTAATGTTCATATTTAAGAAACTACTGATTTTCTGACAGGGCACTACGGTGCTACAATTTTCTTAATAGCTATCGGCGATCTTCGTTTTTAGGGTTCCGTAGTCAAACTAGGAACCGTTATAGTTTCGCCATGTCCGTCCGTCCGCAGCCTAGCTCAGAGACTCTTAGTACTAAAAAGCTGTAATTTGGCATGAATATACATGTTAGTCACGCCAACAAAGTGGTAAAATGAAATCTAGAAAAACTTTTTTTTAGTGTACCTGCCGTACTACGTAACGATGTACGTAATGTGGGGGTGTATTTTTTTCTCGTCTTCCCCATAGCGTGGGGTGACGTTGGATAGGTCTTTCAAAAATAAAGTGGGTTATTAAAAAAAAAAATCTATTAAGGGCTCCGTTTATGAAATATTAAGCTGCCCGGTTTTTGTATGACACATGAGTGACAAATATACTGTCAGTTGCGAGTGCAAGCGTGATAGCGATAGCCGGACGAAAGCTATTAAAAAGCTGGGAATATTATAGTTGATCTCTCCTTTTCTGCAAATGAACTGTGCTACGAGTATGCCCCTTGAAAATAATGTGTTGAATTACCAATAACCCTGTATAACATACTTGTAGGTATAGGTGTACCAGAATCTCATGGCAAATGGGGAAATAAAAAAATGTAGAGGGCAATACTGGGGAAATTGGACTAAACGGTATTGATACTTGTGTAATTTTTAACCGATTCCAAAAAATTAAGAAGTTTAGATTCGACGATTTTTTTATTTTTTATGCTTTTAGGATTATTTAAAAAAAATATGACACTAGAGGTCTATTAAATTAAACTCTCAGTATAGGATAATAATTTAATATATCTGAGTACAAAGGACAATTTCATATATAGTATACCATGACTCAAACTAAGCTCTTTTGGTGTACAACGGTACTAGACAACGATATACACGTCAGCAGTATATATTTAGAAAGCAGTAGGTATAAAAAAATAAATATGAACTTAAAAACTTACAAACATCCAAGATTTGGTAGCAAAATTCTGTGCTCATCACACAAATTAATATGTCTCTACCGGTATTTGAACGCCTTGCGTCCGTGGGCAATTGAGCTACCGTGCCGTTTAAAGTGAGTATGTGTATTTATATACTATATCTTCTTATATACAGGGTGTCTGGAAAACCTTCGGAGAAATTTTAACTGTAGATAGGGTGGATGATTTGGATCATCCCTATATTGGTAACTTTTGTTTAAGTTAATATTTGACTGAGTTACAGACAGATTTATCATCGACTTTCCTGACGATGCTCTCAGTGTGCCCCATCTTAACTGATTCATTCATAATATCGTCGGTGATACTGCAAAACCGCGTAAGTAACAAATTTATGATAGAGCAAAATAAACCTTACGGTCTTATTAAAAAGGTGCATTTTGCTCCTTATTTAAAATGTCACTTACGCGGTTTTGCAGTTTCACCGACGATATGTGTCACAACGTAATGTAAATAAACAAGTTGTTCCTTATGAACAATGTTTCCAATCATGGTCAAAAGCTCCATGGAGTTTAGAAAACTGACACATTATCCTGTAATGTGAATGAAAAGACGGTGTCTGATAAGGGCTATTATGTGAAATAATCTAAAACTGAAAATTACGATTATGATTTCTACTCACACTTTTCTCACACTCACACGGCTAAAATAGCACTTGCACTCGTAGGCACATTACTTCTTTTACGAGATCATGATTCATGGCTGTATTTCATTGATTTGTACCACTATCAGGGCTTCCGACGAATAAAAAACACAATAATTAATTATTGACAATTTGACATATTATCTTTTTAAATCTTGGACCATTAAAACTCTTTATGAAAAGAGTTTTAGGTTTCATTTGTAAACAAAAAATCCTACCTACACGTTACGTTTTATCAAAATTACATTTAAATCTGGCATCATACATGTTGTTGCTAGATATTCGTATCATAGAAGAAAGAGAAAAATAGGATCGCTTTGTAAGAAGAGGTCGACGTGATTACACTCTGTGGTAAAAACCCTTAAAAGAAAAAGGCCACTAAAGCCGGCTACTCACACACCTGCTGCAGGGGCAATAAGGACCGTACCAGAATGAAAGTGGACAACTTTAAGATCATATAAATACTTAATTCTGCCTCACAGAGTAAAACTTTTTAGTCGTTTATACAGGCCACTTTAGTGTATTTTTTGACTATGACAAACATCAGTTTCAATTTTAATGCATTGTCAAGATGGGACGTATAAGCTTAGAAGTTCGCAAAAATATTTTGGACGATTGGTGCAAATTAAAAGGTGTGACGTTCAGAAAACTCGCTAAAAAGTATAAAGTTAGTCCGTCAGGTGTGCACAAATTAATAAAAAAGTTCGGTGAAACTGCTGGTTTGCAAGATCTGCCTAAGTCTGGCAGAAAGCGGGGATCATGGGACTCAGCACTGGAAAAGAAAGTGATGCGGATGTTTCTACAAAAACCATCCCTTTCGGTACGAGACGCCGCAAAAAAAGCCAATACGTCGCCCTCAACGATTCAGCGAATCAAACTCAGGTGTAATTTAAAAACCTACAAAAAACAAAAACAGCCCAAACGAGATGATAAGCAGACCGCAGCTGTCCGAAAACGCACCAGAAAACTCTACGATCGTGTACTAACCAAAAAAAGGTTATGCATAATAATGGATGACGAAACATACTGTAAATTTGATTTTAAAACCTTACCAGGACCCCAGTTTTTTACAGTACCCATTAGTAAAAAGGTTAGTCAAAAGGATAAGGCAATCTATGTAGAGAAATTCGGCAAGAAGATATTAGTTTGGCAAGCAATTTAACAATGCGGGATGCGGTCTAAAGCATTTTTTACTACAGACAACTTAAACGCCGAATTATATCGCAAGGAGTGCTTACAGAAAAGGCTGCTACCCTTCATCAGAAAGCACAGGATACCAACTCTATTTTGGCCAGACTTGGCATCATGCCATTATTCTAAAGCTACACTAGAATGGTATACAGCAAACAAGGTCGACGTAGTTGGAAAAGATATGAACCCTCCTAACTGCCCTGAAGTCCGGCCTATTGAAAGGTACTGGGCTATAATGAAGCGGTACCTACAAAAAAGTGTCAAAGCTGCAACGTCAGTCAACGACTTCAAGAATAAATGGAATAGGGCGTCAGAAAAAGTGACAGACTTGGTCGTCCAAAATGATGAAGAATATTAAAAGAAAAGTCAGATTGCAAGCAAAATAAGCAATTTACAGGGAATCCTTTAAAATAATTTATTGAGAAAATGTTAAAATTTCATTTATTTCATATTTTATTTGTAATTATTACTTTGATTAAAAAATATGTGCCATTTTAGTTGTCCACTTTCATTCTGGCACGGTCCTTATGGGAATTGGACCCTTGATTGCCTCCTTAATTGTGATGTGTGTAGGCAAGCAGGAGCAATTTTTAGATTGGGCCTGCGGCAGGGCGGCAGGGGCGCAAGACCTTCCTAGCTCCCTAGATTGTGTCTACCGCCCTGCAAGGTTGCTGCGTGTGTAGTAGGATTGGGGCAATTCCAGTCAGTTCATTGGTGACAACCGAGCGGAGTGGACAAAAATGGAAAAAATGGTGTTACCATAGCCAGGAGCTCTTCAAAAGAATCAATATCCATTCGCAAAAAGTTTCTAAGATCATCTACTTCCAATTCTTTCATAATATTCATGTGGCACAATTTGCTTCGTTTCTGCAACCAATTCTTCACCCAATATCTTCTCTTCCTTTTTTTTTTTGGTAGCACCACAGAAAGTGCCAAGGCGATACCAATCCTCTGGTGTTTCGACAATACAGGAGGCTTTCTCGTGGACGTGCGTTCAGCGGGACTATCAGTTACACACTGAACGGCAGGCTAGTGTGTAGAGAACAGCCTAAAATTGGTCCAACCGCCGTGCGACCGGTATTGCCCCTGCAGCAGGTGTGTGAGTAGCCGGCTTAAGGAACACCCAGAAAATATAAAACGTGGACTACAATCACAATCAGTCAAGGAAGCGATGTCACAAGCGAAGCGATGTTTGGTTTGGGGTTTGTTTTGTTTACTTGCATGTGATGTGACTTCACATCACACTCACAGGTTATAAAGTATTTCTAACATCACATAGCGTTTTTGCCACAGATTAAATTTCAAAAAAAATCCTTATTATTTCGTGTAATTTCCAAAAAAATAGACATAATTTAATGTGAAATAAAGTGAAATACGTTATTTTACGCTAGTATCAGATAGGATGACCACAATTTGTAGTATATTTTCAATGTTGTCAAATAGCCTATTATAATCAATTATGCGACGACCTTTATATCCATCGACAAAATGTTTTGCACTTGGACTTTTGGCTACTGCCACAAATACCATGCGGATCAAAAGGAAAGAACCAGCAGCCAGCAGCGCTTTCTCCCCGTCTGGTTGCCCTGAAAATCAGCGCGTGCAGCGTCACGGCATGTCTGACACTATGATGCTGAGTAGCACCCAATTTGGTGCATTAATATTTTATAAAATAGTTTTAAGGTTTTGTTTTAAATTATTTTCTCACTGTATTTAATTTGATTATTATTTTTCTGTGGTTTGCACCAATAAACGATTTTCTTTTTCTCCTTTTTTTTCTTCAATACGGAGAGCAATAATCGGATCGTTCAATCCGTCTATTTGAACTTTGAGAAGTCTATGAATTTATGGCTGTCATTAGATGTCAGTGTTAAATTATGTTATTTTCAATATTCACGTCTTCAATATTTTTGCTGTAAATCAGTTATATGGGCTACTTTAGAGCAGAAAACAATGGTAAATGGTTAGATCTCGACAGTAAAAGACGGACGATATGATCAGTCTCGGCAAAACATGAACAAGAGACCTAGTGATTTCACATTTAAAACCAATTAGTGTTCAAATTGCAAAAACGAAAATACAGTAAGTTGCACTAAAATTACTCATTTATTTTTATTATAATGCTACCTTGATTTTTGTTTACATGGAGCGAACTGTTTGTTTACATACCATGTGACAACGTATGGTCTCAGGTCATTGACCTCGGACATTGAATTTTGACGTAAGATACTACGAACTGTTGGAGTAGTATACTATCAACGTCAAAATGTCAAGGTCGAGATATCGGCTGCGATACATCAAGTAACAAAATGAATATAATTAATTCTTCTTTTTTTTTACATTAACAGAAACAAAAATGAACCATACCCCCGTGATCAGAATCGTGCCAACTATTACCCCCCCAAATTTCTCCGAAGGTTTTCCAGACACCCTGTATAGTATTTATATATTCTTTAATTAATACAATCGTTACATAATGAAGCCTTTAAGACGAGTTCCATCGAGTCGAGTAGGTTGGATTGGGTTAGACTAATTATGAAATGGTTGTATATTGCTGGGGTAAGGTATTAACATTATTGCTCACAAATAAAATAATAAACACACCATTCTTTCTATGAGTATAAAAAATAACTTGAAATCTCATCGTATGGTAGTGCTGGGAACCCCTGTAATAAGCATACATCGGGGTTTTCGGTGCGGGAATGATTTAAGAAAGAGTAGATATCAACAGATAAGGTAATCTGAGAAAATATCATATTATGCCTAATGACTAACTACCTCTTTGCGAATTGCTTACACTATGATACAAGTTTATTTTAACTCATGTAGTACTTTAGCTTTACTACCAAGGCTATAATGATATGAGATAATAATAAAATTAACGTTAATTAATTACCTGCAGTAGGTAAATTTAGTAGTTGACACGATTTTTAAAATAAACTATTAATGTTTTTTCAATATTTGGAACAGTTCATCTGCGACGTCTTGCTGTAAATATTATCCATTTCAATGAACTGAACGATCTCTCTAAGTCGGCAGTTGTAATAAGAGCATATTTAATTTTTTTCGATCGCATTTCTATTTCCTTGTAAAAATTCGTTCTTAGTTTTTCGACATTTCTTTTATAAAATACTTTTTTTAGAGTTTTTGGTAATTCTGTAGCTCTGCCTACCCCACTCTGGGAATGAAGGCGTGAAGGTATGTATGTATGTATGTAAATACTTTTTTTTGTTCAATTAATTTTTCATTAGGTAGAAACTCTGTTTTTTAATCTTTGGCTTATGTCAAACATTCCCGCACCGAAAACCCCGATGTATGTAATAAAAGTAACATTTACGTAAGACAAAATATACCTAAACCTAAAAGTATCAAAACCGTTTGTTTCAACTTACCGGTCAACTCCACGACACGCTTTAAAATTGAAGATTGTGATTGATTTACACCTCCTTCTTCGCGTATTGTATTATATAAATTGTATACAATATTCCTCGCTTGAGATCTAAGCGGTTTTCTCGACATTTTCACCAGATAACAATCGTTGAAGTCGAATTACAAAATGTAAGCAACAGTAAACAAACGATTTGACACAGCTGCCAGTTGACAGTTGCCATATGAAAAACATTATTTTTTTACTTTTAAAAATGCCATCAAATTCTGGTACACCTATAATATAGGCTATACGGCCATCGCGTCATATACAGGGTGACTGGAAATTCGCCGTATTCCTTGAAAAGGGTTATTCTACAGCTCATTTGTAACGATTTAAGTCCAGTCAACCAGGGGTCAAAACTCATTGGTTATCGAGTTATTCACGTTTTTAGAATTTTTAAAAAATACCCGCCTTTCGGCCTAAAACTAGTCATTGCGTAAAAACTTCGACATTTAGAAATTAAAAAAAACATTTTTCAAATAGCCAATAAATTACTGATTACGAAAAATAATAAAAAATGCCAAAGAAATGCTCTTTGCATTTCTTTGGCATTTTTTATTATTACATTTATATATCATATTATATTAAAAAGGAGAACGATGTTCTATTCATTTTACTACAACACTTCCCTCGTTTTTCGTTTAAAAATGGAACGCACTTTATGTTTTTAAAAAGCAAATTTAAAAGAACACGATTAGCTGAATTTATAAACGATAACGAAGCCGCGTTTTTTGGTTGAAACGATGGAGCTTAACCGCGAAAGTTTCTGCTATTATTATTAATTGTACATTTTAAAATGAAATTAATTTTAAAATGTCATAAATTGTACCTTTTTAGAAAGCTAATGAATTGAGCAAACTATTCCTGTCATTTGTACGCGAAGTGTCATACTTTTTTTTTAAGTTATGCTTTAAAATGTTACAAAATTTGGAAAATAATTACTAGATTTTTCAACTTCAAATCCTTTTATTTGCAAATCTTTGCATTTCTTTGGCATTTTTTATTATTTTTCGTAATCAGTAATTCATTGGCTATTTGAAAAATGTTTTTTTTTATTTCTAAATGACGAAGTTTTTACACAATGACTAGTTTTAGGTAAAAGGCGGGTATTTAAAAAAAAATCTAAAAACATGAATAACTCGATAACCAATGAGTTTTGACCCCTGGTTGACTGTGTAACGAGGTTGTTACAACCTCTTTTGTTTGAGTTCCTGGCCACTATTACATTTCGATCTAAATCTTCCAAATTCAAATTCATTAGATTCTATTCCGCTATCGATCCTTGGATCATTCTCCATATTTTTACTAAAAGAACTAGTCACGCGTACGCGTGTCTCCCCATTATTGTGCTTTCATTAATTTACTATATTATTTGGTATTTAGTTATTATAATTTATAAAAATATATTCAAGAAGTGAGTCTTTTATCTTCAACACAAAACGTCTCAGTGATACTTACCCTGTACCGTCAGAACTGGACTTAAATCGTTACAAATGAGCTGTAGAATAACCCCTTTCAAGGAATATGGCGAATTTCCAGTCACCCTGTACATGTATACCTTATTATCAGTGGCAGAGGGGCGCGTAGGTACATATTTTTGACGCCTTGGGAACGTATTATATATGGCTGGTACATACAAGGGATAGGTTAGTCATAAAAATATAACAATGCTGCGACGGTAAGTACGTTTTTGCGAAATCAAAGTTTGTAAAATTGATACAGTTAGCTAATGTCGGGTTCAACATAAATGGCAAAAGATGTAAACAAAACCATACGGACCAATTTAACATTATTACGCCATAATCACGTACTTTAGGACATCATGTGAGGTATTTTTAATTATTTACACGCTTGGTTGTGACTTTCACGTTCTGTTTAAAATAAAATGACCATTAACTATAGGTTTTTTTTAATAAAAACTCGTTTGCAGAAATATTGAGGTTATGTGTCAAACAGTACTAATTTGTTAAATCTTTTGCCATTTCTATTGACCCTGACTTTAGATTAATACTTCAAAATATAATGTACCCTGGTTTATTGGAGTCTTGTTGCATTTCATAGGCGACGTTGAGTCCTCCCCAAGTACTGCGGCCAGGGATCCCGTGCGGCGAGTGACTGTGCATCCCTGGATCCATAGCGGCCTGGAAATTTTGCACTTAGTTTTATTATTCATACCAACACTAGTCTCCATACTTTTAACAATTTGTAAAATTGTTTAAAAAAATAATAGGTGGCGTGTGGATTAAAGGTGGACGGGTATTTATACCGACAATAAATTGATCAAACGTCAACTACGATCCCTTTCTAGACGAGCCTGTGATGTTTGCAAAAACTTGCACGATCGTATAGGCCTGGGCCGGAAAAGGGTAGTCCCGTCGCCGGTAACTTAACAAGACCGACAACATGGGTAAATTCTTTGTATAATTTAATAATCGTTATTATTACATGACGTCCTTAGAGTTGTATACATTTTTGTGTTTTTATTCCAGCCATGTACATTCAACAAATTTGATTTCTAGGCCACTTTGGACTATGTTAAAGTGACGTTGACAACCAAAACGTAAGCGACTTCCTATGTTTTGGTTTACAACGTGACGTTGACAAAGTCCATAGTGGCCTAGGAATCAAATTTGTTGACTGTACCTACAGCCGTGCAACATCTTATTATCAAATTCAAGGCAATATGCTCACCCTACAGTGAGATGCGCGGACAAATATTGTCAGTATAATTCAAAATTTTGTCAGTAAAATTCAAAATATTGTCAGTATAATTCAAAGGTAATATTATAAACCACTCTATATTATGTCCGTTTGTGAACTTCAGGTAAATTAGCTCTGCCTATTCCGATCACTGGTTTGGAACCATTTCAAAGGTTTTCAATTCATGCTGCATGTAGCTACTATAAAAATAAAAATACCAGTGTCTTATACTAAAAAGCATTCACAACGCAAAGCAAAACTATTACATTCATCTTAAAGTCGCAACGCATTGTTACAATTAAATGCATGCAAATAACTGGGTTCTGCAAAAACTCTTTGCATGGCCTCTATTACACTGGATTTTAAACCCGTCATTATCATCTTTGTAACATTTTGGTAATAACTTTATAGTAAATGTCACTAATATGATACGATAATTGATGGCAATATAGTTTAAGACAAAGTGGAATAGAGGCCCTGGGAATGTCGTACAACCTGCCATTTCAGTGATACTTTGTTTCTATTTTCCACATCGGACACTACTATATTAAGTTGTTTACTCTAATTAACCCCTCAGGTGTCCTACGCACAACATGTGTGCGTAGATTTTTTGACATTACGTGACTTATTCATTTGACATAAAGTTTAATTTTGATGTACATCAATTTTGACCTATCGCTCGACGGGTTAAGCGGCGGCCGATGTTTGAAGGATTTCAGACAGCTTAAAAAGTTCATTACCACCAACCTCATTGGTCTGTTAAGAAAATGAGATTTGAGTTGATTGGCTTCATCTTCCTTATCGATATAAAAACATGGAAAAAAGGCAAAACACGGTTTTATAAAAATAATGCACGGCGCCGCGCCGTACCTAAGCGTAGGTACGAGGGAATAATAAATAAATATTTTTAACATTTAATTCAAGTAATTTCTATAAAACTGTAAACTAATCAAAATATTACTGACCTGGCTTATAATTCCAAAATATATTAAAGTGCAATAAATGTAAACAAACCAATATGTACAAAACCAATGGCTAATGGAATATCTTTTTAATTCTTCTCCTATAAAAAGCTCGTTCTATTTGAAAAACTACATCAGCACATGTTGATAGACAATTGAAATAACAATACTCGCATTAACAGCCGAGCAAATTGCGCTGCTATTGCTTTAAGCTCGGTTAGTTTGTGTTCAATTTGAGCTTAAGGTGCTTACCATTATTAGTAGTTGGCCACTTTGTATACTAATGCATGTTAAGCGTTATCACTGAGCTTCTAAAACGGTTCCACGAATTCACTAGTATTCGAAGACACCAAACTTGAATGAATAGACAAATACAGTATAATGTAAGGCACAAAAGTGTCCGACCCCACCGCGAGGGGAATAAGCAGATGCGGCCCGAGGCGGGCTCATTACGCGACTGAATAGAGCGCCGCGGCGCTCACATGTGCGCGCGCGCTACCTGCGCCGTGGGGATGGGAGCAGGTACCTTCTCAATAGTAATTCTTAAAAGGTGTCCAAGGGAAATTTCCTAAGAACATTAGCAAACATTAACATCAAGCGGTTTTTTTTAAAATAACACGTGCTTTGTATATATTCCCGCTATAATTATTTAATCATTCCGTACTGGGATAACATTATTAAAAATTACTTAATCTGAACACATTGGTTATTCCATACATTCGTGAGTTAAAGTAGATCTTATTGCAGCACTAATCATTGCACAAAAGCCCCCAAAATAATGACTTCTCCTTTTGTCAGAGCCCTTAAACAGCCAAACCGATTTTTATCAAATCTGTGCGTTTTCGAAAAAACCGCATGTGGATTGGTCCATCCGTTTGGGAGCTACGATGCGGGAAAAAAACAGATACACAATATATAAAGTTCCAATAAGTACATTGTTCTTTTCAAAAATTTAGATGTTTTATTAAATTTTGTTACATTTTCCTAAAGTTTTACAATGTTTTGATACCTCATTCAACAGCTAGTAACTAGGGAAGGTAATTTAGTAATACTGAGTTAACTCAATATTAACCCTTACCCTTTATCACTAGGGCCTCCAGATATAAGCTATTTTTCACACATTTATTTTTAGGAAATCAATTTAAATTAAACAGTATGAAAAATGAACAAATATTAAATATTTAAATAACTCCTGATTTCCATACAGCACTACAAGACTTACTTTTGGAGTTAGTTCTATATGCAACTTTAAAGGGAATAGACCGATAAAATGCGACTATATTAAAGATAGGGTATGATCAAAAGCACAGAATGCGAGTAGTAATACGAGTATTCAAAGAGCCCACGACACTAAACCTAGTTCAATAAGACTACCAGATGTTATTTATATTTCTAGTCACATCGTAAATGGGGGAACACTAAATAGCAATACTGCAATGCGAAAAACCTGGCACCGCTATATATATATATATTTTAGTTTTAAGTCCGATGAATAAATGCAGCAGTGGTTTTTCTTACACAGAAATGGATGATCTTTCAGATCAGCTTTAGTATTTTGAAGAGATCGATCATTCTAGATACTAAAGTACGAGGCGTCGCTTATCATGCTGCTGACACTGATTACGAAAATCAGGGGAGCTTGCAGCAATGCATTGTCGTATAGTCTTACCCCTCCCCTGTTCCGAAGAATAAACGAAGTTTGGGAGTATTATTATCATACTACAAATCGGACTAACCAGGGGGGTGTTCCATAAATTATCGGTATGTGAATGAAAACAAAAGATTACAATAAGTGGAATATTTTTATTTTTCAATATACTCCCCTCCTATGTTAATACACTTAAAAGATCGGTCAATTAAATTTTGTAACCATCCAAAAAATATTTTTTAACTTTAGTGTCAAAATGCTCCTGCTGCCTTCATCGCTAAGAAAATCGATTTCTTCGCAGATTATTTTTGAGATTAGGAAACAAAACGAAGTCTCTGGGGGCCAAGTCTGGACTATATGGTGGGTGAGTAATAGTTTCGAACCCAGATTCAACAGCAACAGCCATGGCAATATGAGCAGTATGCACAGAGGCGTTGTCGTGCGGAAGCAGTACACACCCCTAGTTAATTTTCCCCGTCTCTTCTCTTTGATTGCTTCACTCAATTGGCGTAAAATGTTAGCGTAGTATTGTCCTGTGATATTTACATCCTTATCTTTATAATTGATCATTAATATTCCTTCAGAATCCCAGAATATTGTGGCCGTAACCTTGCCAGCTGAAGGGACGACCTTGAACTTCTGGGGATGAGGAGTTCCGTTGTGCCACTGCATGGACTCTTGTTTCTCTGGGTCATAATGATGAACCCAGGTTTCATCTCCTGTAACAATCTTTTAGAGTACCTCATCAGGATTTTTACTGCACAGCTCAATAAAGTCAGAAAAACCAGCAACTTGAGTATCTTTCTGAAGCGGTGTCAGAACTCGCGGCACCCATCTCGCACTAACTTTTGACAGCTTAAGATGGTCATGGATGATATCAGGTATAGTGCCAATAGAAAGGTTAATTGTTTGAGCTATCACCAACTTTCTCAGACTTTATCTTCACTCGACTATATCTTCCAATATAATTTTCTCCACTTTTTTTATATTTTCCTGTGAAGTAGCTTCGATAGGCCGACCAGGTCGAGGGTCGTCTTCGATGCTTTCCCTCCTACGCTTAAATTCACTTGACCATTTTTGAATTGAACATAATGAAGGAGCAGACTCATGGTAAACATTATCCATTTCTTCTTTTATTGTCTATTGACTTTTTCCCTGTTTGGTTAAGAATATTATTACCGTTACCGTTTGATGCTCTAATTTAATAAACATTCTAAAATCGCTCAAGATGCTCACGTTTGTTAGGCAATTGCAGAAAAACAAAATAACTTACGTCTGAATTCTACTTTTTTTACGTCAATGCATTATTCTTAGTAGCCATTATTAAAAAGTTAACTAAAAAAGGTCGAAAAATATTAATAACGCCACTCGTATAACTAAAAACCCAAAAACATTGCCAGGATTTTTGAATTGCAGCATTGCGATTTCGTGTTCCGCCTTTAATGACGTGACTAATTGTATATATCATTCGGTAGTCTTATCGAACAAGGTTTAGTGTCGTGGGCTCGCCTACTAGTAGGTATTTATTACTAACGTATTTTGCATCTGTAATTAAAATAAATTATTTGTATAAAAGCGTCTTGCACTTTCTAGCTAATTGCATTAGTAAGGTTAATGATTGTGAAAAACCAAAACCGGCCCCGTTAGCCTTAGGTTAGTTAAATATAGGTATTATTGTTACATTTAAACTTGCCTGTTTTTGGGGTTGATGAAATATGTGTGGCGAAGGTCCAGACATCTCTGGCGGTGCGGACATCTATTGCAAATATAAATCGTATTAGTTTGTACTGGTTACAGTGACATTCATAATTTAATAAAAAATATTATTAATTACATTTACGATTACACAGTGCAAGCCCATTATTTGAATAAATAAAATAAAATCGTACCCCCTTTTTGAACTACAAATATGACTGTAATTTCTTTTTTTTGCGCCTTTTTAAATAAGACAGTGACATTTTTAAATGTTAAAGAAGGTAAATTGGCTTTGTTATCTAATTTTTCCGCCTTTCAATTCAAATAACAAACATATGATCGATGGGGGACATGTAGCATACTTCTGATTTAGTATCGTAGGTAAGTAAGCAGAAACAAGTCGTGATTTACTATCAAAGTAGGTAAGTAAGCAAAGCAGTACCATTTATTACGAGGGCTGCACTTAAAGTTTCTGGAATCTAATACTTACAAACATATTTTTGACACATTATACATTTTTATAATCTCTTGAGTTTAATTATCTTAACACACTGGCCACATAGGTATCGGATAATGATGTAAAAATAAAATCACTAGAATTTAACTCATTTTGTATAAACAATGGTATTAATCATGTAACATCCCCTATCTACCACCCACAAAGCAACGGGTTAGCCGAGAATTCGGTAAAAACAAGTAAAAAAATGATCCGATGTTTATTGAACAACATGGTATCAGATGCTGTGTTAGATGAGAAATTGTTAGGATTATTATTTGAATACCGTAACACGGTGCATTGTGCCACGGGCGTTTCGCCCCCTTGTTCGGTATATGGCAGATTCTGTATTGGACAGATTCTGCGATTGGGTAGATTCTGTATTGGACAGATTCGCGATTAGGCAGCTTCTGTATTGGACAGATTCGTGACTGGGCAGATTCTTTATTGGACAAATTCGTGACTGGGCAGATTCTTTATTGGACAAATTCGTAACTGGGCAGATTCTGTTTTGGAAAGATTCGCGACTAGGCAGATACACTACTCGACAGATTCTCTATTGGACAGAATCGCCGTTTGGCAGATTCGCCATTTGGCAGAAATAGTACAGTAAGTAACAATAGTCTTATGCACCTTATCTTATATAACACCAAGCCTACTATATGAGCTTATAGCCCGGTCGAGTTAGCCTCAAATGTACGGGAAAGGTTACATTAATTCGCATAAAGCTGAAAATTAGTACGAATGTTCGGAACATCATTATAAATAAAATGTCAAAAGTCCCCATCGATCGTTCGAGCGAAAAAAGTTCAGGGTCAAATTTCGCTTCGAATATGGGTTTTTTGCATTTTCCATCCAAACGGTAAGTTTTATGATAAAAGTATGTGAAGGATTGATTGAAGATCATGCAATTATCTATCAAAATTGTCGTACACTTTTTCTCCTATGAGCCACCGTTTCGCGATTATCGAATCGCGATTTCAGGACAGAAAGATAAAGACAAATCTAATTTATTGCAAAGGGAAGCGGCGTAACTCGAAATTGATAGAAAAAAATAAACAGGTAGACATAATTGTTCAAGCAACTTTAAATAACGAAATAAGCGTGTCAGAATGTCTGAAACGATAATGTAATTTGTCGACGACATATAGATCAGATGCGAAAATTCACTGGCTTTTTACCAAATGATAATGCTATGGATCATTCGTGCGCAACGGACGAGTCGCAGTCACCGCAGCCGCCACTCGCGCCGCCGTCGCCTGCGCCGGCCCCGACCCCCTCGCACTCACCGCCACACTCACCCTCCGCATGTATTTTAGAGCCCAGCGCTATAGTGAGCGCAGAAAGTATTGGGGGAGGAGGCGACAGGGAAGAAGTAGAGGAGGAGTGGGTCGAGGCCCGAGACTTAGAACCGACTGTTCCGGAGGAATTTCGTTGTGACGATAATCCAAGCGCGGAGTCTGCACCGCCATCGCCATCCGTGGCGGGTGATAATGATATCGTCAACGAAAGGTCAACCGGTGTCGATAGAAAAATGTTAAGACCTAGATTTAAGAAAGTAGATTATAAGAAATATTATTAATTAGGATTACTTCTCCGTTTGTCCCCAGATGCTCAAATGGCGCTGGAGGAGTGTAGTATATTAAGGCTGTGCCATGCGCCTGTCAGTTAGTAATAAACGGACCGCCCATCGTAACTGTCGTTTTCATTGCTATCCACAAATACCTCATTTTCTGGTTAATTAAAACCAATTACAAGCAAGACCGTTCTGGTAGACTCGAGTTCATAAATATGTGTACACTTTAGTACCTTGTCTATTTATTTTATGTCATGTTTAAACTGCCATAAGTATATAAATTGTCACAGCGTTTAAAATGACAAAGTACTACAGGGTACACATCGCACATTTAATCAAACAAAGAAATAATTCAAAACAAAATTCACTTTTGATTAAAAGTCTATTGACAAAAACCAAGGTTGAATTTCGAATGTAGTTCGATTTTGAGTTATTTCTTTGTTTGAGTAAACGTGCGACATATCTATGAACTCGACTGTACCCGCTCCTTACAGTACCCACTCATTGAGTATAGCATACGATATTAGATCTTATAATCCTTATACTAAAAGATATTATGTATTATGATCGTTATATGTCATGTATGTTATACGAACTGAAATTAGACAATGTGAGTATTATAGACAAAAACATTATATAAAATGAATATTATGTTAATTGACCGTTATTCCTTATGAAAATATTGATTTTGTTATTATAGCTAACGTTTATTATATCTTGTAAACGTTATTAACATGAAATTATAGATTTTGTTGTTATATCTCGTGAGACGCACCCCTTTTGCTATAGTTGTAGCTAACGATATAGGCCTATAATTAGACTTATCGTATATATTTCCAGTTTTCTTTTTGATTATAGGCACTACAATCGTTTTCATTAAACTCTCAGGCAGATAAGAGTGGCTTACACAGAGAGAGTAAAACCTCGCCAGTACCCGTGAGAGATGAGGTCCCGCAAATCGAAGATGCTCAACACTGAGACCATCATGGCCAGGAGATTTACCTCGCGTCATTTGCTTAATGGTCAGGGCTACGTCTTTTGCCGTAAAGATGATACTAGGGTCCCCATGTGTTGTCTCGGTATTGAGCATTGTCGGCGGCTGCCCGAGGGTCGGTTTAACAAAGAAATTATCACGAAAGAGCTCGGCTATGCCCTCTGGGTCAGTGACATCGTCGACGCACACAGGCAGGCTAGGCAATAACCAGTTGTCGAAAGCGTAAAACTAGGAAAAGGAAACAGGTCATGGGTTGGAATAAGCACGTGAGCGATGCTCACGGGCAGGCAAGGATTAATTTTCAAACATAGGTCTTGCACGGAAAACCTTCAGCTGGACCAATATACTTTAAAATGTGTGAAAGCAGAAGAACATTTAAATCGCGGTTAATGTGGTGTCAAACCAACCAAGATCAAATAAAAAATGACTTGCTGGCATCTCATCACAAGAGTCGTGACTTCCGAAGCTTTTGGAAGAGTACGAACAAACTCAACCCTGGCTTAGCTAGAAGATATGAAATTGGAGCTAAGCGGTCCTAAGAGAGTAGCGCCTATTATGAATCCAAGCTGTAATGTGAACATTAGACGCGGCGCCTAGAATATGGACAGTGGACCTGTCGGTTTTTCCCATTTTGAGACGGCTATTGGGGGCTTTAACAGATCATCGCAATAATCACCATTTTCTATAAAACCAGTTTATAGGGATATTAATGATGGCACTTCAATAAAAAAGAAACAAAAGGTTGGCAAGATTAAACTAAAATCGTTGTCGAATAGCGGCTGCGATTCACTTTTTGCAAGTGAGGGTACACTTATGCGCAGCGCAGCGGCAGGGAACGCGAGCGAGACCGCAGTGACGTCACCGTCTGAGATAATGAATCAGCTGGGCAGTGCGACTGGTTTACAGCCAGCAACTGATAAGATAAGTACAGAGATATGCAATAAAACGTTGGCGGAGATTGTCAAAACTGGGAATATCAGTAACGGTGTTTGTAAAGATCCCAACCAAGGGTACACGGTTGTTGAGACTAGAAAATCACGGTTAAAAAGACGTCTTATAAGCAAAAGAGGAGTAGCCAATGAGACAAATGCGAAGTTTAAACCTGCGGACATGAAAGTGCCAATGATTATTACTAATGTGCATAAAGATACGGAGGAACCAGATATTATAGTAAATTATATCAAAGACAAAACGAATGAAAGTGTAATTTTGCACAAAATTGCCATAAAAAGTCACAACAACTATAATGCGTGTAAGTTCTATGTATCTAAACTTAAGCTAACAATGTTCCTCCAAGACAAACTCTGGCCCCAGGGTATATTATTCAGGCGATTTGTAAACTATAAGCCCAGAGGCGACAACGGCTCTGGTACCGGATCATCTCCTACATAAATCTTTATGGATATAAGTCCCTATAAGTTTGTAACCTTTAACTGCAAGAACATGAAGCGTTCTTATGAGGACGTAAGAAAGCTTTGTGAAACCACGGACCTCATTGCACTTCAGGAGACTTGGTTGTTGCCGGACGAACTCTCATACCTAGATAGTATTGACGGAAATTTCAATAGTACGGGAACGACGGCGGTGGATACCACACGGCATGCTAAGAGGTAGGCCATATGGTAGCGTGGCCCTTCTGTGGAAAAAGACTGTGTTCGATAAAGTGTCAGTGATAGATTGTGATAATGACCGTGTTTCTTCTATCAAAATAGTAATGGGACAGCGGTCTATTTTAGTGATTAGTGTCTACATGCCGACTGATAAGACCAGTAACCTGACGGAATTTAAGGATTGCCTCGGGGCGGTGAATGCTATTATAGACAACAGTGAATGCGAGTCAGTAAATGCGCATCCGACGGGTTTGTTTTACGACGAGCTAGTAAAGGGTATAGCCGGGTAAGCATAGCGAAACTGCCCTTAGCGAAAAAAATCATTTCCTTTTACTGGGTTATTAACCTTTACATAAGTAGTGCTTTCACCAAAATTTAAGCCTCAAATCCTTCAGGTTTAAAAAAAAACCGCATAAAAAGAAATAACATTTTTATTTTATTTTAGCCAAAGTACTAATCCGATTTCTTTGTAATTTGGATATGTTGTACATACAATTAAGATCGCTTTCTAAAAAAAAAAAAAATGAATTATCTCTTGAAAAAAATTTATTGATGTTTAACATAATTTTTTTTCAAAAGCTAAAATCGGGATTAACAGTGTGAAAAACTTGAATTTGTAACATCCCATACATTCTTTTCAAACAAAATAACTTCTACGTATTACACTATGAAGTTATATTTCCAACGCATTTTGAATTTGGAACGCGACTTATTTTACTTAAAAATAATGAATTATCTCTTGAAAAAAACCAAAAAAAAATTAGTTAATAATTTAAAAAAAAAAAAAAAAACGTGCGAGATTACGACAATTTCCAAATTTACATATTTTATGTAGAATTTAATGATGTTTAACATATTTTTTTTCAAAAGCTAAAATCGGGATTAACAGTTAGAAAAATCGAATTTGTGACATCCCATAACACTTAATCTTCATACAAGCAAAACCAAGTTGACAATAAATGAATGAAGTATATTTTGAACGCTAACTTAACGAATTTGAATTTAAAATGTGACGTTTTGCACTATAAATTGCTTTTGTGGCTATACAGGGTGTCCCAGAAACTGAAGTCAACCCGCCTAGGGCTGATTAGAGCAGCTCTTAAGCTATCGATTTAAACCCCATGTATGTTCAGCAATTGTTATTAGTTTCCGAGATATTGATCATTTTAATCGGGATTATTGTCATTTTTCCTTATGTCCGTGCTACGAAAAATCCCTAAATACATGATTTAATTTACATTTTTTTCAGTGTTTTCTTGCATGATTAGAATCACTGTGAAATAAGGAAGTTTTTAAAGCTACATGCCAATTTATTTTTTATAACAAATGTTTGAGTAAACGCACAGAGTTACTTTCTCCATACTAAGAGAACCCCGCGTTTGTTTTTCACCTAGTATGGAAAAACAAACTTTGTGTGTTTTCTCAAAAAGTTGTAATGAAAAAATGTTTGGCATGTAGCTTTAAAAACTTCCTTATTTTACAGTGATTCTAATCATGCAAGAAAACACTGAAAATAATGTGAATTAATTCATGAATTTAGGGATTTTTCGTAGCACGGACATAAGGAAAAATGACAATAAATCCGATTAAAATGATCAATATCTCGGAAACTAATAACAATTGCTGAACATACATGGGGGTTAAATCGATAGCTTATGAGCTGCTCTATCAGCCCTAGGCGGGTTGACTTCAGTTTCTGGGACACCCTGTATATACATACGGCTACGGAGTACGCATTTTTTAATATCCCATACATATATCGACACGGTTCTGTGACTCAACCTCGTATATTGAATTTTGCCCAGTATAAACTGACACACACTAAGTATGCACTCGTGTACTTAGTGAGTGTCAGTTTAAATACTGGATATATTCTATATACCATACCATTTGCCTTTTTGTTTTTTTTTAATTGTCTGAATGCCGTAAGCCCTAGCCGCATACAGCCACGGATTTTAAGGTTCGCATGAGTTCGCACTCAGTAAAATAAGTCGCGTTACAAATTCAAAATGCGTTGGAAATATAACTTCATAGTGTAATACGTAGAAGTTATTTTGTTTGAAAAGAATGTATGGGATGTTACAAATTCAAGTTTTTCACACTGTTAATCCCGATTTTAGCTTTTGAAAAAAATATATGTTAAACATCAATAAATTTTACATAAAATATGTAAATTTGGAAATTGTCGCAATCCCGCACGTTTTTTTTTTTTTTTTTTGAAAATTATTAACTCGTTTTTTTTTGGTTTTTTTCAAGAGATAATTCATTAATTTTTTTTTTAGAAAGCGATCTTAATTGTATGTACAACATATCCAAATTACAAAGAAATCGGATTAGTACTTTGGCTAAAATAAAATAAAAATGTTATTTCTTTTTATGCGGTTTTTTTTTAAACCTGAAGGATTTGAGGCTTAAATTTTGGTGAAAGCACTACTTATGTAAAGGTTAATAACCCAGTAAAAGGAAATTATTTTTTTCGCTAAGGGCAGTTTCTCCATGCTTACCCGGCTATACCCTTTTTGTACTGAACATGACTGGACAATAGCAGACACCGACTTATTGGGTTTAGCATCGGGAACTTATACTTTTATAAGTGAAGTCCATGGTTGTAGGCAGTGGCTAAATCGCTGTGTAGTAACTAGAGCAGCCCTCTGCTCTGTAACTAAGGTCAAAGTGCATTATGATACCTACCTTATGGTCTGATCATTTCCCTTTAATTGTGGAGGTAAATCTTAAAGTAATTAAATCGAAAATAATATGTTGAACTTTTGTCAAAATGATAATGCTAATGTTATTTGGGGTGACCGTAAGGCATTACAAGTTGAGGAGTATAAGGTGAGGTGTTATGTAATAGAATGTTAAAATTAATAGACTTTCCAACTCAAATGAAAAACTGTTATTCTTCTAGTTTTTGTAATAATACCGAGCATAAATCCATAATCAGTCAAATGTATGCTGACATTATATCCATTATTTATCCATTATTTTTATTTTATGAACGTCGTTTGTATGGTACGAACTCCTCAGAAATCATTGAAGTATGCATTTGAAGATCACTACTAATTTCTGAGGACTTCGTACCATACAAACGACGTCCATAAAAAGTGTACTTCTTAGTGTTAATAGGACTTAATTAATTTAAATACCAATTTTTTTGTTACATATTTAATTATGTATCTCATTAGATAGCTAGTAAACCAAGGAAGTTTTTCCAGCAATTTGTACGCTGCGTGTCATACAGTGATTTAAAAAAAGGTAAAGGTAATTACTTTTTTGTTTATATTTATTGGAGTTTTATTAAATAACTTGAAATATAGCATTATGTGTTTATTTTTTGTCATTACATTAAATCGCTGACATTTAAGCTTTCAGAAAATACATTAAAGAGAATTCAAAAATGCATTTTTTTTTAATTTTAGGCAGGGTGTAGGCAGGTAGTAATAGATAATGAAGAGAGTCCTGATGCCGAAAAAAAAGCAAAAAAAAGCATGTCTTCTGTTGCTTCGTGAAAAATGTGACTGTTAATCGGAAAGGTACCAATTCAGTAATTATCACTTACTTAAGTATATTAATATAATCTGAAACAAGAATCAAATAAGCTCTCTCAACAATAAAATGTATCAACTAAAGGCTCTAAAATTATACATACATTTTACTGAACACTGACACAAACAGACAAAGAAATATACACACATATTTAATAATCCTTTCCCACCGTGAAAACTGCGAACACACGTCTATGAATTATTGTATTATTAAGTGACGAGTCTGTATTAAATAAATAGAGTACTTTGTTCATTAGTGTCAAATGTCAAACCACGAGTTTGAAGTATATCAGTTATTATTATGAAGTATAGTTAAGGTTTCGATAGAATAAACACATGTACAACAATTCCGTGACTTACCAGTCTTACCACTTATTTTGCATATTTAAATTAACGGTCACGAATGATTATAAAATAATGTATATATATCGGCACGACTTTTTTAATATAATAAAATAATAATACTCGATTTTCGTAACAAAAAGTTTCTAATTCTAGCAAAATTGCGACAGTCTTATGTTCTGTCCTGAAAGTTCCGACCTCTGTTTATCACACTGAGATGTTTAAACCACCACGATCAAATTATACAGGGAATCGGCGTAGGTAAACAAAAATAAATATAATATACTTGTTGAAAATAATTCACATTTACATTCACAGGCCGTCGATCTAAACGTTTCCCAGGTATTAATGTTTTCCGCATGACTATTAAAAATAACTGAAAACCAACTTAAATATTAACAAACAAAAAATTACTCTGGTAACCACTCTATATCGACTAATTTATTAATCTCGCGATGAGATCTTCCCCCACTGACTGAAGTACCATGTCACTCACTCATGTCATTTTTCACTAAACTTACTTTAGGTGATAATGTTACTAAAAAGTTATTGTATCTTTAAATGTGTACCTTCTCTTACATAGCTTTAGGTGGAAGGTGATATCTAAAGCAGATAGCGAATTTAACGCTCTCTGAAATAGATTGCACGCTGCGACTTTAACTAGCGAAGAACATATTATGTAAGTTGCAATAACCCTTAGGGGGCACCGTACGGGTCGGAAATATTAGAAGGTCCTAACGTATATTCACCGGATGGTCTACTTAAAGTCAAATTTAAAGATATCTGTACGAGTAACAACTTGGCCATGTCTTTGCGCGACCGCAGAAGTCCCTACAGCGAGCGGCAACGAACAAAGTCTCTGCGGCGGCGATGAAGAGATGTTTAAGCTCTGGTTCCTGCGGCCCACCGCTACCGCCACCGCAGTCGCCAGGATGGGGTTAGTAAAAACTTACGTGATTGTGTATCTAAGTTAGCCACTTAAAAGTACAGCTGGCAAAGGAGTGTAGCGGTCTAAGAAGACATAATTTGACATTGAACCTTCCAGTCAGAAACACTTTGTTATTTTACCAACAGAATTACTTGGGATAGGTACTACTATAATATGATATTCTAAAGACTGTCAAGTGGTTAGAAACACTTTAAATTACTACGTCATGCGATTGCAAAATTACAAGTAAGCACTGCAGGGATATGATGTATAAATACTTGCACATGCTAAACCTTCAAGCGTACCCTCGTAGAAGGAAACATGCATATTTACGATATACGCTCTCCACCAGGTGCGGAACGCGTAGTGCTCTCATCTCTATAAATTTCGCTTTCATACTGGCTATTTCAAACGGGTTTGAATATGAGACAACGCAATCAGAGAGGTTTCGTTCGCGAGATTACTTTGCGAGATTACTCAGTGCATTACAGAAAGTCAGAGATTAAAATACTGATAATAATGTATCGTTTCTAAAGTATATGTCTTGATATTTTTTATGCCAATATTTAAATATTACATTTAAACCATGGCAAGTACGTAGATCATACACATAGTGATAATGCATTAGGCAACGTTTCGAACTAGCCTTAATCTATATTTATTGAACAAAAAAGCAGTTCTTTTTTCTTTTACATCCCTCCCATTAGGGTATTTTGACAGTACAAAAATAGTTAATATTTTTTAACTTTTTGAATAATTTAATCTTGCCAAAATGGTTTCACGTCGTTAGAGAGTAATCAGGAAAAATATGTTAAATAATACTAAGGGACCATCAAAGGCGATGTTTTGAAAATCACAACACTGTTCTGTGATGCAATAAAACACCTGAGGACGGATAAATAACCAACAATTTATAGAGATGAGGCTAGTAGAACTTGACATAATTGCGATACACCAAAAATCACTGCTTGCTTTTACATTTAATTTTCGAAAGAAATAGCCTTTTTTAAAGCTCCAATTTGATGCATTTTATTATTAAGTGTTATTGATATTTAAAATAATTTATCAAATTAAATTATATTTGCCTACTTGCAGTGCAAAACTGGAAGAGCTATTAAGAAAAACCGGCAAAGTATATCGATAAACTCTATTATCGATGATTTTTCCATACACTAATGATCGCTCCAGACAAGTTTTGTTTGTAAAAATATTTTTTTATTGAAGTATGCAAATTAAACAAAATAGCAACCTAATTCTGGTTATTCTTTATTTTAAAAGGATTTTTTAACCTTCACTCATCATCGTCATATTTTTTTTCGTAATCGTGTATTTCAGAATGTCTGTCCCATTTAGGTACTATTGTTAAAATAAACGATCAGAATTTGTTAGGAGTAAAAAAAAGTGAAGGTTAAAAAAAAACCTTTTAAAATACAGAATAACCACAATTATGCTGATATTTTCGTTCAACAAAGTTTTGTTGTCAAAAAAAAATCTTGTTCCGATCACTAGTATATGGGAAAACATCGATAATTGATCGATATACGCAGTCCCTAGTTGTCATTTAATTTTGCCCCGTATATTCCTAGGTCTGGTCATCATAAACGGACGTAATTCAAACATAATGTACACAAACAATCGCATCACAATAAAGGACCATGCGTTAAAATGGCCCCAAAACCAACAAACTTAGAGTTAGGCCATTAAATAGGTCTTTAAATCTAATTAATTTCATTCTATAGCCACGAAGTGGAATTCCATTGCAGAACTGAGATATTCATATTTTTCGAGCTAATTCTGTATAGTTGAAGAGTGAAATGTTTTTACATGTGACAGAGTTTGTGCCGTTGATATAAGGTTGCATTTCAAGTGATCCACGTAAATTCTTTCTACCCTGCACCTTTATAGGTATTTAACATTCTTGAGGGTAGTTAAGACAAAATATAGTAATACTACTATTACTGTTCTTGTTTAACTGGCAGACGCAGAATAGGATCTTGTGCACAAACAATTTCCATTATATGGTATTTGGGGTTAGGCAGGCACATACCATTTAATCATCCCGCAGGTCATTTAAATGACTTAATTATTGTTTTATAATATAATGAGATAATAACTTGCTGTAAATAGTAATTGTATTAATAAAACCAATAATTAGCTACAAAAAAGTGTTTTTTTTATACACTTCGGTACCCTAATCATCATACCTGGGATAACTCGGGGCAAGTTCTAGGGATTTGATATCGATAAAAAAGATGTCGATATAATTAAATTAATACATGTGCACATTGCACATTCTCGATTACTGTAAAGAGTTTCGATGTCATATCTGATATCGAGCCTCTTAAGATAATAAAAGTATGCGGATGTCATTTCAATCAAAATGACAATATACTGTCAGTACCAATCATATTCGTACGTTTAGCAGTTTAAAGTAGATATTTTCAACTAGACGGCAATCATTAATACCGACGAATATGGAAAAAATATTGATTGTATATTATGAAAACTGTTGTAAAATAAACAAATAAATATACGTGTTAATTTGTTTATTTTTTATCTAAAAATGAGGAGAAAATAAGTAATATTTATTTATGTCGAATAACATTTAGATGTTGGCAGTAACATCGATATATTTTATATAGATAAAATATTTTGCTACATCACTTTCGTACAGATGCCCCGAGTTATCCCATGTATGCTAATCATTAATGATCGGTATCTCCAAGAGAAACCCGTTTCCTGATAGATAGTATTCACGCTGACTAAAATATGAATATCTCAGTTCTGCAACGGAATTCAACTTGGTGCCTATAAAACGAAATTAAGAATATTTAAAGTCCTATTTAATGATCTAACCCTCAGCTGTGTTGGTTTTGGGGCCAAGCTCCATACAAAGTTGCCCATGGTCCTTTATTATTTCAAAGTACCGTAAAACCGTGAGTTGATTTTACGTGACGTTGATAGCAACTACCATACCACAAAAACATGTATTTTTTTGGTAGAGTTGGAATACATAGTATTTTTTCGCCACTCGTAGCGGCGATAGTTGCCCCTTCAGAAAGTTAAAGTAGTGCGCGTGTACCGTCTATTTTCGTATAAAAAAAATATTAATAAGGTAAGGTGGGGAAGATAAAAAAAAGGGGAAAGATTAAAAGTCTCACATAACTCCCTATTTGGTTTAATTTTTTTAGTGCTGGTATCATCCATTAAGCCGCCATTTTGTTACGATCCGCCGCACATTCGCCAGTGACCTTGTGTCTTAATTTGTTACACAGATTCATATTTATTTTCTAATATTTTACATGTAAGTGGCTTAATTTGTGACAAAATTAGTCATGCTGCAAGAAAATACTTACTTTTTTGTATTCATTTCTTTTATAAAAGAAATAATTGTTTCCATGCAACTGTTATTATAATTCCAAACTGATCTTCTTATTATTGAAAAAAAAATGTGTTTACGTTTTTTTATATGAAGAATATACAATAAAAAGTTTGAGTATCACTGTCGTTTTCCCTGTGAAGCGGGGTAAGAGTAAAATACTTTTTTTTTCAACTGCACTTTTCTTGTTACCTATCAGGAATATTTACGCAAAAATCATCTGTATCTGTTAAGCGTAAGGAATTCTATACAATAACGAGCAACAGTAACCGTTTGCATTCATTTAAAAGACTTTAGACACTATGTCAATCTTACCCCTGGACCATTCCATCTTAACCCGTCAATTTTTTAGACAAAATTTTATTTGATTTTATTATTTTTATATATTAGAATAGGCGTAACCGAGTTTTATCAACAGATTACAAAAATATAGCCCTTACTCATACCTACCAATTTATGCAATTAAAAGGAAGTAAATAGTTTTTTATTTTACGAGGGTTTTAACACAACACTATCCATCTCATCAAAAAACCATTCAATCTTCCCCCCCCCCCCCCTTACCTTACTTAATGTGCTTTTTGTCTAGATTTTTGAGGAAAAAAATCTCAAAATGTAGCTATATTATGCAAGAATTACAAATTTTTATTTTATTATTTTGTCTTTTAGTTCTACACTAACTCTAGTTAAATTTTGAATTTGATCAGTTAGGTTTACGGTATTTTAAGAATTCGGCCAATGCTTATTTACCTAAACCTTAATTAATTCAGCACTTCCTGCAAGACCCTTGTTGCTAAAGTAGATTCACTGCACACAATCACATTAAATTGATTGATAGGAAATTCCATACTTCAAATCACAAGTTTCTACAATAATGAACCTCTTAGAAAACCTCACCGCACAAATTATTAACATTCATCACACATAACTCAAAAGAGAAACGGTTTCATTAATATATTAATTTCATCATAAGAATAACAGTCAATTTGTAAACAAATAATATTGATATGACAACAGCTTTCCTCGATCATAGGTGTCAGCTAGAAACCTAAATTGTATTTATAAAATATAATTTTGCAGAGGTTTTATATGTCTTATGTAAAACCTAAAGAGAGGTTGATATAGCGCAATTTGGAGCGGCATTTAAGGGTCCATTGAAGGTTACTATTTATTTTTATTTTTATTAATTCATTGTACCATATTTTTTTAATCTATCTACAGGAATGGATTTGAAAAACCTGTTCCTCGAAATTGTTTTTAAATTTTCATACATTGTCAAAAATTGGTGTATCCCAATTGTGTCAACGCAGTATTAAGTTATCATACATTCGAGCTAAACAGCAAGATCAGTGCGCCAGAGATTTTAAAATGTAAGCTTCAATGAAATCTCTCGTAATAACATGACTGCCAATTTTTGTGCAAGAGGTGAATTATTCGATTATTATTGTATGTGTAACTGCTCGAACCTCATTGCTTTACAAAGTGATCATGTTATTCTGAAAGATCTGTTTATGATGAAATGACACAACCGTTATTTTATTCCAATGCGGACTAATCATAAGTTTTCACGTTTAAAATAATTTATTAAGTCACCATTTTATCAACGAATTTAAGTAAATAAAGCAAAGGAGCTGTATGTGATGTCGTTTTGTACATACAACAAGTTCGCAAACAAGGTCAAGGCATGCTTACGGTCAAATGATTTAATGTGTGATTAAGATAAAATTATTAAGTGTAATAAATACCACGTTTCAGATAATATAACCGGTATTTCCTTTTTGCCTTATTTACGACATTACGTATAATAATTAGCAATTTGTCTAATACCATCTGTCATATTTTTATTTGGTTAAATAAACATATAATCGAAATACATTTTACCTAATTGACTTTTTGTACAACTTTCGTTTATAGCCTTATTTTACCGAATAATCTAGTTACCTTACTTTAGTGCAGTATAATATTTATTTATTACATGACTGTAAATAAATAAATTTATCCTGTATATTTAAAGAGTAGTCTGAGTAAAAGGAGAGTAAAAGTCAGGTGCAACGACCAGCAAAGCAAGGAGTATTAGGTTTACTCATGACCATCCAGAAAGCCAGAGCCAAATTCCTCACATTTTTGTAAATATCTTGAAAATTGTAGAGGCTTAAGAAACACTTAAGACAAATGAACGAAATTATACACTTAATTTAAGTGATTTTGAACAGTGATTTTATATTAAACTATAACAATAAGGAAAGGTGAACAGTTATTATGACAAGTGGTATTAGACAAACTGAAATTATGCAAATGGCAAATAGACAGACGAAACATACGATATCCATTATAACCATTTATGGCAGTTGATAAGTCTTAATCTATGTTAAGTTAAGTTTTCCATATATTTAAATCATGGAAAACGTCTTAACATATTTACATGAATATGTTAAATGAACGTTGAATGTAGATGTAAGGAGGAAGGCCCGCGATAAAGTAACGGTTGTGCGCGGCGAGACATGAACCTGTGCGCGGGCGGCGAGAGCGGGCCCGCGGCTGGCGGCCGGCCACGGCACGGACACGGGCAGCGACGCCAGCCCGTCGCGCTCGTCGTGGACGCCCTACACAACCCACGCGTTATAAACCATCCGAATATTACTATCATTTAAACACTTACTTTTGTCTCGAAATTAACGACACTACATATAAATTTTGTGATCTATAAAATTGTATATGAACCGTACATCAAAACGTACAAACAAAGCCTTAATGGCGAGACTTAATTGCCTGTAAACGTCTGTCACGCCTATATTTGCAACTTCTAAACCGTCAGTCAGTCGTAGGAAATTAAAATTTGGCTTACAGGTTCTTTCGTTTTGGAGTATTATTCGCAGATATAAAAATAATGCACCGCAAAGTTTATGGAATAAATGGATTATTTTTATATAAATTCGGTTTAGGTATCAATTCACGCACTTAACGATATCCGAGAAAAACGTGAGCAAGATTGACCTTAGAAGAGGGTAAGATTACATTAGCTTTTATCTTTTGACTATGACAGTGTGACAGGGGATCAGATAAAGTTTTAGTTAAATAAATAAAAAAAAATAAAATAAAATGTTTTTATTTCAATTGTTGTAGTTTTACAAAAGTATGTGGTTGATGCCCCTTTTTAAGTATGTAAACATACTTGTGTTAAGGAACATCGCTCTTTCTTAATTGGTGTTAGAATAAAAATAAAACTAAGGGTAACAAATGGTTTTAAAATAACATGCAGAACACAGAATAATATGATGAGCATGTAGGTCGTCCACCCGCCCAAACATGGCCACAGAACTCATAATAAATATAAATATGCTTACATGACATGCAGCCACGTTATGGCAGAAAACGTTAAAAAGTATTTTTAAGTTTTGAGAACCCTCCTTTCAAGCTTCCGAACCGCTATATAATTATTTTATCTGATGAATAAGCATGATGATGCAGTGAAATCAATACAGCAAATTATATTTTTTTCGGCAATTAAAAACCCGGACGCAACACTTGTTTTGCAACTAAATCAAATATTATCGGCATATTAATCAGTAGTAGCTTAAATTATTGTGTCCGCGAAATAAATAACTGCGATACCAAATAATTATTTGATCGGAAAAATTGTGAACTGGTAAGCAGTAAATCTAAGCGGTCAGCAGAAAAATTATATGAATAGAAATTGAATCCTACTGAATAAACATCTTTTATCTTTTTTTTTTTTTTAATTAATAGAGCGGCGTTGAAAAATCTACCATTTTCAGCAAATGGGCGAGACGGAGTTTACTCGCGCGACATTAATAGCCAATAGCTCTAGCAATAGCATTCTGTAACCACATTTTGCACAGTCAGGCTAAGATGTTTACCAGTGACAAGTTGCAAACCCATAGCCTGACCCCACTACAAGTCTTTATTCCCTTAGTTGCCTCTTACGACATCCGAGGGAAGACATAGAGTGGCACTATTCTAACCCGGAACCACAAGGAAAAACATTGATTTAATAACATTGAGGTTAATAATATACTTTTTTCCACTTGCGTACTATAAATACCAAATAGTTATCACAATACCACCTATAGCGTAACCGTAACGAGAAAACTATTATATAATGAGTGTTGTCATGGTAATAACAGTACTACAATAATTGTTATTACTATGATTACAGTCATTCCGGATATCACTCTTGGCGTTTAGTGAACACTTGACATCGTAATTTGTATAATAAACCGTTAAAAATATTTTAATACTAATTAAAATTACGTATACTTTAATATAATATTTTAATACTATTTCTGCTAACAAGTAATTTGTTAGCAGAAAAACCGAGAAAGTAAGCGATTGTTTATTTTTGTGATTATCATTTTAAGGTAGTAGAAAAAGTCATGTAAGGAACGGTACATACCTAATTAACTCTTAAGGTACTCGTGCCTGTAATTAGAGCGCTCGCAACCTCACACTCTAACCTCGGCACTCGTACCTTAAGAAGCTTAATTATGTACCAGTTACATAATTAACTATTATCTACGCACACAACATTAGAGCTCTAAAATGTGTTCAGAAACCGTAAGAAGTGACCAGCATTATTACAACCAATGGTACTATGAGAACTTTCTTGTCTGTGGTAGTAGGTAAACTCTGTACTGTAATGTTATTTTCCTACTCCTGTACTTTTATCTGTCATTTATATAGTCACGAACACTAATATAAGAATATAGATAATATGTCCGCAGAACATTCCGTAAAAAAGTCTATCTAGTCTATTCCCCTTAACAGCACTTGTGCTTTTTTGAGCCAAAACGATATGCCTAGCTGCCAAAGCTTACACCTAGGTTAATTTGAACAATCAAAATACTTCACCAAATTAAACCACCAATCACAATACACATTGACTGTCAATCGGAACGTTAGGTTCTTTTTGGTATGTAAACTCTTTTACTAATTTAACTCTTTAAAAAAAACATTTTATTTGGTATCAACCAACCAGAACGCAGCTATATTAAAATCGACCAATCAGGTAAAATAATTCATTTCTCAAATCATTAGGTGTTTTTTAGTCCCTATTTCACAAGTTAAATCGATTGTGCAACTTTTTTAATAATATGAAACCTGGCAAGTGCACATCAATTTAAAAACAAAGTTAACCATAGACACATATTTTGTTGTTTTCGAATGTTTCTCGCTCGTTTGTTGTTCTGTGCTTCGTTCGTTCGTATTCTAACCTAGGTATATTAATTAAATTTTGCATTTTATTTGAAACCTAGTCGTAGAAAAAGTATTGTATGCAACGGTGTATAACTAAGTCAAAAAATACTCGTGGCGTCTTGCTTTACGATAACCACACCACTCGTCTTTTTTGACCTCTCTTATACAACTGTTGCATAAACTACTATTTCATCTCACTAGCTTGGAAAGCCCTTTTTGTTTGTTTGATATCTATTGAGAAAATCGCTTTTTATCCACAAATGAGGGAAGAGTTTTGACATTTGAAGGCAGCTTAAGTGATATTTGACAGCTAACCAAACGTAAGACCTTACAAGTGCTGAATTTTTAACATCACAATTAATGAATTGCATCGAGTAAAAAACACTAAATACAGTCTCTTACTACTTTATTTTAATTCATAAAAATCAGCATTCAAAATTAACCTTCATTCTTGTTTTAAAAACGGATAAAATGTTCTGACAGTCCAAATAAGTCGATGTGCAAATAAAACGCATCCGAAATAATAAAAAAAAAACTTACATCAAAACTTTCCTATTAAGCCGTCAACGTTAAAATATTAGCATGTTTTTCTAGTTTGTTTTGTTATTAAAAATGAGTGATTCGAGTGATAAAGACGTATTAACACCCGTGGAATTACAGGAAACCGTGCAATATGCGGAATTGAGCTTACAGTACAAACCATTTTCTTAGTTTCCTCGCTGTAGTCAACGTTAAATATTCGCATGTTTTTCTAGTTTGTTTTGTTGTTATAAATGAGTGATTCGAGTGATAAAGACGTATTAACACCTGTGGAATTACAGAAAACCGTGCAAAATGCGGAACTGAGCTTACAGTACAAACCCTTTTCTCAGTTTCCTCGCTGTAGTGAGGTGAAAAGTTTTGTGTTATACACGGGTGAAAAGTTATTTTACGTCTCGTGTCTTGAAACACTTGCTACGCTCAGGATTCTAGTTTTGAACCACTCGCTTCGCTCGTGGTCAATCATAGAATCCTTTCGCTAGCTCGTGTTTCAAATGAACATTCGCAGGTAAAAAACAACTTTCCCCACTTGTATAACAAATAACTAGTTATTACAGTATCGATTTCTATTTGGAACAGCTGTCAAAACTCAGTGTCTATTCTAGTATCTATAGTTATTAAAATAGTTATCGATACGAAACGTAAGTCCAGTATGTTTTTTAAATATAAACCGCATGACATTAATCCGATGACTTGATTACAAAAATGGCGGCAAAACCAACTTGTCCTGTGCCACGAATATCATCAAATTTTAATTTCGAGTGACATGAGAATAGGGACTTCATTCGTTTGTCTATGATTAAAAAAAATATATATTCGTGACACTAGCATAGCACAAGTTTGTTTTGCCGCCATTTTTGTCGCCAAGTCGTCGGCATCTGAACCCATCTTGTAGTACTCACGATATGTGTGTAGATAAAGTAGTGTATGCAACTGTTCATAATTAGGCCTTAAAACGCTCGTTTCATAAAACCGCAATCGTATTTTAACTCTCATTATGTATCAGTTGCATTAACTACTATTAAAATGAAAATAACTTATTTCATATTGGAAAGTGATTGGAAAGTTCGCGGCCTAAGTATGAAATCAAATCCAAAGTTTTATTTTAATATTTTTATTTATCTACGTAGTCCTCGTCGAGGTCTTTGCACTTGTTCCACCTGGATTCCAAACCCACACCACTTTTGAAGAAACTTTCCTCCAGGTCTTCAAAATAGGTGTCCACTTCAGCTTGAACCTCGTCGTTGGTCAAAAATTTGTTACCGCCCATGTGTTTTTTAAAGTTTGGAAATAGGTGGAAGTCCGACGGTCCCAAATCAGGCGAATAAGGTAGGCGCGGCAATAATTCAAACCCTGTTGTAAATTTCTGCCATCGATTTTAGTGACGTGTGCACACGTGCGTTGTCCTGGACAAATAACTTTTTTTGTCAACAATCCAGGTCTTTTTACTTTCAGTTCCTCTCGTAATCGCCGTAAAAGTTCGTGATAATAGTCCGTGTTTATAGTGGTAACTTTCTAGAGATAGTCAACCATTATTAATCCCTTTGCGTCCCAGAAAACTGATGCCATGACTTTATTCGCCGACAAAATGGTCTTTGAGATCCAGCACGAACCCACTGCTTCCATTGCTGTTTAGTGTCGGGCGTATAGTCGTGGACCCATGTCTCATCCATAGTAACATATCTGTCCAAAAAGTCTTGAGGGTCAGCATCATGCAGGTCTAGACCGTCGCGTGAAATTGTTAGACGAGTGTTTTTTTGTTCCACTGAGAGGAGCTTTGGAACCCATCTCGCCGACACCTTCGAAAAACCTAATTCGTTACCTATAATGTTTTGAAAAATTTGTTTCGGAGTCAATTCTTTTTTATGAATATATTTAATTACAGCACGTTGCTTCAAATTGTACATTATGAAAAATCTGTTTACACGTATTTTTAAATCAGACGTAAAATTTATATTAAATATTGTCTTCCAATTCAAATTTTGCGGGATGAAAACTGAATAATGACAGTTCAAATTTTTTTTTTTTTTTTTTTCAAAATTTAAAAAGGTAATTCCTTTTTTTTTACAGTCACGTTTGGGGTTATCATTATAAACATGGCTATCTCGTTTTTTACGTAAAATTAATACTTATATATTGTTGTGTCTCCAAGCAGAGATATCTTAACTAACTAAAAACAGTTAGATATATTTTATACTTCTGAATTGTTTCCATCATAACAGAACAAGTTACGTAATTTAGGAGTTAAATTAATTAATTCTATAATATCCCGCCACCACATCACGAGGTATAGAATGCACATGCTCTTCCTCCTGCCTACATGAAAATATAGTGTTATTATTACTTTCCTACTTCCTTACTTATAGGTAGTCAGCGTTATCAACGTGCTGAATTGGTGGCAAAGTATGGTTGACAAAAAAACAAATACTCAAGTATTTTAAATATTATTATATTTCAAAAATTATAACATTTATATACATATTTACAATCACTTTTGCAATTATGCTGAATAAACAAATAAAATTTGTTCGACAGATTTTGCCGTCAGTCTTTGACGACGATTTGAAAAAATCCATTTTAAACAACTAAATGACCTTTCGACGTTGACAGAAGTCACTGGAAGGTAATTTAAGCTGTAAAAATATTGCACGCAACTTTTATTTACGCAATCAGGCATATTTATCTCTTTGCCTTCTATAAGCTGCTGCACGACTTATATAGTACTGTAACCGGGGTTTTTATTCAGAATATTTTTTAATTTAAAATAAATTTCTTTGCCCGTGGGATGCAATCTCAACTTTGCTATTATTTTTATCAAGTCGGACACAATTTTTAATGAACATTTTAGTTCTAGTTTTGGATCCTCCAGCAATTGAATTGATTTGGCGATAATGTTGAATGGTGTGTCAACGAACAATAAGTCTCATTTTAAATTGCAATTGCGAAAAATTTTCTTGGCGTCGACAATTGCTCTTGCTTCTCGTGAATCTAAAGTATTGATCACAGCCTTGATTTCATTAAAATATTTGTGGTAATATGACGCAGCATTTAGCCACGTTCCCCATCTGGTTATTACTGGTCGCGGAGGAAGAGGAATGTTCGGATACATCGTTCGGAGTTTTTGAGTTCTAGAAGGGGACGCGATTCAGTCCGTGTGCCTTTATTTAGATTAAAATATTAAGCACTTCGCGTAATGTTATCGAATGTTCAGCTGCTGTGAATGTATGACAAATTAATGTCATTTTGACGTAAATTGTTTATGTTATGACGGAAAAGGTTTTGTACAGTGTAGATTTATTATCTAGAGATGTAATCCTAAGGCCTGTATCGAAAAAAAACTAGGAATTTCAAACAGCTTATGGAGGCAAGTACTTATTTGTTTTATAGTGATTGTGTAAAACTAGAAAATTAATAAGTGAATATTCGCTTTTTCTGTCAACCTTGCCACGAAAATTGCACGTTGATAACGATCACTACCTATAGTGTTGCTAAGCTGCGCCAACAAAGTTAAAGCTAAAGCTATCATTAGATAAAATGATAAATGAAATCGAACAGCACGTGACCGTGCATTCATTAATTTAGCAAGGTAAAAATAACTAACGAAATTTGATTTCCCAGCTGTTTCATTTGTCCAAAAAATTCAGAAATAAGAAAATAAATATGCAATTTTTATCTTTTCAAAATGTGTGAAGAGATATATAGAACCTGTAGATTAGATTTGGTTTGTTTTATGACAATCTAGGAAAGATAAACGGTTTACAATAAATATGTTTTTCCTACTTATGAAAATTCGGACAAACGAAACAGTTGGTTACTGAAATTCGACCTTTGTTTGTCACTAACTGGTGACGCAGAAACCATACGTCGATTATATAGCGGGAATGCATGTCATATTAACAGTTTTGCAGGGCTTTTGTTTATTTGTAATTTTCCTTGTTGGTTTGATATAAAAATTATGTGTATTATTTGTTTGCAAACCTAAAAACAATAAGTTTTTTTTTTACTTCTGTTCCTCTAATTAAGGCTAGTAATTTCAATAAATGGTTTATCCCATTACAGTATTGGGTACGCTGCTTTGCGATGGGTTAAAAATAATATGGTGGTAGTGATCCGGACGGACCCCGGACAAGATCCGTACCAATACTAATTTAGTAATTTGCGCCCATTTCGATGACATCGTTACGGTATGCCTTACGACAGGTTGGCAGTGTGTTCTTATCATTAACTATTTTATATTTTGTACATAATATGCCTCGGTCAAATTATAGACGTAATTTCAATTGTAAAGGCACGTCCCGACTTCGTCTTATTAAAAAATAAAACATGATACATACTGCCTATGTCTATGTTTTTTTTCCAAAAAATCCGAAGATTACCCTCCGCATATAAACAAACTAACATACGAGGGCTGTTTGATAAGTCGTTTTAAAAAGCAAAAAAGATTGTTTTTTTTTTAACAATTTACATTTATTTCTCAGCATAGTCTCCTTTGAGGGCCAAACACTTGTTCCAGCGAGTTTCCAAATTTTTTTTGCCCTCCAAAAAATACGTTTTGTTGAGGTCTTCAAAATAGCCGCTTACACCTGCAATGCAGTCCTCATTTGTCAAAAATGTTTGCCCTCCTAGCCATCTTTTCAGATTTGGAAATAGGTAATAATCGCACGGAGCTAGGTCCGGCGAATACGGAGCATGCGGAACCAGCTCGAAGCCCAACTCGTGGATTTCGGCCATTGCAATAGTGGACGTGTGAACTGGGGCATTGTCTTGATAAAAGAGGACTTTCTTGGGGGGCAATTTTGGTCGTTTTTCCAACAATTCGGCATTGAAACGGTCCAATAACTGCGTAATAACGACCAGTGGTAGTCTTTCCCTTTTCCAAGTAATCAATCATAATGATTCCTGGACTTCTTCAACAACATCCTCAGTAGTGACTTCGATTGGGCGACCAGAGTGTGGAGCATCAGATGTGCTTGACCGACCACGTTTAAAATAATTTATCCAGTTATAAACAGTCTGCAACGTTGGTGCGTTAGTGCCATGAACAGAATCAAGTTCAGTTTTTATTGTGGCAGCACTGCAACCCTTCATAAAAAAATGTTTTATAACGGCACGAAATTCAGATTTTTCCATAGTTGTTGAAAATTTACGAGTGATCACAGTTAAACAATAGTTAAACTGACAAAAACTTGTTTTTTTTTGCTGAATTTTAGACAGTCTTCATTTTAAAGATTGTGCCTGCCAGTGTTAATGCCATTTACCAGAAAAAAGGTTTTACAAATAGTTTTTAAAAGGACTTATCAAACAGCCCTCGTAATCCGCTCTCTCTCTTTATAATATTAGTATAGATTACTAGCGACCCGCCCCGATTTCATTTTCATTCATTGAATAATAAACATATTTATAAGCCTATATCCATCTGGAATAACGTATCTTTTTAATGGTTAAGTTTTTTTCAAATTGGCACAAATAGTGGTTCAAGAGATTACCCTCAACATATAAACAAACATACAAAATCCGCTCTCTCCGTTTATGATATTGTAATATATAATATTATATTAGTATAGATATAGACATACATAGATTATTCAGTATATAGTACAGATATAATATACAGTAGGTACTGGGATATTAGGGAAAATCCGGAACCATAGTACATAAAGAAAACTGTCATAGGAACCATTAGGTTTTTTTTGTGGAAACTATTTCGGCATATACCTACATTTTTTGATCAAGTGTAACAAAAAAAGGATCGACGTATTTTTATGTAAGAATATTTTAATTGTATGGAACAAATAAAATTGTAACAGCAAAACCGCGTCAAAATTATAAAAATATAATTTTATAATTTAGGTACTAATTATTTTTTGTACAACCTGTCATTTTATTGAAAAGATAATTTCACAGTGAGTATGGAGAGAAAAAAAAAACAACTCAACATTTATTTGACAACGAAACGCTAATTGTCAACAAAATATTTAGTCAAATTGACCGTAGAGAATAGATTATCAATTTTATAGATTAAGTGTTTTATAAATGATATAAATATCTAGTCAAACCTGAAGCTGAGATGGTGACCTAATGTTGGACAGCACGGCATTAATCATCCCACTGGGGCCAGGCATTGGACTGGGTAAATGTCTGAAAATTGTTAATTAAAATTAAAATGTCGACTCTCTCATGTTTATTTTCTCTAATTATCTGTGAGGAGCCTATCTTAAAACGTTACAAGTATACGAATTTAGAAAAGTGTACGTTTTTCGTCGAACAGCTATTTGTTTGTCGACGTATAAACTCGTGAAGTTTTTTGGTATATGAGCCAGTGGTACCTGGGACTCGGCTGCGAGGCGGGGCTGTGCGCGGGCGGCGGCGGCGGCGGCGGCGGCGGCGGCGCGGCGCTCACACTGGAGAAGTGCGATATAGGTGCACTATCCATCCCCTCCGTCTTCGCCTTTATCAATAAATGATTCCCATTATACAAAGCCTACATAAAAAATAAAATAAAAAGCAATAAAGCCTAGTGCCCAAAGACAAATACTAAAGAATTAAGGGATTTGAGAGGGACAATTGCTGGATTCGGTTCCCGGATAGAACCTAGGTTTTTGGTTTAATATCTGATTGCAATTTCTCTTTATTTAATTATTAAGACCTTGGTTCCTAAAAACAGATCACGACAAGAAAGACACTCGGCTCGCAACTCGAGACGAGAAAATGCAAGTTTCTGGAAAAGGTATGGCAGTTCAAGAGCAATGACTATGTCGAAAATTAGAGTAGCAGAGTGTAGTATATCTTGCGTTAATTCTTAGCTGATTACCAGTGATCGGGGTTTTGGATACGACTCGGGGTAAATGACCTCAATCATTATGCTAGTAAGGATTTGCCACTGGATACACAAAGGACAGTTTTTTTGTCATATTATTAAATTATACAAACATACATAAACTTACGCCTTCATATCCAGAGTGGGGTAGGCAGAGCTAAAGAATTACCAACATGTCTTAAAACTTCTTGATAATTCTGTAACCACATTTTGCACAAGTAGGCTAAGATGTTTCCCAGTGTATTAGTGACAGGTGGAAAGCCCATCGCCTAACAGTACTACAAGCCTTCATTCCCTTAGTCGCCTCTTACGACATCCACGGGAAGACATGGATTGGCACTATTGTAACCCGGCAACCACGCGGCAATATACAATGATATTTTATAGTAAGAAACGTCATAAGTGCGCAAAAGCGTTCCTCAAAAAGGAAGGTAATTTACCATGCTACTGTTTAGTTGCGCCGCAGCCGCAGTCACGCACGCATCAAAGACAATAATAATAAATATATAAAGACAATAAATATATTTCATACAAAATGCCGTGTTGTGTTTTTCTAGACTGGCGAAATTATACTGTAACTGTAAAAGGAAGAAAGGATGTCTCATTTCATTCGTAAGGACCGTAAATATTTTTTACATATTGTTTACATCTCGCCATTTTGTTTAATTTGCACCGGCGTCACTATCACCTGTAAAACATGAGATACAGAATTAGATATCACATGAGTGCGATAAAGACGGATAGCTACAAGTGAGCGGAAACTTGTCTTGGCGAGATAGTGCAGTCATTGAAGCATTATTGCTCCGAATTTTGTTACTGTGAACCGAATTGCATACAATTTTGGAATTAGGTTCATCTTACCCTTAACTTCAAAAGTGAAAATGATTTGAACTCCGCAACCACCCTGGGGGTGGTTGCCACCCCTTCTCGGAGGTAAATTTTTTTTGTTTCAAAATAACCTCGGATATCGATAGAAGGCCTAATTTTAAGCAAAAAATCATCTATGAAGTTTTTCGAAAAATCCAATACTTTTCAAGTTATTGGCAATTGAAAATTCGCAATTTTTTCACGTTTTTCATCGGTTTTTTGCAAATATCTCCAAAAATATACGTTTTATCGACAATTTTACACAGAACAAAATTGTAGCAGGTAAAAAAATAAACAATTTGGTTTTTTATTAAGTATTCTAAGTGCAATATTAAGCTAGATATTAAAGATCGAAGCCGTTTTTTATTTTGTCTGAAATTTAATCGATGTGGTCAATGCCATCTAGCGGCGAGCAGATGCATTTTATGCATTCTAATAAAAAAGGGTTTTGTAGTGCTTGAAATAAGCTTTAAAATAAGCACTATTAAAAGACTTTTTCATCACACTTGCACGTAAACAGTATCTAAACATACAGGTTAACTTGGCCGCAATGCCCCGTATAAAACCCTCGACCTTTCTTTTTACCATGAAGCCCAAGGTCGGTAAGTAATTTTTTTTTAATTTATAGCACAGCACACAGGTCATGCAAGTTCAAGCAAAGAGTTTACGCAATTGAAAAATGTTATTTAAACAGGAATTTCATTGCAATCTCGCTACATGTTACTTAAATACTCAATTAATGTTCTTAATAATCGATTTTAATAGTTTTCTGTATCAAAACGTCGTTTTTTTTACACTCCTTCAGGGCTGTATGTATACCTACGTAAGTATTTGCTCTTAACGTTTCTGAACGAAACATTTGTATAATCTGTGGAGTCCGCCCGCCATCCGCTTAAAAAAAGTTCAAGTAATTCGTAATAATAGTTGTGCTGACTTGTGTATTAAATTATATAATTTATAGTTATTTACATTTTATATTTGAAGACAAGTAAAAAAGTTATAAAAAATGTCGTCGTCATCGTCCGATGAGTGTACATAATTTAAATGCAACACCGCCAGATATTATCCATGTAGCAAAAACAATTATTGAAAATCTTTATTTATTTACTCGCAAATGTGATGAAAAACATTGTATGTTTCACGGGCGGTACGGGAATTACGAACCTCGGCTCAGAAAGCCCTCAGTCTTCGACTTCGGGCTTCTACTAGAGCCTCGGTCGTAATTCCTTACTTACCGACCTTAATACACAATGTACTATTGCACGTAAAATAAGTGAGCTGTATTGCAAATAAGAGGAGCATCTAATGTTTTTTCTTTTAAATCAATGGGTTTCATAAGTGCCATTTCCACCAAAATTAAAATTAATCGTATTCCGCCTAGAATTAACTTTATTATGAAGAGTTTGATAGATTGTATCAGTTTACATATTTTTCAAAAAAGTCACGATTAAAATAAAAATAAAATTTCAAATTTTTAATACACCCACCTTTTTTTCATAATATCTCAATAATGACGACAGATACGTAAAAAAGTGTAGGGATAAAAAAATTAGGTATTTTTCTGAAAAACAATTTGTTTTCTTTGTTTTTTCTGTCAAACAAAAAATTACGGAGATATGATTGTTTAAAGAGCGCGTGGCAGCGCAATCACAGCCTCTCTTAAGCCCTTTAACCCTTCACCGTTTTAGAAAAAGGTTTTTTACAATATATTGCAATGAAGGATGTTGTAGCTCTCTTAATTACCTTTAAAATGGTTTTTTATAAATTGTGATAGCATGAAAATTGAAGGAGTTATGGTCCAAAAACTTATCTTATTTTTTTCTACTTAGTAACTGAAAATTTCGGAGTGTGAATATTTGGAGCAATGTGAAAGTACGCAGTATAACAGAGACCCAAAACTATTGTAATGTGTATATATATACATAATATGGCTCATATATTTTGGAAACGTAGGCATGAATACATACCAACGTTCTTATATGTATATGTATACACCGTGGGAACGAGTAACCCGACAAATTTAAACCATCGATTCTAGAGCCAATTTGTAGTATATAATGTGATATAACATGTAGCCCAATAACGCATAATTTCCAAGATATTTATTATTAAAAAAAAAAAAACCATAGTTAATTTAATTTGAACTTTGTCACCTATACCTAAAGCATTATTTACTAAGAAATTGATTAAATTAATTGACGTTGTACGTTGATGACATTGCTATTTACAAGATGAATCTTTCTTAGTAAATAATGCTTTAGGTATAGATCCGGCTAAGAAAGATTCATCTTGTAAATAGCAATGTCATCAAAGTACAACGTCAATTAATTTAATCAATTTCTTAGTAAATAATGCTTTAGGTATAGGTGACAAAGTTCAAATTAAATTAACTATGGTTTTTTTTTTTTAATAATAAATATCTTGGAAATTATGCGTTATTGGGCTACATGTTATATCACATTATATACTACAAATTGGCTCTAGAATCGATGGTTAAAATTTGTCGGGTTACTCGTTCCCACGGAGTATAACACATTTGAGTGAAGGGGGCCAAAGAAAAAGCCAGGTGATCAGCTGTGCGTGCTCCGTTTATTCGTTATAATGTGACCAGTATATTTCCTTCTGCAAAGGAATGAGCACGTGTTTAATATAATATTTTAACTAGACACCCAATTTCAATACATTTTGTTTAATAAAAAAATGTTAGTAGATAAAAAACCTGTTTGTTTAATAATATCTTATTAAAATTGTGCCATAAAATTATATTATCCAAAAATCTAATGACAATATATTCTACTAGTATTGACGTTCGTACTATTCAAAGAGCACGATAGCAGCAGTTAATCCAGTCTGCATCTTATATCAGGGGGTTAAAAATTTGATAATTATTATAGAGAATATAAAATATTACTTACTCTATACTTACATCTTTTTATGTCATACCAAAGTATTTTTTTGTGATTTTTTCAATTTAGGGATTGTTTGCAAGGGTTGTAAGATTTTCAAGGGGTTGAAAATGATTTTAATATGAGGTAATTATGTTAGAAAACAGTTTACAATTTCACCACATACTATTAGACATGTTTTCTAGCGATAAAATGGCTCAATGTCAATTTTTCCATTAAGGGGTTGTTTACACCCCTTAAAAATAATAGGCGGAGTTCAGATCATTTTCACTTTTGAAGTTAAGGGTAAGATGAGCCTAATTAAAAAATTTCATGCAAATCGGTTCACAGTAAAAAAAATCGGAGGTAAGACCGTATTTTTCGCTTCAATGACTGCACTAAGAGGGGCGAGCAATTTGTAACAACTATTTATCTCTTTTTAACAATAGCGGACTCGCTCCGGATTGCCGTCTTTGTCTGTAGAAAAATGGTGACGTAGCAACTAACAGTCAGTAATTGGCGACGGGTTTTAAATGCGTTTAGTATGAGCATAACGTATCTAAATATAAAATATAATTGATGACGTATTGATTATCCATCAATTGCTATTACTGGTAACAGTTTTAAATAAATATAGGTATACTCATTTTTACATAAAAAATATTATTGCCGTGTGGTTGCCGGCTTGAAGTGTGGTTGCCGGCTTAGAATTGTGCCACTCCATGTCTTCCCGTGGAAGTCGTAAGAGGCGACTAAGGGAACAAAGGCTTGTAGTACTGTTAGGCGATGGGCTTGCTACTTGTCACTAATATACACTGTTAAACATCTTAGCCTAATTGTGCAAATTGTGGTTACAGATTTATCAAAAAGTTTTTAGAGTTGTTGGTAATTCTGTAGCTCTGCCTACCCCACTCTGGGAATGAAGGCGTGAAAGTAAGTATGTATGTATGTATGTAAATATTATTACCAGGGATCGGAAATTCGGATCGATATTTACCTATACTTTAGCGCCGGCTTTGTTGTTCAGTTGTATGGAGGTGGACTCAATCATATAATTCATATAAAATTTCCGGGATTTCAAAATAAATAAATTACACCGGCATTAATTCATAATTATTTATTTATATTAGCGATGCATCCGATACCGATACCGATACCGATATATCGGCGATACTTCAGGTTAGCCGATATATCGGTATCGACGATATTTTTATGACCGATTCAACGATACTTTTTAATTAAAAAATGTAGTGTAAACAGCAGCAGGTCTTATTCAAACAGACTTGCGAAATCGCCTCTCTCCGAAAAATTTAAGATTACTTTGTTTTTTAAACAAAAATGTTATCAATGTTAATATTAATTACTAAATTTTTTAATTATCTAATATTAACCTATGTATCTACTTCTTATATTAATAAAAATAAATCTGTCTTGTGATTTATTTATTATGCCTTCATTTTTGAATTCACAAAAAGCGTATCGGTATCGGTATCGGTATCGCCGATATTTTTATAAGAGTATCGGTATCGGTATCGTATCGGCGAAAAGGCGTATCGATGCATCCCTAATTTATATTAACTGTTTGAAGTTATTTTCCATGTATATGTTTAACCAAATGTTATTTGATTTACCTGTAACTTATTAACCTAACGAATTTATAGGAGCAAAACAGAACGTTTTATCCTACATGTAAAGTAATTATTATATTAACGTTTTGTAGAATCCCAAAATCCCAGAACTTAAATTATTAAAATAATATTTTTAAGAAGCCGACGCCATGTTTACCTATCTTTTTCCGGGATTTTGCCAACTTTAGGTAAATATCGATCCGAATTTCCGATCCATGATTATTACCTACATATCATTTATTTCGAATATTTTGCATATTATTTTTTATTACTTTTGGTCTCTATAAAATTACAAATCATTATTTTTCAATTTTCTCTAATGTTACCCTATTTTGTTTGACATCTAAACCCATTTATAAGCCGAAAATGTTTTTTCTCCTTCAACTGACGTTACCGGGGTGAATTTGTATACAGAAATTTCATCGGATGCGGATTCGTGTGATATTTGTTCGGCATAAGTTCTGATAGCATCTAAATCCGGATTTCGAGCCATGACTGCTTCTATTTTAGTCTCTCTCTATACGTAAGCCATTAAGCCGAATTTACATTATGAAACAAGTTTCATGCATGATGAAATTAATTTCATGACACTTCTTTCTGAAACTGAAACTAGTTTCATTAAAATTAACAGCTTCGTGAAATCCACAGTACGTCTGTGTTCATGGCTCCGCCAACATCAAAACTTTATTTTGCATTGCAATACAGATGTTAATGTATTCCTTCACACTTTTTTACTAAATGAAATATCTTATTATTATTAAATATTCCATTGAAATACAATCTTGTCTTATGTTATGACTAATAAGTATTTTAAATTTGACCTTAACTTCTAATATAGACTAAGCTAAGAATGTGTCCATTTACACTTTTCATATTGCAAAGACACTTTGTTAATGTGTTCTTTGTGTATAGTACTAAACTCACTGAACTAATTACACTATCACTACACTTTTGTCCTTTTCAGTCTTCGCGGTATATCCGTGTTGTCAAGGAGCTGGATGGTTTCAACATTCACATGTCATGGCGATGATGAAGCTTGCGTTCATGGGCTTCGGCGTATCTTCTGATAATATTATATTACTAACGGCACCAAAATGAGCTGCAATTGTCCAATTTGAGTTCTACGTCATTATTTTGACTTAGTTGTTAATTTTTTCATCTTAAGCATAGCAGTTTGATTGCTACTTTCTAAGCGTTTTGAGCGTTCATCAAAAGAATACATATATTTCAGAAGTTGGTCCAATTTACTTCCAATTTACTTTAGTGTTGTTTATTATAGGTTTTTTAAATGATTTATATTTAATATTGCGCTTCTCTTTGGCTACAATGCATCCCTTACAGTGAGCAGGATGTGGGGCGCCGCCACAGTGCACGCATTTAGGTTTTTCCTCTTTTTTTTATACCACGATGGTGGCAACCAAGGGTACGGCCCGCCTGATGGTAAGCGGTTACCGTAACCTATGGACGCTAGCAACATCAGAAGTATCACATGCGCGTTGCCGATCCTTTAAAAACCTATTTACTCCTCTCTTGAAGAACACCATACTACGAGGGTCATGCCAAAATAAATTAGATCTATTTTTTCGAAGTATTCACCGTGAGCACGTATACACTTTTTCATCCGGCTACACCACTTGGAAAATGTCAATGTCCACTCTTCTTTGGGTACCTCAGAAATTTCATAATTATAGGCAGCCAGGGCATCTTCTTTGGTTTCGAATCGCCTTCCTTTTAATTTTTCTTTAATTTTCGGAAACAGGTAAAAGTCACAGGGTGCCAGGTCAGGAGAATATGGCGGGTGAGGGACTATAGTGACATTTTTCGAACTAAAATAGTCGAGTGCTCTGGCAGAAGTGTGCGGGGCGGCGTTGCTGGGGTGCCAGAGCAGGTGCTGGGTTCCTGACTTTGGTCGCTTGTCACACCAAGCTTACAACACTTGTGGAGCACAAACTGTGACATACCATTCCGAGTTGACAGTTCTTTGATCCTCTAGCTCCACAGTCGCAATATGCCAGGGCATATTGCGACTGTGGAGCTAGAGGATCAATTTCTTGGAGAAAAATGAGGCAACCATTTGTTTCTGTGTGCTTCGTGCTCGGCGACATTTTGTTGGAGTCGGTTCATCTTCAAAGCACCATACCGTTGACTGCCGCTTTGTTTCAGGATCGTAGTTATAAAACCATGTTTCGTCGCCTGTCAGTATATCATACACAGTTTTCTTCTCGCCAGCATCGAATTTATTTATCATAAATTTACACCAATCCACGCGGCGATCTTTCTGCAAATCGTTGAATTTATGCGGCACCCATCTCGAACAACGCTTATGGAGGGACAGTTGTCCATGAATTATGGTTTCCAGTGCTGCTGATCCAATGCCTAGATCTCGTTCAAGCTCTACGTATGTAATTCGTCGGTTCTCACGGTTTTTTTTTTCCACGGCTTGCACATTTTCTTGAGTAACTGCGGTTGGCGGTCGCCCCGACTTCGCCTCATCTTCAAACCTCTCCCGCCCTCTTTTAAATTCAGCAAACCAATTAAAGACAGTTGCACGAGAACAAGTAGACTCACCAAAAGTCGTGGTTAAAAGTTCAAAACATTCTTGGGGCTTTAAACCTTTTTTAAAGTCATAATAAATCATAACACGAAAATCTCGTCGACTAAGTTCCATTGTAACCGCAAATTCCCGCCAGATTCAATCAGAAAAAAAATATTTAAAAAAATATTACGCAGATTTCCGGAGTATTCCATTTTTAAATTTATAGCTATACAGGATGTTAGGTAATGAGTGGATAATCCTTGAACTACGGATAGAGGGCACTTAGGACGTTATGAAAAAGCTATAATAGGTCTAGTAAAAGTCGCACGGTTTTCGAGATATTTGGACTTTTAGGTTTTTTTCGAAAATGAACACCCTTGGTCAATGTTTCGATTATAGCACCATTATAAGGTATTTTAAAATATATATTTTTGTTCAATATTATTGAATACTTGTGTTAACTCTGCCTACCCCACTTTGGGAATGAAGGCGTGAGTTTATGTATGTATGTATGTGTTATCAGATAGGAATCACCATTTTTGTGAGACATCAATAGATTAAAAAAAAAAACATCGCAAACATGAATTTTGCATTTTCAATCGTACATTGATCGAATTTTCAACAATCACGGTGAAAAAAAAATACACTACCGTCTAGTTGCCCATAAGCTTAAAAACATGCCAATTTATTGACAAATTCAAAATAGTAACTACTTTTTGAATTTAAAATCTAAAAGCCAAATAAATAAATAAAATACACGCCCACCCCCATTTTTCCCGATTTACTTTTTGTATCCCGGGCGTAGAGTTCAAAACTTTTTGTTGCAAAATTAACATTACTGGCCACTAATTTAAATGCCATTTATTCCAAATTTAAAAAATATGCCGCCTGCTTTTTGTTTTTTATTTGAATTCGATTTTCAATTTCGCTATTATTGCGTAATGAATGGTGTTTATATTGTGGTGTTGATTTTTTTGGTTTTAATGTTTAGAACACAATACACGTCCAATGAATATGCTCAAATGCATTACATTTATGGCGAGTGCCAAGGCAACGCTAGTGCTGCTGCGATTTTGTACGCTGAACGCTACCCAAACAGACGCCATCCCGATTACCGGATTTTTCTTCGCATCCATAACGCGTACAGTGAAGGCAGAGTTCTTGGCCGTAGGGTGTAGGAGGACATAGCGAAGGTAGACCGAGGGAGGGAGACGGTGAAAATGTCCTGGATTTAATAGCGGAAAATCCTTCTTTGTCCGTACGGAACATAGCAAATAGCCTTGGTCTGACAACATGGAAAGTGCATGCAAATTTAAAAACACATGGATTGCACCCTTTTCATTGCCAACGTGTGCAGGTCTTATTGCCTAGAGACTATCCACAAAGGTTGACCTTCTGCCGCGAAATGCTGCGTCGTATCCGAGATGATTCAAATTTTTTCGACAACGTACTGTGGTCAGATGAATCATCATGTCATAGAGACGGATACGTGAATCTGCACAATCTGCACAGTTGGCAGTTAGATAATCCACACCTGATGAGAGAGGATAGGTCGCAATACCAATTTAAGGTAAGTTAACTAAAGTTCACGAACGATTTAAAATTAATATCCGGTAATCGGGATGGCGTCTGTTTGGGTAGCGTTCAGCGTACAAAATCGCAGCAGCACTAGCGTTGCCTTGGCACTCGCCATAAATGTAATGCATTTGAGCATATTCATTGGACGTGTATTGTGTTCTAAACATTAAAACCAAAAAAATCAACACCACAATCTAAACACCATTCATTACGCAATAATAGCGAAATTGAAAATCGAATTCGAATAAAAAACAAAAAGCAGGCGGCATATTTTTTAAATTTGGAATAAATGGCATTTAAATTAGTGGCCAGTAATGTTAATTTTGCAACAAAAAGTTTTGAACTCTACGCCCGGGATACAAAAAGTAAATCGGGAAAAATGGGGGTGGGCGTGTATTTTATTTATTTATTTGGCTTTTAGATTTTAAATTCAAAAAGTAGTTACTATTTTGAATTTGTCAATAAATTGGCATGTTTTTAAGCTTATGGGCAACTAGACGGTAGTGTATTTTTTTTTCACCATGAGAGTTGAAAGTTCGATCAATGTACGATTGAAAATGCAAAATTCATGTTTGCGATTATTTTTTTTAAATCTATTGATGTGTTACAAAAATGGTGATTCCTATCTGATAACACAAGTATTCAATAATATTGAGCAAAAATAAAAATTAAAAAAAATTACCTTATAATGGTGCTATAATCGAAACATTGAACAAGGGTGTTCATTTTCGAAAAAAACCTAAAAGTCCAAATATCTCGAAAACCGTGCGACTTTTACTAGACCTATTATAGCTTTTTCATAACGTCCTAAGTGCCCTCTATCCGTAGTTCAAGGATTATCCACTCAATACCTAACACCCTGTATAATCAGCCTTCACTATGGTGTATTACTGGCCAGTATCAAACAAATGAGCATGAAGTATCTAATTTCTTTTGGCATGACCCTCGTATATATAGTTCCCAGGGAACAGGTAGCTCATTCCACAATAGAAGCGTTCGCGGGAGGAAGTTCCTTTGGAATCGCAAAGTGCGCGACTATTTGGGTTCCAACATATGAGGATGAACTACTCGCCGATGGCGAGCGATGCGATGGTAAAAGGTGGCCGTTGGCATCATGTCGAACAATTCCTCGGAACACAGCCCGTTATACAAGTGGTAGAACACACAAGGAGGCAAAGTCTCTGCTTAGTCTCGGAGGCTCGATACCGCTTGTGAGTTTGGGATCGTCAACGATTCTCACAGCACGTCTTTGCACCTAGTCAAAAGGCCCAAGCTGATATCCAGGTGCTCCCGCCCAGAGATGACAGCAGTACTCCATATGAGGCCGGACTTGCGACTTATACAGCAGCAGTCTTTGCCCCGACGTGAAGTACCACTTCGCTCTATTCAGCACACCGAGCTTTTTAGACGCCAGCATGACCTTGTCTTCTAAGCGACGAAGACTTCGGAACTGAACGTCGCTGGAGATGTCGTCCTCTGCAGGTTTCTTGCAATCTATAGTCAGATGCTTACCGGTACATTTTACGCATCTGGCTTCTTTGTTAAAGACTAAGTACCAATTTCACCATACGTTGTTAAGTGTTAATCGAGTTTTAGTTCATACGTTTTGACAGCTGTTGACATTCTGGTCGTTCGTGAGTTGTTGGTAGAATTCGATATTAATGTTCATAGGTTAGTTAGCCCTCCTAGATCTATATTGCTGTGCCCTTGCAGGGTGTCACATGTATACCTACCTACCTGTATTTCCACCTGTGTTTTTGTAATGTGATACGCAATAAACAATTTGAATTTGAATTTGAATTTGTTACAGACTATTTGTGTAAGACCATATGCTTGGCTTTTTTGCATTTTAGATCGAGTTTTGTTGTTTTTAATGGGTGTATTTACATTTTATTATGTAAGATATTGGCGGCAGATTTCTCCACCGCGTCGTCAGAATTTTTAAACGTCTTTAAAGAATTTCAATTTGGCTTTGCATATCCTTAACCAAAAATTGCATTTTTTTCTCTGTCTTCTTTTTCTTCTTGATAGTATCTGAACAACAAGTGCTCTGTTTCAGTTTTCAAAGAGATCTTATCCGTTTTTGTACTTGTCATGATTGTATAGTTAGTTAAGTAGCTTCGCGTTTACAATTGTTATTGTGATCGGAAGTCGCAATGCAATGAACTAGCACAATTAAAAACTGGGTCATCGCGGAACGCCGGCGACCTCGTCGCGGCGACGGTGTGTGGATGCGTAAGCACTTTTAGAAATAATAACAGCGCGCGATCGGCACGTCCACTCTAAGCGGATATCGAAAATGATATTGATACATTTTATATTTTTTAATACATACATACAAATCACGCCTGTTTGCTAGAGGGGTAGGCAGAGACCACTTCCTTCCACTTGCTACGATCTTAACAAATTTCTTTCGCTTCTTCCACATTCATACATCACGTCTTTGCACCGAGTCAAGGCCTTTTTTAATTTTTTTATCAGCATTATTATCATCATCATCGTCATCATTTTTATCAGCTGTCCAAATTTTTTCGAATAACACGCTACCGACTAAAAATCACAGGTCTTATCAGCGCAGGCGCTTTCACGATACCAGGCATATTTCACTTCTATACAAAGCGACAAAGTAGGTCCGATCAACACGTAAAAGTATTGATTACATATAAAATATATGTATAATGCTGGCCGAACTCGCCTAAATAAACCATATTAACTCCTATTGAAAGTTCATTTTTCGTAGTTTACTGCGAACGTATAGTTATACCTACGTTTGCTCGCTCGAACGGTAGGGTTGTCAACACATCGAAAATATTAATATAAATTAACAGGTACACATTATGAAAAAAAACAGTTACTTGAATAATCAAAATATAATATATATATATATATACAGGGTGTCCCAAAAGTACCACGCCACAGTGACACCGGAGGTAGGTCAGCTCAAGAGGAACCTAACCAGCCTAACATGACCTCAGTAAAAGTTGCACCGTTTTCGAGTTATACCAATTTAAAGATTTTTTCAAATTTTTCACCTCTTTTGACATTACAATGTCAAAAGAGGTGCAAAAAAGTAGGAATTCGTATCACATTTGCCAATAAGGATCCCGGCAACCAAACTAACAAATGAAACGCGTTTAGCCGCTTTGCAAGTTTATCATGTAAAGAATTGTAGGATAGTTATTAATTTATTGCAGTTGTAGTCCTGTGACCCAAACTACTCATAGTTTGTTACCATGCGTTTCGTGCTATACTCGTTGATTAATATTAAACCTCGTTTTAATAGCCGACTTTTTAGTTAGGTACGAAGTTAGGTAGTTATGTGATACGAATTCCTACTTTTTTGCATTAAGATATCATTTGTCACTCTGATTTTGTTTGTGGAACTGAAACGACTACTCGGCACTCTTTTTTTTTTTGGTGATGTTTGAAAGACAATATTTATTCAAAACCAATAAGTAACGAAGAGGAACTACGGCGACGTGTCTTCAATGCAGCCCGAGACATATCGGAAACCAGTATCATTTACTGTAAAAACGAATGAAAATTAAACCAGTTTTCTATTATCTTTGAACCAAGGTCAACCAAAAATCAATCATATTCTTCAAAGGAGCACAAACAAATGAGATATCGTAGAGTACAAGATAATTTTTTAGATGATTAGCATTGATTTCCGAGGATCCATATTGGCAAATGTCATACGAATTCCTACTTTTATGCATTAAGATATCATGTGTCATACCATTTTAGAATAGGCATAAAATACGCATGTTTTTAAAGTAATTTGCTCATTTTGTTTATAGTAAAAAAAAGTTATGGCAGGTGCTCAAAGTTTAAATTACTATGTTGATGATAATTTAAGTCAAGTTCATTGCAGTATTTTTTTAACTTTTACATTAGTTATTGACATAATAATGCTTCTATCATCTTAATAAACTATTCATAAACGCGCACAAATAAAAAAAACTAAATTTTAAAGCTATCCCAGTAAATGCGAGCACTTACAATGTCAAAAGAGGTGAAAAACTGGAAAAATCTTTAAATTGGTATAACTCGAAAACGGTGGAACTTTTACTGAGGTCCTGTTCGGCTGGTTAGGTTCCTCTTGAGCTGACCTACCTCCGGTGTCACTGTGGCGTGGTACTTTTGGGACACCCTGTATATATATATTTATATATATTTATTTGATGTACACGCTTGATTGTTACTTTTACATTCTGTTTAAGATTAAATAACTATTAACTATAGGTTTTTTCGAATCAAAACTCGTTTGCAGAAATATTGAGGTTATGTGTCAAACAGTACTGATTTGTTTGTAAACAAATAATTTTATCATTTCTATTGACCCCGAATTTAGATAATTCAATATTTCTAACTTGATGAACACTGTTTCGTGTTGATTGATCACTTCAATATACAACCTACTTAAATTGCAAGTACTGACCTTTCCTCGTTCACCGGCAAAGAGAAAAACGTTACCTTTTTATTATTTTTGGTTCTCTTGTGTAAACACCCACTCACACAGCAATAATGAGTCATTTTTTTAAATTATACATTCACCAAAATAATTCAAAGAAACAACAACACACCACACACATCTAACCGAACTTGACGTAATGACTAGAATGTACCTACTACCACAGATTAAGTAAGAGTGTACTACTCGCCTACTTGCATCTCGCTTGACGTGTCTCGACCATGTCTCGACACTCAAAAACCGGTCGAGCGAGTTGACATCGCCGCGCGCGGGCATCCTTGATGTATTAGCATCGGCAACTATGTTCCGTCAGGCGGTGATTATCGGACGTACCTCGCTCAGATAAATATCTGTTACGTAGTAACTCTTACTTAATCTGTGACGTCACGAGTGCAAAGTTGCTAAATCACTTGAGTGTTAAACTGTGGATCCACTACGAACGACGTCAAGCGAGATGCAAGTAGGCGAGTAGTACACTCTTACTTAATCTGTGGTAGTAGGTACATTCTAGTCATTACGTCAAGTTCGGTTAGATGTGTGTGGTGTGTTGTTGTTTCTTTGAATTATTTTGGTGAATGTATAATTTAAAAAAATGACTCATTATTGCTGTGTGAGTGGGTGTTTACACAAGAGAACCAAAAATAATAAAAAGGAAACGTTTTTCTCTTTGCCGGTGAACGAGGAAAGGTCAGTACTTGCAATTTAAGTAGGTTGTATATTGAAGTGATCAATCAACACGAAACAGTGTTCATCAAGTTAGAAATATTGAATTATCTAAATTCGGGGTCAATAGAAATGATAAAATTATTTGTTTACAAACAAATCAGTACTGTTTGACACATAACCTCAATATTTCTGCAAACGAGTTTTGATTCGAAAAAACCTATAGTTAATAGTTATTTAATCTTAAACAGAATGTAAAAGTAACAATCAAGCGTGTACATCAAATAAATAAAATATATGTATATAAATATATATATATACAGGGTGTCTGGAAAACCTTCGGAGAAATTTGGGGGGGTAATAGTTGGCACGATTCTGATCACGGGGGTATGGTTCATTTTTGTTTCTGTTAATGTAAAAAAAAAAGAAGGATTAATTATATTCATTTTGTTACTTGATGTATCGCAGCCGATATCTCGACCTTGACATTTTGACGTTGATAGTATACTACTCCAACAGTTCGTAGTATCTTACGTCAAAATTCAATGTCCGAGGTCAATGACCTGAGACCATACGTTGTCACATGGTATGTAAACAAACAGTTCGCTCCATGTAAACAAACAGTTCGCTCCATGTAAACAAAAATCAAGGTAGCATTATAATAAAAATAAATGAGTAATTTTAGTGCAACTTACTGTATTTTCGTTTGTGCAATTTGAACACTAATTGGTTTTAAATGTGAAATCACTAGGTCTCTTGTTCATGTTTTGCCGAGACTGATCATATCGTCCGTCTTTTACTGTCGAGATCTAACCATTTACCATTGTTTTCTGCTCTAAAGTAGCCCATATAACTGATTTACAGCAAAAAATATTGAAGACGTGAATATTGAAAATAACATAATTTAACACTGACATCTAACGACAGCCATAAATTCATAGACTTCTCAAAGTTCAAATAGACGGATTGAACGATCCGATTATTGCTCTCCGTATTGAAGAAAAAAAAGGAGAAAAAGAAAATCGTTTATTGGTGCAAACCACAGAAAAATAATAATCAAATTAAATACAGTGAGAAAATAATTTAAAACAAAACCTTAAAACTATTTTATAAAATAATAATGCACCAAATTGGGTGCTACTCAGCATCATAGTGTCAGACATGCCGTGACGCTGCACGCGCTGATTTTCAGGGCAACCAGACGGGGAGAAAGCGCTGCTGGCTGCTGGTTCTTTCCTTTTGATCCGCATGGTATTTGTGGCAGTAGCCAAAAGTCCAAGTGCAAAACATTTTGTCGATGGATATAAAGGTCGTCGCATAATTGATTATAATAGGCTATTTGACAACATTGAAAATATACTACAAATTGTGGTCATCCTATCTGATACTAGCGTAAAATAACGTATTTCACTTTATTTCACATTAAATTATGTCTATTTTTTTTGGAAATTACACGAAATAATAAGGATTTTTTTTGAAATTTAATCTGTGGCAAAAACGCTATGTGATGTTAGAAATACTTTATAACCTGTGAGTGTGATGTGAAGTCACATCACATGCAAGTAAACAAAACAAACCCCAAACCAAACATTGCTTCGCTTGTGACATCGCTTCCTTGACTGATTGTGATTGTAGTCCACGTTTTATATTTTCTGGGTGTTCCTTAAGCCGGCTACTCACACACCTGCTGCAGGGGCAATACCGGTCGCACGGCGGTTGGACCAATTTTAGGCTGTTCTCTACACACTAGCCTGCCGTTCAGTGTGTAACTGATAGTCCCGCTGAACGCACGTCCACGAGAAAGCCTCCTGTATTGTCGAAACACCAGAGGATTGGTATCGCCTTGGCACTTTCTGTGGTGCTACCAAAAAAAAAAGGAAGAGAAGATATTGGGTGAAGAATTGGTTGCAGAAACGAAGCAAATTGTGCCACATGAATATTATGAAAGAATTGGAAGTAAGGTACACCCGGGTAAGAACGGACTATTTTTCGGCAAGTTGGAAGGATATCGGCATAAAAATTATTACTCAATTCTCATTAACTTTTACCACAGTAGTATTAATGTAAATTATTGTGAAGAAAACAAGGTTTCATTATTAATTAACTTCGTGCTCCTTTGTTATAAATCTTTTGTGTAATCTGCATTCAAATTTAAGCGACTCTTTTTCAAGACATTCAAATGAAAAAACCTTCTTGGTCAAAGATCGGACTACTAGTTAATTCCGCTTCTACAGCAAGGGGAATAAGTTCTATAAAATAAAAGTGTCCGGCGTTATACCGCTCAAAATATTATCATCGGTCTATGTTTATTTTCGTAAAATTATGGCGGGAATCTTTTTTTGATTTTTTTTTGTCTTTTTTTAATCCGGTCTTACCCTGAACAACAATTTGAGGAGATTTTGTGGTTCTCAAACTTTTCTTAGTAAAGAAGGTAAGACCGGATCAAATAGTATTTTTTTATGTATTAGAACTACTTGAGTATTAAGTAATACTATTTGGGGATGGGGATTGAGGAGGCAGGAATATGTGGAATCAATGAATGAAGCTGTTTTAATTATGTATCCATTTTTATTATATATTTTTTTAATCAGTCTTAGTAGAGATCCACAATTTTTTGAAAAGGCAACAATATTGCCAGAGATTTATGTTTACTCACTAAGCCCACACAGTAACTGACTAGGAGGTATAAATATTAAATATTAGAGTAGAATTTATTAGGTAGTACTTATTTAACCGTAATTTCCTTTTTTTTAAATATAAAACCAAAAAAAATTGCAATACGTCATGCCAAAGTTTGAGAATCAGTGCTGTTATCCGGTATAATCCGATCTTTAACCAATGGGTCAAAGACCGGATCTCCGTTACTAGTCTTCATTCGAGAATTTTAAATATACGAATCTAACCGCTGTTACCTTAACTTCGTATTATTTGATTTCAATAATAAAATAACACCAAATACTTCCCGAAAAATTGGTTTAAAATTCAAGGTGAAAGACCGGATCTCACAAAAATTTCACAAAAATCCAATTTTTTTTCACTGTGTCGACAAACGCGACCTACACGTCGGAACGGTTGCCACGGACTGGCGACAGGGGCGGGGTGAAATGGCGTCGCATACTGTGTTGCCAGTGATTTAAAATAATCCCCTGTTTGGTGGAAATTGTGTTCATACGATCTTACCTTCCATCCGGTCTTACCCGGGTGTACCTTAGATGATCTTAGAAACTTTTTGCGAATGGATATTGATTCTTTTGAAGAGCTCCTGGCTATGGTAACACCATTTTTTCCATTTTTGTCCACTCCGCTCGGTTGTCACCAATGAACTGACTGGAATTGCCCCAATCCTACTACACACGCAGCAACCTTGCAGGGCGGTAGAAACAATCTAGGGAGCTAGGAAGGTCTTGCGCCCCTGCCGCCCTGCCGCAGGCCCAATCTAAAAATTGCTCCTGCTTGCCTACACACATCACAATTAAGGAGGCAATCAAGGGTCCAATTCCCATATTGCCCCTGCAGCAGGTGTGTGAGTAGCCGGCTTTAGTGGCCTTTTTCTTTTAAGGGTTTTTACCACAGAGTGTAATCACGTCGACCTCTTCTTACAAAGCGATCCTATTTTTCTCTTTCTTCTATGATACGAATATCTAGCAACAACATGTATGATGCCAGCTTTAAATGTAATTTTGATAAAACGTAACGTGTAGGTAGGATTTTTTGTTTACAAATGAAACCTAAAACTCTTTTCATAAAGAGTTTTAATGGTCCAAGATTTAAAAAGATAATATGTCAAATTGTCAATAATTAATTATTGTGTTTTTTATTCGTCGGAAGCCCTGATAGTGGTACAAATCAATGAAATACAGCCATGATTCATGATCTAGTAAAAGAAGTAATGTGCCTACGAGTGCAAGTGCTATTTTAGCCGTGTGAGTGTGAGAAAAGTGTGAGTAAAAATCATAATCGTAAGTTTCAGTTTTAGATTATTTCACATAATAGCCCTTATCAGACACCGTGTTTTCATTCACATTACAGGATAATGTGTCAGTTTTCTAAACTCCATGGAGCTTTTGACCATGATTGGAAACATTGTTCATAAGGAAAGGAAATTACGTTGTGACACATATCGTCGGTGAAACTGCAAAACCGCGTAAGTGACATTTTAAATAAGGAGCAAAATGCACCTTTTTAATAAGACCGTAAGGTTTATTTTGCTCTATCATAAATTTGTTACTTACGCGGTTTTGCAGTATCACCGACGATATTATGAATGAATCAGTTAAGATGGGGCACACTGAGAGCATCGTCAGGAAAGTCGATGATAAATCTGTCTGTAACTCAGTCAAATATTAACTTAAACAAAAGTTACCAATATAGGGATGATCCAAATCATCCACCCTATCTACAGTTAAAATTTCTCCGAAGGTTTTCCAGACACCCTGTATATATTATATTTTGATTATTCAAGTAACTGTTTTTCTCATAATGTGTACCTGTTAATTTATATTAATATTTTCGATGTGTTGACAACCCTACCGTTCGAGCGAGCAAACGTAGGTATAACTATAAAACTACGAAAAATGAACTTTTAATAGGAGTTAATATGGTTTTTTAGGCGCGTTCGGCCAGCATTATACATATATTTTATATGTATTCAATACTTTTACGTGTTGATCGGACCTACTTTGTCGCTTTGTATAGAAGTGAAATATGCCTGGTGACGTGTCCTCCCTTGCCCGGTTTTTTTCTATGTGTCCAGTGTCTTAAGGTAATAAAACTTTAGAGATCATAGCAAGGTATAATATGAGTCAAAAATAAGTTTGTAAGTATTAGATTCCCGAAGCTTTGAGTGCAGCCCTTGTACAGTCAACATCATAAATAAGTGATCATTTCTGTACCTTGTCGCTTTCAATCGTCTCACAATTTTGTATAACATTTCAAACATAATGTTAAAGTGACAAGGTACATAAATGATCACTTATTTATGCTGTTGACTGTACTCTGCGATGAATGCGGAAGGTCGCTGGGGGTGGGGTTATGACAACTTATCAAAATCACTATCGCTAAAAACTGATTCACGAAAACTAACCTTTTTAATGATCTTCTCCGCATTATCCATGTGCACATCACTGGACAACTGGTTATTTTCCCACATATTACTTCCACTTTGAGAAGTCAAATCTGTTGCCTGTAATCAGAAAATCACACAACCAAATAATAACTTTCAAGAAGTTTATGAATTTCAAAACAGAATAACAACAGTCAAGTACAAATAGTTACCGTTGAATGACAACCACCTCGAATCTTCCTGAACGTTACCTATATGGGCAGTCGAGATTCGAGAAAGCAATAATAATATGAAAGATCAAAATAATTATGCGTAAGTCGCAAGAACCTAATAATCACGCAATAAATCACAAACTCAAGTTATTCACCGCTCGACATTCATGATATTATAATAATGTTATTCTAAGGTTCAGGATGATGTCAACAGGAAAACGAGAAGAATTATTTGAAAATTGTATGTTATGCAGTGCCGATTGCGGGCGAATCCTACTATCTACTAACATTATAAATAAAAAATTTGGTGGAGATGATGGCTGTTAGTCTTCTAATAACTGATAACCAGCTGAACGCATTTGAAAAATTAGAAAATTGTACAGTTGCATTATGAATTACCGCTGGGTAATACACCGCGCTGGGCCGCGGTGTATTCCGACGGCTTCGGTTGCAGCGCAGCAAGGGGACACTCCGAGCTGCGCGCCCGTGCCGCCACCCAGATTGGGTGCACCATGCGTGACACCTCCTAGGCAAGCCTCTCCCTCGCCCAGTACTATACAAACCCCGGTGTGCAGGACCGTTATGTACACTGATGAAGTAGGTATTGGGTTGGGGTCTAAAATGATTAAGCACCTCGATCATAACATCATAAACAACTGTCTACCAGGAATGTCTATGGACCACCTGATCTCACGCATCTCTGCAGACACATTTGATCGCGATACAACTTTAGTAGTGTTACTAGCAAACAGTTTGGCTTTTAGTAAACATGACTTCCTGAATTGTCTGAGACCCTCACAGAAATTAGCAAAGGTGAAGTAGGTAAAATAATTATTTGTGCTTGTCTGTTTTCCCATAAATTAACAGATAAATGTAATAAAAATATTAATTATCTTAACTCAATATTATATAAAATGGCTTTATATAACCCTAAAATCTCTTATTTTGATACAAATAAATTTGTAAACAAGTTCGACTTGACGCGTAAATATTGTTATTTACCAAGTAGGTACTTAGATGATTGTGCTAAGTTATTAGCATATAATATTTTAGACCCCGTTATGACTAGCATAGCGAGCGATAACTGTAGGACGGAGCCTGCGCTGAGTTTTATTAGCGCCGGCTCTGCGCCGGAGCTGCCTGTTGATTTAAACTGACAGTTCCGACAACGGCCGCGGCTGCCGGCGTTCGCGGCGACAGTCGCGGCGGCCCCGTGCCTGCCCACAGGCCGACGAGCATTACAAATAAATTAGGTGGTAATGTAATAAATATTATTCATCAGAATATACAGGGATTTTCTAGTAAGGAACTTGAAATTGGTTTATTTATGGATAGTGCAAATATACACGTTCTATGTGTTACTGAGCATTGGCTTAAAGGTTATGAGTGCATGTTTAATTTTAATAATCATAAAATAGTTAGCATGTTTGCTAGGCAATCTTGCAGCCGGGGGGGATCCTTGATAATTGTCAAAAATATCATTAAATGTAAGGAACGTAAAGATATTGTTATGAAGTCCATTGAACGTCACATTGAAATTGCGTGTATTGAAATGGAGCAATTTATTATTGTTTGCGTATACCGACCCCCTTCAGCGGATTATAAACTATTTGAGAGCGTTTTAGAGAATGTTCTTAGTTGTGTTTTTAATAGTAAAAAGTGTATAATTGTGTGTGGAGATTTTAATGTTAATTTACTCGACAAATCTCCCATGTCCATTAACTTACTGAGTGTATTTAGATCATTTAATTTAGTAAATCTGTTTTTTGAGCCAACCAGAATTACAGCAACCAGTGCAACTTGTATTGATAATATATTTAGTAATTTTGAACCTATTCGGGAATCAATAATTAATATGTTAAGTTCGGACCACTGCGGTCAACAAGCTTCTTTTAAGGGAAACACTAATAATGCTCCTCAAGATTTCATATTCAGGCCAATTTCTAAAAGTCGATTGGACTTGTTTAATGCTAAGGTCAGCAAACAATTAAATTATATGACGTGTACTCGGGATGATCCGGATAGTTTGTATTCTTCATTATTTCATTATATTGTCAAGGAATTTGATGCCTGCTTCAGTTTGAGAAAGGTGAAAGGTCAGCAAGGTACGAAGTTTAGTGATTGGGCTACACCAGAAATTCACGCAAAAAGGTATAAATTATATGAGTTATATGCTACAAGAGCTATCGATCATAGGCCAGAGTTTCTAGATTACGTCAAAAACTACTCTAAAGAATTCAAACAGATTTGTGCCGCCGCGAAGTCTGAATATTTTTCTAACAAATTCCGTAATTCAGATAACAAAGGTAAAACTGTTTGGAATGTAATTAATACCGAAACTGGTAGAATTAGAGTTAGAGACCCGCACTACAGCCTGCACGTTGAAGGTACTGTGGTGAACTCGGACCTAGATGTAGCTAAAGAGTTTGAGCGATTCTTTACAAATATACCTTTAGATACCACTAAATCATTACAATCATCTCCTGATAAAGCTGAAATATTATTAAGATCCAATGTGAAGGAATGCACAGATGTTTTTATTTTTTGTCATGTCTCTCCAAAAATTGTAATTAAAACTTTTAGGTCACTTAATCTAAAAAAGACTGAAGATCTCTGGGGCCTCTCCATCACAGTACTACAGTCTGTCATAGAATTAACTGCACCATATCTGGCTGCATTATTTAACAAGTGTGTCGACATTGGAGTGTTTCCCGATCTGATGAAACATAGTAAGATTATACCCTTGTTTAAGTCAAGGGCAAGAACAGACCCCACAAATTTTAGACCAATTTCTATACTGCCAGCACTGAGTAAAGTTTTTGAAAGAATAATTCTCAACCAAATATCCTCACATTTTAGTAAGAATAAGTTGTTTCATAATAGTCAATTTGGGTTTACCAAGGGACGGTCAACTACAGATGCCGGTTCGACCCTAATTAAATACGTCTTTGATGCCTGGGAAAAATCACTAGATGTCATTGGAGTTTTCTGTGATTTATCCAAGGCGTTCGACTGTGTTGATCACGTTACGTTAGTGCGGAAGCTAAGCTACTACGGTATCAAAAACGGTGCCCTTAATCTTATTATTTCTTACCTTGCTCACCGAACTCAGCGGGTGGACATAAACAGAACGCAATCCCCGGGATCAGCTGTTGCTATGGGAGTGCCTCAAGGCTCAATTCTGGGCCCATTCTTGTTTTTGATTTATATCAACGATCTCCCTTATGTTGTGCGCGACAAACATGAAATAGTTCTATTTGCCGACGACACTTCACTTTTATTTAAAGTAGATAGAAAACAGGAAAATTTTAATGACATAAATGACACGTTGTCAACAACTGTTGACTGGTTTACAGCCAACAACTTACTTTTAAATGCCAAGAAAACCAAGTGTATGAAATTTTCTTTATCAAATGTGATAGGAGTGAATGGGAATAATATAAGACTAAAGGATGAGACAATGGGATTCGAAGATAAAACAGTATTTTTAGGTATTACCTTGGACTCAAAACTGCAATGGAATTCGCATATATCCACCCTTGCGGGTAAACTTAGTTCTGCAGCATATGCAGTAAAGCGTATCCGCCAACTTACAGACGTCGAGACAGCGAGACTGGTGTATTATAGTTATTTTCATAGTGTTATGAGTTATGGGATTTTGTTGTGGGGAAAAGCGGCTGACATCCAGGCCATATTTATATTACAAAAGCGGGCTATACGTTTTATTTATCAGCTGGGTTCACGGGTCTCACTCAGAGATAAATTTAAAGAAATTAATATTCTTACTGTCGCGTCGCAGTACATCTTTGAAAATATCATGTATGTTCGCAAACACATACATGAATTTAGGCATAACCGTGACGTTCACAAGCTCAACACGCGAAATAAGGATAAACTCGTAGTCCCAGGTCACCGTCTTCGTAAAGTAAGCACATCATTCGTGGGGTACTGTATAAGCTTCTACAATAAGATACCTACCGATATTGTCAATATGCCATTCACTAAATTTAAGTCTCGCATTAAGCGCTGCTTGCTGGGTAAGGCATATTATACTATAAATGACTTCGTAGATGATAAAGACGCTTTTAAGTAACTAGTATGAGCTATTACTGAAATTGTGGTTAATTTTAAGCATTTCGAGTAGAAATATATCTAATATGTGAGCACTGAGCAGCGCTTATTGTTAAATTCCTTTAAGCCAATGATGTAGACATTTAAGTTTACCTAATGTATCCTTTTTTGTTAGTTTTTTTTTTTTATTACTGGTTCTTGTGCACAAGACACTTAAGAAATGAGAACACATTGTGATTTTTCTCGCCGGACAGTTCCCTTTTTTATTGATATATTTTGTCCGGCAGCATGGGCATGTCATGCTCACTCTAAGGTCTTTGCTTACGGCGGCGTCGTTGATCGGGTCGCCACCTTCCCGAACACATGGTTGAGGGAGGCGATGGCTGAGATACGCGTCATACTCGTGAACGGGTGCTGTCTGTGGGGTCCGGTCTGTTCACGCTTGCAAGGACCTGTTATTCAGTTAATTATTTTAATTATCGTTCCTGACGTAGAGACCTCGTCATGTTGTTCTCCTAGACATTAGGTATTTTATTTGTATTTTATTGTCTTTACATTTGTAATGATTTTATTTGTGTTAGTTTTAAAAATAATTATTTATTACTTTATTACCTTGTAATGTAATTTAGATACTTTTAAGTATTATTGTATTTAAACATTGAAAAAAAAAATGACCTTCTGCTGGAGTTTCTTGCGGCGCTTCTTCTCCGCAATGATGGTCTTGTCCGAAGCGCTAGTAGATTCACTCCATGTTACCGACGTGTAAAAGAGCCCTCATGTGGCCAATTTACTGAATAAATATTTTGTATTTTGTATTTTAGTGGATTGATAAGTGAATCAGTTAGTACACAAAAAACGGCTTTAGGAAAAGATAAAAAAATTATTACATAATGACAGAAATCCATAATGGGTTTGCGTTTGACCTGTCTCACCTGATGTTAAGTGACGACGAGGTCGTAGGTGGTACACACTTAACCAGAAAATGCCTATTCACTCTTGCCTTGAAAACACCAAGGTTATATGATTCCGGGAATACAGACGCTACACTAGGCTACGAGGTTATAGACCTTAGTGATCTGTAAAAAAACAGATTCCTTACAGCACTGGTAAATATATTATGAGGGCGAGAAATAGGGCCTGTATGTATGGGTTCGTGTAAATACACACATTGCGGTGTCACTCGGCTTTTTCTTCGAACTTGTCAGGACACACTACCGTTCTCGAGAATTCTAGAAATTCTCCTTACAAAAGAAGCGTTATTGCCAAGACTTCAAGACGACGGCATATCACTAGCCGTGTGTCTATGCGGTTTTTTTTTCATTTAAATAGTAAGTACTTACCATAGTCGCATTGCACCGCGACCGATTTTCGATAAGATTTTTTTTTATCCCGTATGAACACTAGACCAGCAACGGTAAAAGAAAAGCAGAACTAAATCGTATACATACCCCGGGGGGTACTGGCGTAGCGGCATATTCGGCTGCGGCGGCCGACGCGTTGGCTGCAGTCACAGCTTTGCGTTTCTTGGTCTGCTTTGTATCCACAATATCAGTGTTGGTTATAACTGATTCTTGGTACAGGGGTTTGGCTGCTGGTGCTTGTACAACCATCGTGTTCACTGTTGAGCTGCAAGTATTATAAATGTAACCAGTCAGCTATACAATAGAGTCTATTGAATAGACCAATCTATTAAATATTGACGCTTAAAATGTTGACTTCTAACCTCGAAGGAGTCGCTGTTACGGCTGGTAAGGAGACTGCAGTAGCAGAGGCAACAGAACTGATCACCCCCCCAACTGTATCCATAGATTTGGAACTGGGGGAGGTCGCCTGCAGTGGCGCCTTCGTGCTGCTGCCGGGAGTTGATCCACCTGGTGCTAATACATGCAGAACAGAACACAGTCTTCTTTAAAACTTGATTAATTATTTTTTTTGTGACATTACGCTTTATTTATCCTCCTAATGCCCACCATACTACGAAATTCGTCAATGGAATATGAACCTATTGTGAATGTAGTAAAGTCAATTTTCTAATTTAACAATTTGTCATAAAAACAATGGAAAAACTACTTTACTTCGTTTGCACTAGATCTTTATTTCAATGACCGTATTTTGTTCTATTTTTAGTACAAGAAACCTCAGGAGGTTATTCATGATTCACCGACAGTTGATAGAACACAATTTTTATAATGTAATACATTAAAATTGATTTAATTGCACGACTAATTATAGGTTTAACACTATAGTGTAGAAATGAGCAGATTGTGCCCTTTCATAATGCATCCCGTTTTTGCAGCCTTTAAAGTCGGCTTTTGGGTAAAATATTGAAGTACGCCGACTTCAGTGTGACTGACTTATCACCTACTATTAAAAAAAAAAATATTTTTGCTTTTTGATGGCGGTTTTTATTATTTTAAACATTTATTAAAATATTGCGGGTTTGCGAAAACGGTTTTTAGATTAAGGGCTCCGTTTATGAAATATTAAGCTTTAAAGCGCTAATTTTGTTAGAGTCAAATGTCCCCATTACATTTCAAACAGGGTGTTGTTGTCTTAAACTAGTTAGCTCCACATGAACCCTGCAAGGGCACCACAACACATACGTATAAGTCTAAGATTCCTACTAACACGCCAACAATTATTTCATCATGATTATAATCGTAACTAGCATATAGATAAAAAAAAAACGAAAAAAATGTCATCATGCTAACAATGCTTGAGATAATAATTGGCTATTTATTTATAAAAAGATTATTACATTACGTATATAAAATTGAATTAACACATATGTATTACGATAAAATACATACATACCTTCACGCCTTCATTCCCAGAATGGGGTAGGCAGAGCTACGGAATTACCAACAACTCTAAAAACTTGTTGATAACTCTGTAACCACAATTTGCACAATAGGGTACTTGCCTCATATTAAATTTGGCTTAATAAATTAATATTTTCTGTAGTATTAGACTAAAGAAACCAATATTTATCGATTTTAGATATTAAAAGTGAAAGATGGCTACATATTTTCTATTTAAAATTGTTCATATTTTATTTTTTATTTTGAACTCCGAAAACGCTGTCGGACATGGTGTGACGTCATAGGACTCTAAGCAAACTTCATGTCGGACCTTATACGAGTGAAGTTCG